>CM056060.1:62945993-63477626 GCA_029574335.1 Rana kukunoris | reverse complement strand
TGTCGCATATAATGGATGTTATGGCTTCCATGGTTATATCCAGTAACTGTGTAAATACTGTCAGTGCATATTGCTGCATATAATATGTATGGCTTCCATGTTATTATATCCAGTAACTGTGTAACATACTGTCAGTGCACATTGCTGCATATAATATGTATGGCTTCCATGTTATATCCAGTAACTGTGTAACATACTGTCAGTGTACATTGCTGCATATAATATGTATGGCTTCCATGTTATATCCCGTAACTGTGTTAACTTACTGTCAGTGCAATTGCTGTATATAATATTGTATGACTTCCATGTTATATACCAGTAACTGTGTAACTTACTTTCAGTGTACATTGCTGCATACAATATTATATGGCTTCTATTCTATATCCACTCGCCATGCAGCATAGGAGTTGATTTACTAAAGGAAAATCCATTTTGCACTACAAGTGCACTTGGACATGCAGTCGCTGTAGATCTGAGGGGTAGATCTGAAATGAGGGGGAAGCCCTGCTGATTTTATCATCCAATCATGTACAGGCAAAAATGATTTTTTTTTGTCCCCTTCAGATTTATAGTGACTGCACTTCCAAGTGCGCTTGTAGTGCAAAAGCGGATTTGCCTTTAGTAAATATACCCATAATGTCAGTGCATAGTGCTACCAATGTTTATGTCTCCCTCCCCTTTTGCATATTATTATCTGCCCTGCTACTAGGTGCCATTAGATATAGATTTTTCCATACAGATACCAATTATGGGCCACCTTTCAGGCCTATAACAATATGAGGTAATGATATTATGTTTACATCCAGCTGCCCCAGAAGTAGCCTGATATCAGTTGACATCTAGGCCCTTTTTTTGTATTCTAACAGCCACTGGCCACTGTCAGAATGCAGGAAAAAAGAGCAGATAGCAGGAAATCAATAGCCTGCTGTCAATCAGCAAAGGAGGGGATTTGAAGGAGAACATTCTTCTTCAGGTCTTCCTCTGCTGATTGACAGCAGGCAGTGGGAAAAGGGGGCACAATAGTCAGCCTAATTTTAAAATTTGATTGAAACAGCCAATGGCAGTCTGGCTATGGTTCCCCCACTGCCTGCTGTTTACATTCAGCTACCATCAAATAAATTGTGCAGAAGGAGGTTAGCGGTGTCTGGGGTGTGTGTGTGGGCGGGGGGTTTGAAAGATGGGGGGGTGTGTGTGTGTGGGGGGTGGGGGGGAGTGGATGGGGGGTGTGGAGTGGAAAGATAATATTTATTTTTTTTATTTTTGGCGGATTCTGACAGATGGGCCGCCAGCCGCTGTCAAAGCACCTGACCAAGACTAAACTGACAGCTGGTGAATATAAAACCAGAATAAGCACTTGGAAGAAGAAAACCAACAACTGAGACAACTTGCCTTTGGTAAGCGGACAACTTAATTGCGGTTTATATCACTGCATTAAACTGGCACTGTATCTGATCATATCTGCATCATCCTTCATTATTCATTTGGTCATCAGCGTTTGAGTTTGTGGTGATATCATTAAGAATTTTTGAGGTTTGGTTTTTGCCAATTGTGTGCTGTTGGCATACAATTTTGGGATCACCGATTTGGCGTATTAACCTCTCATTGTTTTATACATATAATTTGACATTCATTTTGTGAATTTATATACAAAATTTTCCTTGTACTCTGATTTTTTTGTTTTGGTTAATTATTGTGCACCGTTTTTGGCATATCAGCCCCTGGATGCCAATCTTTCAATGGAATTGGTATTGGTGACATTTTTCAATTTTATTTTTCATTGAATCTTTTTTATTGGCACAGTCTTTTATTTTTGTTATCTATTTATTGTGTGTTATTCCACCAGTTCTGCTGCCTTTGTTATTTTTATCTTTATTTTCTGTTTGACCAATCATTTGCCCTTTCATTCTACAGTGTTTTAAGGCAGAGGTAGGCAACCTTAGAGAGTTGGAGATCTACCTAAACAACATGGGAGAAGTCAAAGATCACAGGGCACAGTCTCCTCCAATGTTGCCTCCTCACACCTGACTAAAACCTATAATTGCCGTACTGCCGCGCTGCAATTGTGTGCCTTTCACTGCAATTTTTGGTGTAAACATTTTGCCTCCTCACCACCTTGCAGAATTTCTCAGAGGCGCATTGGAGCATTGCATACCGCACTTGTGAATGAGCCCTAAGTTGCATTTGGCAATAGCACTTTTAAGGCTCATTCACATGTGAATTTGGGCGTGGTAAAAACCCTGCCCCCCAATCCCTACCCCCTTTAGCTGCTAAGTGGGAGGGGGGTCAGGGTGCCATGGGAGGTGGATGCTTGAGAGTTACTATTAGATCTTAAGCAACCAGAAAATAACAGTACCAATGGGGATCGTTGAGTAACTGGAAGTTTACTGTACTACATTCATTATAGTATCAGTGAGTGCACTGAGGTAACTACATACTATATGCACAAGTAGGATTTTTGTTTTGTGGAACATCCTTACTTTTACCTTGGGAGAAACCCACTTGGGGGGTCAGCAGCAGACTGGAGGAAACCTCTAATCATTTAAGTACATTTTTCCACAAGTCATAAATTTCTAACAAATGAAATGAATGGATATAGTGAGAAAATAGGCCATTATGTTACTTAAAAAGTTGTTATGCTTTTCCATAGAGTTGCCTGGTGTAATGGATCTTTTGAAAACAACAAGAGCGCAGCTAATAGCACTGAAGAATGATGGTGGAAGTTCATCCTGTGTGGGTGTATCGTGTGCATCACCTTTTGTCCCATCTGAAGACTTGAGCTCATCTCCTTGTCAAGTGTCGTACTCAAGGCCTAACAGGTAGGTTTTCTTTTGGTATCGAAACATTAAATGGTTTTGTCTTTTTTTTTAAATATCAAACATATCCTACTCCTATTTACCTGCTCTGTGTAAGGGTTTTTGTACAGAGCAGCTCAGATCCTTCTCTTCTCAGGTCCCATGTCGGTGCTCCTGAACCAGAGCTCTGTGTGTCCAATCACACACTGAGCCTTGCCTTGACCCATCTCCTAATTAGCTCACTGGCTGTGATTGACAGCACCGTGAGCCAATAGCTCCCACCTCTACAGAAAGCCAATCAGCAGTGCAAGTCCCTGGAGAGACAAGGCTCTCGTGGACATCACTGGATTGAGAGAGGGCTCATGTAAGTATAGGGGGGCTGCACACAGAAGTTTTTTTTACCTTCATGCATTGAATACATGAAGGTAAAAACCCTTGTACCTTTACAACCACTTCAATAAAAAGTAACCTTTAAGGAGGTGCCTCCAAGCGGCTGACAGATGGAGAGAAGCAAGTACAGTTAGACCCTATGAAAACATCAGCTTTGACATGTAGACTGTAAGCCAATTTGACTGTTGTGTCAAAATAAGATATCTTGCTCAGTCTGGTAGTAGTCTGAACTAAAAAGGCAAGTTGTAGGCAAGATGTTGATTTTTATACAGATTTTTTAAAAGTCTACAATATTTTTTTTTTACATGCTTAATTTTGTTCGTTTTATTTACTCAGCTGCATCTATTAGACCCCTTTCACACTGAGCCAGTATTCAGGTGTTTTAGCACTAGAAATAGCCTCTAAAAAGTTCATGAAACTGCATCCCTTTCAGTGCAATGAGTACTTTCACACTGGGGCGATGCGCTTGCGGAACTTTAGAAAGAGTCCTGCAAGCAGCATCTGGGGCGGGTTGGGAGCGCTATAAATAGCGCTCCTAAAACACACCTGCCTATTGAAATTAATGGGGCAGCACTTCCAAAGCACTTTAAAAGCGCATTAAAAACTGTACTTTTTCCCTTTAAAAAAAAAAAAAAACGCCTAAAAAGTGTTGCAAAAACCGCCGGAGCTTTAGCAGCGCTACAGTGTGAAAAGGGTCTTATATGGCTTTTGATTCACAGGGAAAATCTAATAAGTCTAATATTTTCCATTTACTTTTTAAAGCTGCCACTTTGGCAAAGTTTCCTGGGACTTCAAACGGTGTGATCAGTGACGCTCTTACGAGAACAATTCCGGTGTTGAAATATCACCTGAAGGGAAACATTGGGAACCATCAGAATACCACAAATAAACTTGTATGTCATTTACCACAGTTAACACCACTTTCTATTCTCTGTGTTGTAGTGTTTGTATATTTACATGATAATAAATTTGTGTGTATTGTACTGTGTTATCGTTTTTATTTCCAAATATTTGCTGGTTTTATAGGCCTACAATATATAAAATACAACATATAAATGCACAGCATTTCAAAATGTAATAGGAATGTATTTTTTTTTATTTTACATTCAGTACATTTATATTTAAAATATATTTTAAAAAACATTCTTAATATATTTTTTCTCAAATATATTGCCATATATTTGAAATGCTACAATTTTGGCCAGATTCAATATATTTCAAAAATATATTTCAATATATTTGTGAATATATTGGGTAATGCATTGTGAAATATGTTGCAAATATATTCATAAATATATGTTAAATGCATTTAGCAATATATTTATGCAGCCATAAATATATTGCAAAGTGCATTTTGGAATGCATTGTGAATGTATTCAGAAATATATGTTAAATGTACTTCTGAATGCATTTAGCAATATATGTCTGAATATATTCACAATGCATTCCAAAATGCATGTTGCAATATATTTATGGCTGCATAAATATATTGCTAAATGCATTCAGAAGTACATTTAACATATATTTATGAGTATATTTGCAACATATTTCACAATGCATTTCCCAATATATTCAATAATATATTCACAAATATATTGAAATATATTTTTGAAATATATTGAATCTGGCCAAAATTGTAGCATTTCAAATATATTGCAATATATTTGGGAAAAATATATTTAGAATGTTTTTTTTAAATATATTTAAAATATATTTTTCTTCCACGTGGGCTGGGCCTCCATAACACCTCAGCAGTGCCACAGGCTGATTGCCTCCATGCCACGCCACATTGAAGCAGTCATTTCTGCAAAAGGATTCCCGACTAAGTATTAAGTGCATAACTGAACAGAATTATTTGAAGTTTGACTTTTTTTTTATTAAAAACACTTTTCTTTTATTGGTCGGATGAAATATGCTAATTTTTTGAGATAGGAATTTGGGGTTTTCATGAGCTGTATGCCAAAATCATCAATATTAAGCCCAGGTTCACACTGGGTACGATTTAGTTCGATTTGAGATGCGATTTCACATGTGAACTCGCATCTCAAATCGGCAGCATTTGCTGGCAATTGCCTGCAATGACACCGTCCTAATCGGTGCGACGCCGCATCTGCGGCGCTGCACCGATTTCAAAAAGTAGTTCCTGTACTACTTTTTGCGATTTCAGGACGCGATTTACATTGACATCTGTGCAGAAACCTGCACAAATGTCTCCTAAATCGCGCCGAAATCGGGACTGCCAGAGGGAGTGAAATCAGCTGAAATCGCGCGATTTCACTCCCGCAGCCCAGTGTGAACCAGGGCTGAAACAAAAAAAGGCTTGAACTACTACAGTTGTGTGTAATGAATCGAAAATATATGAAAGTCTAATGTTTATCAGTACATTACAGAAAATAATGAACTTTATCACAATATGCTAATTTTTTGAGAATGACCTGTAGTCAAAAAAGGGGGGTGATGAGCGCAAATATAACTAAAAGTGCTAAAACAATCAATTAAACAATATGTGTACACACTAAATGCACATAAGATGGTCACAAATAGAAACCAATGGGTGAAAGAACAACAATAATAATGTTGTAAATGAATAAAGTCCACCACTTTAAAGAGAACATCCACTGGTGTGTGTTAAAACCAAAGAAAATGTACTTGATCCGGGCAAGTCTTCAAGAAAAATGTGCTCACAGAGCGCTTACCTCCCCAAAGGAAGAAATGAGCCTCCACGAAGTCCTTGGAATCTTGCCAATCACGGATAGGTTGTCCTCCAATAGGAAAGAAATCCAACAAAAATCCTTGATGGAGTAGCCTCACCACAATGATCGTCAAATATGTCGTGGGTGAATGGAAAAAACAAAGGATCTCATCGTGAATTATGTAAAACCAAAGGAATTTATTTAAGCTAAAAACATGCTTACACAGAAAAAACGATTAAAATGCCAAACAACGGCACAGGGGTAAACCTGCTCTTACATATAATGACCAATCCATTAATCCTGTATATGTAAGAGCAGGTTTACCCATAAATGTTATACATAGGCATCCATACAATCTTTCCCGGATCCAAAATGGCCATGATGACATCGCTGTTTGCATTAATGGAATCTAAAATGGCCGCGACCCTATTTCGGCTTTGTAGCTATAAAAGATCGTATCTCATTGGCACCCAGTAACCTCTGATGAAGTCACGTGACGTGACGCAACGCAACGCGTAAGGTAGACCGGAAGTGACGTAGGTAGATTGGAAGTGACGCAATATCCTGCCCGTCCGACCGAAAGTGCCGTTGTTTGGCGTTTTAATCGTTTTTTCTGTGTAAGCATGTTTTTAGCTTAAATAAATTCCTTTGGTTTTACATAATTCACGATGAGAGCCTTTGTTTTTTCCATTCACCCACGACATATTTGACGATCATTGTGGTGAGGCTACTCCATCGAGGATTTGTGTTGGATTTCTTTCCTATTGGAGGACAACCTATCCGTAATTGGCAAGATTCCAAGGACTTTGTGGAGGCTCATTTCTTCCATTGGGGAGGTAAGCGCTCTGTGAGCACATTTTTCTTGAAGACTTTCCCGGATCAAGTACATTTCCTTTGGTATTAACACACACCAGTGGATGTTCTCTTTTTTTTTTTTTTTTTGAAATATGTTTTTATTAAGGAAGTTACATAACAGAGAAAACATAAAAAAAACGGGACATAAAAGCATTTTCTGTGGAACATTGCTGTAGATTAACAGTGTATGTAGAGGTTCTCAGAGAGAACAAATAAGGGGGGAGGGTATAGGTTAAGTGGTCACGGGGTAGGTGAAATAGTAGTGCTTGCAAACAAAAAGGAACAACAAGAGAGGGGGGGGGGGGGTAGGGGAGGAGGGAGGGAGGGTAGGAGAGATGTCAATCCGAGGGGGATCCTGGTATAGAAAAGACATTTTCTCAAAGTTCAACCATTCAGTAGAAGTGAAAGTATGCGACATAAAGGGATTCCATAAGTGATAGAAGCGGTTCTTGCTCCGTTCGTGGGTCAGGTCCGTGTTGAGCCTGTCCTTGTATAAGAGCTGCAACAGTTCCCTTTTAACTTGAGCAGTGGTTGGGCAGTCCGCTGATATCCACTTCTGGAGGATGGCTCTACGGGCTATCAAGAGGCATATCAGAGTCCAGTCCCTGCCCAGGGGGGTGGAGGGAGAGGACCAGGGGAGTAGTATGGGGTCCCAGTACCCAAATATAAGTAGTAACGGGTCCCTGGGTATGCGTAGCAGGGTGACATCGAAAATGTATTGGATGACTTGGTCCCAGAAACTGGCTATGAGGGAACAAGACCAGAACCTGTGAGCCAAGTTAGGTTTGGGGTTGTTTACAGAGGGGGCATTCTGGGGTGGCATGGGCTCGGCTGAAGGGGATGTGGGCTCGGTGAACAATCTTAATCTGCGTCTCTCTCATATTTCGTTAGGGATAAGTCTGTGGATGGTGGTGAGGCCATGCAGGAGCTTCTCCACCAGGTCAGGGTCAGGGAAGTCTTTCGACCAGTTGGCCGCCGAGGTTGAGGCCAGGGGGGGGATGTTGTGCTGGAGGAGGGGATGGTTAAATGTCTGAGATTTTGTATGAGGCCCGGGAAATAAGGGTGTCGGTAAGGGAGCTCTGGAACCTTTTTCTGTATCTCGACAGGCGTTTTTCAGGAAACTAATGCATTGGAATATTTGGAAATACATGTGACGAGGGCGAGGAGAGAAAATTTGTCTGCCAGGGCTCTAAAACCTAAGGGGCGCCTGAAAGGGGGTCACATAAAGAATAAAAGGATTTGATACCCTTACCCTCCCAGTCGAGGTAGGGCTGGTTATCTAAGCCTGGTAGGAAGCTCGGGTTGCCCAGGATAGGGAGGTATCGTGAGATAGAGGAGGGGGACATTGAGGGCCTTCCTGACCTCTCTCCAGGCGATGACTGTATCCCGGAGAAGGAGATTGTGTTGGAGGGGAGGGGGGGCAGATTTCCAATGGCAATGGAGAAGGGCCGTGAGCGAGAAGGGGCGGACCATCGCCGATTCGAGGGGGTAGTTCGAGCACCTGGAGGACTGGGTTATCCAATCCAAGCCTGTTCTCAATAGACATGCCAAGTTATATAGCCTGATGTTGGGAAGGGCAATGCCCCCCTCTCGCCTGGGAAGATGCAGCTTGGTAAATGCTATGCGCGCCCTCTTGCCACGCCAGAGGAACTTGGAAATGGCAGAGTTAATGGATTTAATGTCTTTGTGGCGCAAGAGTAAAGGGATGGTTTGTAGTGGGTACAGTAGGCGTGCAAAACTAACCATCTTGACAAGGTGGCATCTTCCCAGTAGCGAGAGAGGCAGGTCCATCCAGTTGGTCAGTTCTTGGGATATTTTGGTGAGCAGGGGGGGGGGTAGTTGAGGTGGTATAGGGAGGAGGGTAGTTTGCCTATTTTTATCCCCAGGTAAGTGATATGTGACTTTGCAACGGCGAATAAGGAGTTTTTGGGACCAGGAGGGGATAGATAGGGAGCCTATTGGGAGTATTTCGCTCTTGCTATAATTGATACGTAACCCTGAACATTGCCTGAATTCGTCAAAGGTGGTCTTGATAGTGGACATGTCGAGTGAGGGGCTGGATGTGAAGATAAGGACATCGTCTGCAAATAGTGACGTGCGAAGGTCGTGGCCTCCGACATGGATGCCATGTAGGGGGCGATCTGGGTTAGGTGGCGGGAGAGGGGTTCAAGTGCTATGTTGAAAAGGAGCGGGGAGAGTGGACAGCCTTGCCTCGTGCCTTTGTGCAGCCTGAACTCCTCAGAGAGGAGGCCCGCCGCGACCACTCTCGCGGCCAGGGGCAGTGTACATTGATTCTATGAGGTGTGAGAAGGGGCCCGAGAAGCCCATTTTGGACATGACCATGGAGAGCCATTCGAAAACTAACGTTATCGAAAGCCTTCTCCGCGTCTAGGGTGATGATGGCGTGGTCTCCTGCCGGGTCATTTTTGCGTGTTCGAGAGCTAGCATCACCTTCCTGATATTCATGGTGGCCGTCCTACCCTTAACAAAGCCCGACTGTGCGGGGTGAATCAGGGAGGGTATAATGGATGCCAATCTAGTGGCTGCTATCTTGGAGAGGATTTTAACGTCAAGGTTAAGAAGCGAGATGGGCCTATAAGAGCCAGGTTCTAGGGGGTCCTTGCCCTTCTTCTCTAGGAGTTTTACTATGGCCTGATTGCCCGTTGGAAGATAGGACCCACCCGACCATATGTGTGTGTAGACGTTGTGGAGAGGGGGGGACACAGTCGAGCTAAAGGACTTGTAAAATTCTCCGGTGAAGCCGTCTGGGCCTGGGGCTTTGGAGGGGGAAAGCTGTTTGATTACGGATTGGACCTCCAGGACAGAGATAGGGGCATTGAGGGCTTCGAGCTGGGTGGGGGTTACCTGGTCCAGGGAGATACGTCGTAGGAAATTGAGGGCTGTCGGTTTATCGATAGGGTCTGAGGCATACAGGGAGGAGTAGAATTGGCGCATAGTATTATTGATACCTTTTGGGGTGTAGTGTATGGAACCCGACGGGTCCCTGAGGGACATGATATGCGTCGGGCGGTTGGGTCCTTTACTTAATCTGGAAAGGAGTCTACCTGCTTTGTTACCAAACTTGTGGAGGGAGGCGTCTAGATGCGCTTTTTGGGTACGTTCGAGGGTGGCTGCCCAGCTATCAAAGGCCTGCTTGGCAGCGAACCAGGCGTTACGGTTGCTGGGGGAGTCATCAGTATAGAGGACCGCTGGGCCTGATGCTGGGCCTGATGCAGTGTTGCGCTGGCCTGTTTGTAGCGTCTAAGGGTGTGTTTTTTGAATGTGGCGGCGTAGGCGATTATGCAGCCCCTGAGGAACGCTTTGCCCGCTTCCCAGAAAAGGTTAGGGTTGTCAGCGTGTAACGCGTTATCCGATGCGTATCCCAACCAGGCTTTTTCTAGATGCTGGTGAAAATCGGAGTTATTGTGAAGATAGGAGGGGAACCGCCAGATTCTGGGGTTAGAGGCTAAGTCAGGGTCCTCAAGGGTGGTCGAGACCGGGGCATGGTCCGAGATTGCGATGTCGTGTATGTCGGCTTCCGAGATCAGTGGGAGGAGAGAGTCAGAACAGAAAAGATAGTCCAGTCTCGTGAAGACTTTATGAGGGTGGGAATAAAATGAGAATTCTCTGTCAGCAGGGTGTTTTAGTCGCCATAGATCGTGGAGGTGCAGTGAATCGACCGTCGACGCCAATAATGTCTGGGTGAGAGGAGTCAGAGGAGGACGAGATTGTCTGGTAGAGGACCTGTCATCTATCGGGTGCATGATGGAATTGAAATCCCCGCCTATCAGGTGTGGGCAGGCTGGGTCTCTAAGCGCCCAGGAGGTGAGGTCGCTAAAGAAGGCACTTGTGGGGCTGTTAGGAGCATATACATTAGTGATGATTACCACCCTGGATCCCAGTTGAATACGGGCCGAGGTGAATCGCCCCTCGGAGTCCGAATCTGAGGACAGAATCTTGCAGGGAAGGTTTTTGTTAATAAGGATTATTACCCCAGCTTTCCGACCACTTGAGTCAGAACCGAGGACTGTGCCTACCCAGAGTTTCCGCAGCCGCGGGAAGTCGGGGGTGGACAGATGGGTTTCCTGAAGGAGGGCGATGTCGGTCTTGAGCCTTTTAAGGTGGCGCAGAACTTTCATCCTCTTATTGGGGGAGCGGAGCCCTTTGACATTCCAGGAGACTATTCTCATGTTGGGAAGACTAACAATGGGGTGTGAGCAGGACGTGGAGGCGAGGAGAATGGGAGCATGGAGCATTGTAGAAGTGGGGTGCAAGGACAGCAGGTGTTGTGGTGGTTTGCTGTGAGAGAGAGCGGGGGTGGTAACGGATCCCTAAAAATGGGCGGAGGGTTGAGAACCAGGGAGGGGGAGATGGGGGGAGGGTGATGGGGGCAAACAAGGTGAACAATAACATTTGGGAACTTCACTTTTTTCCGCATGGAGCCACTGAATAGGCCAGCTCCCAACGCAGGGCTCTCAATGCAGCACTTCACCCGCCGCGACCGATGGGGGGGTGTAAGCAGCAGGAGCAATGCGTGAGGGGGGGGGGAGGAGTTAGACAGGTTCCTTGCGGAAGAATGGAAAGGCCTACACATGATATATAAACGTATAGGATAACATAATATTAAGGCACAAGTGGAGCTAAGACAACTATTACCGATTGTGCAAGAGAACATAAAACAATGTGAAAACAAAACAGTGTGAAATAATGTGAAATAAAATGGCATTTAGGAGCATAAGAGAAAAGAAAAGGAGACAGACTGGCATAACAGCAAAATTGCATTAGGCCTACCGTGGTCCCCCGGGTGAAGGGGGAGGCACGCTAAAGGAGAGGGGCCCAGGAGTGGTCCTGGACGGTTAATGAGCAGCAGAACTGCATCGGGATGGTGTGACCGTCTAGAAGAAAAAAAAAGAGAAGGTCCAAGAAAAAAAGTTCAAAAGGATGAGGTGAGTTGACGGTCGGATCCAGATGCCTTGAATCTTTTAGGAGAGTCCTTGCGTGGGCTTCCGTGTTCTAGGGCCCGGTTGGAAGGTGCCACTCTGGGAGACTGGTTGTGGTGGGGGCTAGAGCGGAGGGATCTCAGGAAGGCCTCAGCTTCGGATGGGTCATGGAAGGAGAGCTGATCTCCGTTGGGTGCTCTGAGTCGAAGCACGGCCGGGAAAGCCAGTGTAAACTTGATTTGCATTCGGTGGAGCTCCGTGCAGGTCTGCTGGAAAGCCTTCCTCCTCTTGGAGACGTCCACGGAGTAGTCCGCAAAGATCAGGATATTCATGCCGTCTATCTGGAGGGTCCTGGACTGCCTGAACTTCTGCAGGATGAGGGATTTTTCTGAATAGTTGAGATATTTGGCGATGACAGGGCGAGGTGACTTGCGATCAGAGTTGAAAAGGCCCATGCGGTGGGCGCGCTCAACAGTGCAGGGGCCGGCAGGCCCAGGGTCTCGGGGATGCGTCTGGAGCAGAGATCTGAAAGTGCTTGAGGTTGCAGCGATTCAGGGACGCCAATAAAGCGCAGATTGCTCCTCCTGGATCTGTTCTCAAGGTCGTCCAGTTTGTCTAGTATATACTTGTTCGTCTTGTCTTGCGCATGTTCAAAGGATTGGGCCTGGTAAAGATCCTCTTCTATATGTCCGATGCGATTCTCAGCCTCATTCAGCCTGGATGCATGCTCCCCTAGTTGAGCCTGGATTTTCTGTATCCCTGCATTGATGGCTTTTTCCACCGAGGTCGCTATCATGGGGGATAATAGAGCAGCCACGGCCTGGGCCATCAGCTCTATGTTGTGCATATCCCCCGCCTGTGGGGGAGGTGAGGGGATGTGAACAGTCTGAGGGGCTGGTGTTGCACTCACCTCCATTGCAGGTGTCGGATCCACGATCGGATCTACGATCGAATCCGTGTAGGCCAAAGCCGGGGCCTCGATTTGCGGCTGTCCCGTTCGCGCCGCAGCGGCGGCGTACGACCGCGCGCCGCTTTTTTCCAGGTATTTGTCCATCCTCGGGTGGAGGGGGGGGATGGCGGATGGTTAGCCCAGGGGTCGGCAGCGGGTTTGCTGGCTTTTATAGGCCGATTTGGGAGCCTGTGTGCGGGAGCTGAAGGAGTGCACAGCTACTCCATGCGGCGCCGGAACCGGAAGTCATGGATGTTCTCTTTAAAGTGGTGGACTTTATTCATTTACAACATTATTATTGTTGTTCTTTCACCCATTGGTTTCTATTTGTGACCATCTTATGTGAATTTAGTGTGTACACATATTATTTATTGATTGTTTTAGCACTTTTAGTTATATTTGCGCTCATCACCCCCCTTTTTTGCATATATGTTTTTTGTTGCTGTTAGCACATACTTGATTTGAGCTGTATTTATTTCTGTATTAGGCCTCTTACACACACATCAGTTTTTCTTCAGGTTTTTCTTTTCAGTTTACCAAATCCATCTAATATGAGGTCAAACCTCAAGAGTCTCAATTTGTATGCAATCAGGCAGGCCCTTGTACTACATAGTTTTGGTAAACTGAAAAGAAAAACCTGAAGAAAAACTGATGTGTGTGTAAGAGGCCTTAGTCATTCACTCTAGATTTACTGTTGGTTAGCGCTTTTGTTTCAACCCTTCAATATAAATATAGTGACGATCAAGGCATTCTTAGGCATCCCGGAGAGTTGGGTTGATTAAATTGGTTGATTATGATGGTGGTGTGTAGGGATGAGCCGAACGCCCCCGGGTTTGGTTCGCACCAGAACGTTCGAACAGACCGCGGGTTCGCACAAACTTTTCTAACCCCATTGAAGTCTAAGGGACCCGAACGTTCGAATTCAAAAACTATAATTTCAAAGACCAAAATTCAATTTAATGTTGGAAAACGTCCTTCAGAACCCGGGTCTTGTATCAATGGAAAAAAAAGTTTTAAACACGGATGTTTTTTCCGAAGCATCCATTTTAATGATGCTTAAAGTGAAAAAAAAAAAATCCTTTAAATATCACACCTGCTGGGTGTCTCTAGTAGTGTTTAGAAATGTCCCTGCACAACATGAGAGGACTATAAAAAAAAGTAAATAATACTGCTTGCGCACATGCTGTGTGGCAACAATATGTTGAATATTTTAGCGGTGGTGGGGGGCCATTATTGTTTTGTGAAAGAAACATTTTAGAGAAAAGCACACCCCTTTAAACATACTGTAATTGGAGCGCAACAAGGAGCCACGTGCAAAGTATTGCATCAAAAATTGTTATTAGGCGCCCCTGTTAAACAAGGGCAGAAAAATTGTGCCTTGGGCACAACACAACACTGCAACCCCTCCCAATAACTCCAATTGGAGCGCAACAAGGAGCCACGTGCAAATTATTGCATCAAAAATTGTTATTGGGTGCCCCTGTTAAACAGGGGCTGAAAAATTGTGCCTTGGGCACAACACAACACTGCAACCCCTCCCAATAACTCCAATTGGAGCGCAACAAGGAGCCACATGCAAATTATTACATCAAAAATTGTTATTAGGTGCCCCTGTTAAACAGGGGCTGAAAAATTGTGCCTTGGGCACAACACAACACTGCAACCCCTCCCAATAACGCCAATTGGAGCGCAACAAGGAGCCACGTGCAAATGATTGCATCAAAAATTGTTATTAGGTGCCCCTGTTAAACAGGGGCTGAATAATTGTGCCTTGGGCACAACACAACACTGCAACCCCTCACAATAACTCCAATTGGAGCGCAACAAGGAGCCACGTGCAAATTATTACATCAAAAATTGTTATTAGGTGCCCCTGTTAAACAGGGGCTGAAAAATTGTGCCTTGGGCACAACACAACACTGCAACCCCTCCCAATAACTCCAATTGGAGTGCAACAAAGAGCCACGTGCAAATTATTGCATCAAAAATTGTTATTAGGTGCCCGTGTTAAACAGGGGCAGAAAAATTGTGCCTTGGGCACAACACAACACTGCAACCCCTCCCAATAACTCCAATTGGAGCGCAACAAGGAGCCACGTGCAAAGTATTGCATCAAAAATTGTTATTAGGCGCCCCTGTTAAACAGGGGCAGAAAAATTGTGCTTTAGGCACTGGTGGCGGAGCCCAGAAACACAACATTTCTTATTAGCTATCAGCAAGAAAAGTGAGGAGGAGAAGGATATTCCATCAGCAGCATAAGAGGACAGTCACTCAGCATCAGCATACGCAGTCTAAAAGGGATCCGACATTTCAACAAAAAAATATTATTCAGTAACATCAGCATCAGGTGATTGGTAGCTGGTGTTGATCCAAGCCTGATTCATTTTGATGAAGGTCAGTCGATCAACAGAGTCGGTGGAGAGGCGCACCCTGTGATCGGTCACAAAGCCTCCAGCAGCATGGAATGTGCGTTCTGAAAGAACACTGGATGCAGGGCAAGCCAGGAGCTCAATTGCGTACTGTGCAAGCTCTGGCCAGTGATCCATCCTCAAGACCCAGTTAGCCAGAGGATTTTCGGTGGGGAAGGAGTCCAAGTCGGATCTTGCCCCTAAGTATTCCTGGACCATGTAAACCAGACGCTGGCGATGGTTGCTGGAACCGGTCAGACCTTGGGGCTGCGGACTAAAAAACTGTCTGAAGGCATCGGTCAGACGGCCACCTTCTCCACCACTCCTCCTGTGACTCACCGAAGCCTCAGCAAGACGTCACCCAGAGCCAGGTTTCGGTAATCCCCCCGGTTCTGGGAATGCATTGCACAGACCCTTCTGCAAGGCCTCCCACAGAAGTTTCATTTTCTGCTCCCTCTGCGATGACAACATAAGGTCCGCAACCTTACTCTTGTAACGTGGATCAAGGAGAGTTGCCAGCCAGTAATGATCCGTCTCTATGATAGCACGTACACGAGGATCCTTACGCAGGCTTTGCAGGATCAGGGAGGCCATGCAGCGTAGGTTTGCAGAGGCATTCGGGGCACAGTCCTCTGGGTCACTGAGGCTGACAGGATCCACAGGCACCTCATCCCAGCCACGTAAAAGTCCACGTGTTTCTTGGGACTGTAAATGATCCCTTGAAGACTGCTGATGCTGAGTGCTAGGCTCCACCTCCATGCTGCTGATACAATCATCCTCTTCCTCCTCCTCCTCCTCTTCCTGTGTGCTAGGTGGGCAAGCAGGCCCACTGTCTGGGTAAAGGGGGCCTTGAGAGGTAAGGAAGTCCTCCTCTTCCTCCCTCTGTTCTGCCTTAAGGGCCCTGTCCATTATTCCACGTAGCGTGTGCTCCAACATGTGAATAAGAGGGACAGTCTCACTGATGCATGCACTGTCACTGCTTACCATCCTCGTGGCCTCCTCAAATGGTGACAGGACAGTGCATGCATCCCTGATCAAGACCCACTGGCGTGGGGAAAAAAACCTAGCTGCCCTGACCCATTTCTGCTGCCATATTGGCACAGGTACTCATTGATGGCCCGCTGCTGCGTGTGCAGCCGCTGCAGCATGGCCAACGTAGAGTTCCATCTGGTGGGCATGTCACAAATTAGGCGGTTCTTGGGCAGGTTGTATTCCCTTTGGAGCAGTGGCATTATATGACCTCCGGAAATGCACACAGACTTTCCTGGCCTGCTTCAGGACATCCTGTAAGCCCGGGAACCTGCCCAAGAACCACTGCACCACCAAATTCAGGACATGCGCAAAACAGGGCACGTGGGTGAGTTTTCCCTGTCGCAGGGCAGAGAGGAGGTTGGTGCCATTATCGCTGACCACCATTCCAGGCTTCAGCTGGCGTGGCATCAACCACCTCTGAGCCTGCCCCTGCAGAGCTGAAAAAACCTCTTCCCCAGTGTGGCTCCTGTCTCCCAAGCACACCAGCTCTAGCACCGCATGGCATCTCTTGGCCTGCATTCCTGCGTAGCCTCTCGTACGCCTACGGAGCACGGCTGGTTCTGAGGAAACATCAGCACAGGAAGAGGCCACAGAGGAAGACAAAGAAGAGGGAGTGGAGGAGAGAGGTGTGTCACAAGCAGTAGTAGTGTTTTGGAGGCGTGGTGGCGGAACAACCTCCAAAACTACTGTACCTTGCCCTGCGTCCTTTCCAGCTGCCAGCAGAGTCACCCAATGGGCCGTAAAAGACAGGTAACGTCCCTGTCCATGCCTTCTGGACCATTAGTCAGCGGTAAGATGCACCTTACCACTGACTGCCCTGTCCAGCGAGGCATGGACATTGCCTTCCACATGCCGGTAGAGAGCCGGAATCGCCTTCCGAGAGAATAAGTGGCGTTTTGGTACTTGCCACTGAGGTACTGCACATTGCACAAACTCACGGAAGGGGGCAGAATCCACCAACTGAAAAGGTAGCAGTTGAAGTGCTAGCAATTTCGCTAAGCTAGCATTCAACTGCTGGGCATGTGGATGGCTGGGATTGTACTTCTTTCAGCGCTGCAGCAGCTGGGGCAGGGAAATTTGCCTGGTACTATTAGTAGATTGCCCATTACTACTAGCTTGTGACACACCTATTTCTACACCTTCACTGCAGGCTTCAGAGAGGACTGGGGGTCTAGTGGGGTTGGAGGTCCCAGAAGGGCAAGGGGGGGTACGCTTTTGTCTTTGGTGTGGGTCATTCTGGTGTGCATGCCAACGAGCTGCATGGCAAGTCGACATATGTCTGGAGAAGCATGTGGTACCCAGGCGGTTGATGTTTTGGCCACGCGAGATACGCTTGCGACATATGTTGCAAATAGCAACGGTACGATCTTGTGGACATGTTTCAAAAAAGGCCCACACCAAAGAACTTTTGCTGTACTGGTCAGACACAGCAGCGCCATGCACAAGCGCCGTAGATGTGCGCTGTAATGCAGTTGGTGTGCCCTTAAGCTGACCCCTGGAGGGCATCCTGCCTCTTTGGAGATGTGCCTATGCCGCGTCCTCCTCCTCCTCCTCCTCTCTCCTCTCTCAGGCACCCAGGTAGAGTCAGTGACCTCATCATCCCCTCCCTCCTCATCACTGTCAACAACCTGGCAGTATGTTCCAGCTGGGGGAACATCACTCCCAGATTGCTGTCCCTCTCGGCCACCCCCTCTCCCTGGGCTCACATCAATGCCTTCCTCTATCTGTGTTCCGTCATCGGAGTCTTCAAAACGCTGCGCATCTTCCTGCAGCATGTACCCAACACTGTGTTGAAACAGTTCGGGGGACTCCTCAGGAGGACATGGTGGGACTAGGGAAGTATTGTGTGAAGCCATTGTGCAGAGGGAAGAGCTTGGCAGCTGCTTTGCCAGACAAACTTAGATCAGTCTGTGTGAGAGAGGATGAGGAGGATGAGGACAGCTTGGTCATCCACTCTACTAATTTCTCAGCATGTTGAGGCTCAACACGGCCAGCTCCTGAAAAGAAGGACGAGCAGCCACAGCCACGGCCACGTGCTGAAGAGGATGCACCACATCCACCACCAGCGTTACCTCTAGATGCAGAACCTGCTTGCCCTCGTGACTCTCTGCCTCTCTTTGTTGTCCTTCCAGACATATTGTTCAGGTGCTATGTAACAGCACAAGTGCAGTGACACCAACTGCGCTCAGGTGGTATGTAACAGCACACTTGCAGTGACACCAAATGCGCTCAGGTGATATGTAACAGCACACGTGCAGTGACACCAAATGCGCTGAGGTGATATGTAACAGCACACGTGCAGTGACACCAAATGCGCTCAGGTGGTATGTAACAGCACACGTGCAGTGACACCAAATGCGCTCAGGTGGTATGTAACAGCACACGTACAGTGACACTAACTGCGCTCAGGTGATATGTAACAGCACACGTGCAGTGACACCAAATGCGCTCAGGTGGTATGCAACAGCACACGTACAATGACACTAACTGCGCTCAGGTGGTATGTAACAGCACACGTGCAGTGACACCAAATGCACTTAGGTGATATGTAACCGCACACGTGCAGTGACACCAAATGCGCTCAGGTGATATGTAACAGCACACGTGCAGTGACACCAAATGCACTCAGGTGATATGTAACAGCACACGTGCAGTGACACTAACTGCGCTCAGGTGGTATGTAACAGCACACGTGCAGTGACACCGAATGCGCTCAGGTGATATGTAACAGCACACGTGCAGTGACACCAAATGCGCTCAGGTGATATGTAACAGCACACGTGCAGTGACACCAAATGCGCTCAGGTGGTATGTAACAGCACACGTACAGTTACACTAACTGCGCTCAGGTGGTATGTAACAGCACACATGCAGTGACACCAAATGCGCTCAGGTGATATGTAACAGCACACGTGCAGTGACACCAAATGCGCTCAGGTGATATGTAACAGAACACGTGCAGTGACACTAACTGCACTCAGGTGGTATGTAACAGCACACGTGCAGTGACACCAAATGCGCTCAGGTGATATGTAACAGCACACGTGCAGTGACACCAAGTGCGCTCAGGTGATATGTAACAGTAACACGTGCAGTGACACCAAATGCGCTCAGGTTATATGTAACAGCACACGTGCAGTGACACCGAATGCGCTCAGGTGATATGTAACAGCACACGTGCAGTGACACCAAATGCGCTCAGGTGATATGTAACAGCACACGTGCAGTGACACCAAATGCGCTCAGGTGGTATGTAACAGCACACGTACAGTGACACTAACTGCGCTCAGGTGGTTTGTAACAGCACACGTGCAGTGACACCAAATGCGCTCAGGTGATATGTAACAGCACACGTGCGGTGACACCAAATGCGCTCAGGTGGTATGTAACAGCACCTGTGCGGTGACACCAAATGCGCTCAGGTGGTATGTAACAGCACACGTGCAGTGACACCAAATGCGCTCAGGTGATATGTAACAGCACACGTACAGTGACACTAACTGCGCTCAGGTGGTTTGTAACAGCACACGTGCAGTGACACCAAATGCGCTCAGGTGGTATGTAACAGCACACGTGCGGTGACACCAAATGCGCTCAGGTGGTATGTAACAGCACACGTGCGGTGACACCAAATGCGCTCAGGTGGTATGTAACAGCACACGTGTAGTGACACCAAATGCGCTCAGGTGATATGTAACAGCACACGTGCAGTGACACCAAAAGCGCTCAGGTGGTATGTAACAGCACACGTGCGGTGACACCAAATGCGCTCAGGTGGTATGTAACAGCACACGTGCGGTGACACCAAATGCGCATAGGTGGTTTGTAACTGCACACGTGCGGTGACACCAAATGTGCTCAGGTGGTATGTAACAACAAACGTGCGGTGACACCAAATGTGCTCAGGTGGTATGTAACAGCACACGTGCCGTGACACCAAATGCGTTCAGGTGGTATTAAACAGCACACGCACAGTCAGAGCGACTGCGTTTCTGTGCAATTCAATAGCCCACTTGCATTAACAGCAACTGCCTTTCTATGCAAATAAATAGCACACTTGCAGTAACAGGTAATGCGTCTATGTGCAATTAACTAGCACACGTTGACTAACACGGAGGCGGCCTTTTATAGTGTGGGGCAGGTGCTAAAGCCCTGAGCCCTAATTGGCCAAAGCACCCAGGCTTTGGCCAATTAGGTCTCTTCGTTTTTTGGGCGCTGTGATTGGCCAAGCATGCGGGGTCATGGTGCATGCTTGGCCAATCATCCGCGCGCAACGCCGCAGTGAATTATGGGCCATTGCGCGTCATTCGAATTTGGCGCGAACGACTCGTTTTGTTCGTTTTCGGCGAACGATCGAACAGGCAATGTTCGATGCGAACATGTGTTCGCATCGAACACGAAGCTCATCCCTAGTGGTGTGGTATCATGTGTGCTAGGGTATGTGAAATGATAGAAATGATAGAAAGCATATGAAAAAATAATGGGATTGGTGGGGAAATGCAAGGGGAATGGTGAATGGGATAATTACATGTGGTGAATAAAGTTATAAAAAAAGTATATGAAATAATAATGGGGGAACAAGAGGCATGTATTGCCAGGTGTGACCTGTATCTAAATAGGTTTATATGGAAGAGTAAACTAGGTGTTAATTATAAAGTTGGATAGTGTGATGTTACCTGATATGGTGATAGAAATCCATGGATTCAATATAGTATGTGGAAACCTGACTGCAGGTATGCAGAGCAGTGGGGACGATATGCCGAGAAAGCATGGATGTAATCACATCCAGTCTGTATGGAGTTATATGTATCTACTCCAATGGCCAGTGTATATAAATTGCCCTGCTATGGCAATAAGGTGATCCGATGCAGGCGCATACATCCCCCCCAGGAGCTGCAGGATATCCCGGTCCCCAGTGAATGGGCACGAGCACTGAACTTATTCTCTCTGGAGAAAAGACGCTTAAGAGGGGATATGATTTTAATTTACAAATACCATTCTGGTGACCCCACAATAGGGATAAAACTTTTTTGTGGAAGGGCGTTTAAGCACTTGAGACCCGGACCATTACGCAGGTAAAGGACCTGGCCAGTTTTTGCCATTCGACACTGCATCGCTTTAACTGCGATGTGGCTCCCAAACAAAATTGGCGTCCCTTTTTTCCCACAAATAGAGCTTTCTTTTTGTTGGTATGTGATCACCTCTGCGGTTCTTATTTTTTGCACTATAAACAAAAATAGAATGATTTTTTTGAAAAAAACACAATATTTTTTACTTTTTTCTAAAAATATATATCCCCAAAAAAACGTTATTTTTCTCAGTTTAGGCCGATACAAATTTTTCTACCTATTTTTGGTAAAAAAAAAATGCAATAAGCGTTTACAAAATAAAATAGTTTTATGCATTTTTATCATTTATTTTTTTACTACTAATGGCGGCGATCAGCAATTTTCTTTGTGACTGCAGCATTATGGCGGACACATTGGACAATTTTGACACATTTTTGGGACCATTGTCATTTTCACAACAAAAATTTCTATAAAAATGCATTGATTACTGTAAAAATGACAATTGCAGTTTAGGAGTTAACCACTAGTAGGCGCTGTAGGTGTAAGTGTGATTAGTGCAATAATTGGAAAAAGACCGAAAATTTTGAAGAAAAAATATATTTTCTACTTTTTGTTATAATAAAAATTCAATATTAGGAACATTTATTATCAGATACTTACCGTAATTTTCCTTTCCTGATGGACTCCATGGCAGCCTACGTGTGGGTTAATCCCGCCTCCTCTCTAATGCTATAGGACCCTATACCCATAAAAGTCAGCTCACCCTTCGGTACCGTGTTCCGTAACTAGCCGACTACTTTATTTTCTAGGGTGGGAACTCCAGACCACTAGCCAGACCACACGGGTGGGTATGCTGAACAAAAAATTGTTTTAATTTGTCCCGTCAACCGACAGGATTCTCAACCCAAAATTCGAAGAGGAAAGAGATGCAGGCTCAATACAATAATGAGACATAAACGTATTTATGGAGGACCAAGAGGCCGCTTTACAGATCACATCCGGCTCCCCCCATCCTGAGGGGGAGCCAAGCCCTTAGCCCTATAAGCCTGCTGGATTGTCTGGACGATCCAAGATGTGATTGTCCTGGTTGAGGCCTTTTTCCCTTTGTTACTGCCTGAGTGCAGGATAAATAGATGATCAGTGCATCTAAAGGGAGACGTAACTTGGAGATACTCTGTAAGGATCTTGCCTATGTCCAGGGAGTGAGTCTCATTGGACTCTAGAGACTTAAAGGTAGGAAGAACAATTTCTTGATTCTAGGGGAATACCGCCAAAACTTTTGGATTTGAGCCCAGCATGGGTATCAAGACCACCCAATCTGGGAAGAACGTCAGGAACAGTTCTTTGTGACCGAGAGACCCGATCTCTGAAACCCTCTTGGCCGAGGTGATTGCGACCAAAAAAAGCCACTTTAGCTGAAAAGTCCTTTACGGAGGACGGGGAAGGCCCCGTTGTATTAAGTCCGTTCAGAAAATCAAGAACCAAGGGAAGATCCCACTTGGGGAATCTAGGCTTCCTTAAAGGCTTCAATCTTGATGCTCCCCTGAAAAATTGCCTAACTAGTGGGTGCACTGCCCACGAGATTTCAGAGAAGGCCGAGAGGGCCAAGATTTGAACCCTCAGGGAGCTGACGGACAGGGGAAGGTCTAAGAGAGGGGAGGGCGTGGGGTTTGAAGTCGCTATCGGTGATTTCTTGTTTGATGGTTTCCCCCTAACATTTCTTCTCTTACCCCTTCCGGTCCAGATCCTCGTGCCGCAATCCAGACCAACTCGGACCTTGCCAGGCCGCAACACCATTATTCTTCTCTGTCTAAATCGAAGAGCAAACGTAAATCTCCATTTGCATCTCACCACCAGAGGGGAAGTTCCCATTCCTCCTCCAGACACCGCTCCCACCGCCATGATAGCCATTCTGGTCGCAGAGCCTGTTGGGGATGTGTCACTCAAGTCCCTGAGGGCAAATCATTATGTGACCAATGTTACGCCCATGCGGCTGGGGAAAAGGAGACAGAAGATCGGCGCATTGAGTCTCTGGTTGAATATGTGGTGCAACGATCTTTAAAGGAGAAGGCTTCCCACACACAAAGCCAGACCAGTACCATCGGGTCTGGTTCTCCGGCCAATGAGGTCCATGAGGATCCAGGTCCTTCCCAGCCTCTTGCTTCTTCGCCGGCTTCCTCGGAGGGCGAAATGGAAAGCAATGAGGAGAGTTTGGAGTTTGATTTCTCCCAAGTAACTGTGTTATGGACTTACCTCCTTCCTAGCTTCTCATCACTGACATGTGCTGGCGGCCATCTTGCTTCTGAGGTTCTTGTAACTTCCCATTCCCTGCGGCTCCTCCTTCCCACTGGGAGGAGCTGGATGCTCTGTATATATATATATATACCACGCTTGCTGCAGCACTCCCTTGCTTGGGCCTTCTGTGTTAAGACCTGTCTCTCATCCTACCTTCATCGTGCTGCTGTTCTGGTTACCGACCCGGCTTCTATGGACATTCCTTCTGGCTCCTGATCCCTGGCTTTGCTTCACCACCTTCCTGGTTACAGACTCCGGCTGGACTGACTCCCATCTCTGGCTATCGATCCTGGCTCCGGTGGAAGACTCTCCTGCCTGTTTACATCTGTCTGGACTTTAACCTTGTTGTTTGGTTTTTAATAAAGAACCTTTTCTTTCATTCATCCGTTTGTGTACGTCTGATTCATGACACTCTGCTTATCAAGGCCGTTAAAGAGGCACTTTTGTGGGAAGATCAATCCTCTCCCCCAGAGGCGGCTCTAGGCTTGGTGAGGCCTTAGGCCAACCTTAAATATGAGGCCCCACTAACTCTCATAATGGGAAAAATAATTCAAGCGATAAAAAATAACGGTAAAAATTGCATATATAAAGAGCCTTAAATCCTATGGATTTACAGTTTCTAGAACTCTCTGTAACAAATTCTTCTTTAATCAAATATATATATATATATATACAGTAACACGCACACAAAGATAGATAACATTTGTGCAGCTGCTACTAGCAATATGTATAAGCTATAACAGGAGTCACAACCATACATGAAGGTCAGGTAATATAACCCAACACAGAGTCCCCCCTTACATCAGAGTGTGCAGGATTCCTCCTTATACTGCAAGGGGGAACTCTAATGTAAGAAATCACCATATATCACTGCATACATACTACAGGAGATGGTCAGAGACTGTAGATATACTACAGGAGATGGTCAGAGACTGTAGATATACTACAGGAGATGGTCAGAGACTGCATACATACTACAAGAGATGGTCAGAGACTGTAGATATACTACAGGAGATGGTCAGAGACTGCATACATACTACAAGAGATGGTCAGAGACTGTAGATATACTACAGGAGATGGTAAGAGACTGCAGATATACTACAGGAGATGGTCAGAGACTGCATACATGATATAAGAGATGGTCAGAGACTGCAGACATGATACAAGAGATGGTCAGAGACTGCATACATGATATAAGAGATGGTCAGAGACTGCAGACATGATATAAGAGATGGTCAGAGACTGCAGACATGATACAAGAGATGGTCAGAGACTGCAGACATGATACAAGAGATGGTCAGAGACTGCAGACATGATACAAGAGATGGTCAGAGACTGCAGACATGATACAAGAGATGGTCAGCGACTGCAGACATGATACAAGAGATGATCAGAGACTGCAGACATGATACAAGAGATGGTCAGAGACTGCATACATGATACAAGAGATGGTCAGAGAGTGTGCAGACATGATACAAGAGATGGTCAGAGACTGCAGACATACTATAGGAGATGGTCAGAGACTGCAGACATACTACAGGAGATGGTCAGAGACTGTAGATATACTACAGGAGATGGTCAAAGACTTCAGACATACTACAGGAGACGGTCAGAGACTGTAGACATACTACAGGAGACGGTCAGAGACTGCAGACATACTACAGGAAATGGTCAGAGACTGCAGACATACTACAGGAGACGGTCAGAGACTGTAGACATACTACAGGAGACGGTAAGAGACTGCAGACATACTACAGGAGATGGTCAGAGACTGCAGATATACTACATACTACAGGAGATGGTCAGAGACTGCAGATATACTACAGGAGATGGTCAGAAACTGCAGATATACTACATGAGAAGGAGAAGGTCAGAGACTGCAGATATACTACAGGAGATGGTGATAGACTGCATACATGATACAAGGGATGGTCAGAGACTGCAGACATGATACAAGAGATGGTCGTAGACTGCATACATGATACAGGAGATGGTCAGAGACTGCATACATACTACAGGAGATGGTCAGAGACTGCAGATATACTACAGGAGATGGTCAGAGACTGCAGATATACTACATGAGAAGGAGAAGGTCAGAGACTGCAGATATACTACAGGAGATGACGATAGACTGCATATATGATACAAGAGATGGTCGAGAATGCAGACATGATACAAGAGATGGTCGTAGACTGCATACATGATACAGGAGATGGTTAGAGACTGCATACATGATACAAGAGATGGTCAGAGACTGCATACATTATACAAGAGATGGTCAGAGACTGCAGACATACTACAGTCGATGGTCAGAGACTGCATACATGATACAAGAGATGGTCTGATACGGGAGATGTTCAGAGACTGCATACATAATACAGGGAATGGTCAGAGACTGCATACATGATACAAGAGATGGTGAGAGACTGCAGACATAGTACAGGAGATGGTGAGAGACTGCAGATATACTACAGGGGATGGTCAGAGACTGCAGATATACTACAGGAGAAGGTCAAAGACTGCATACATGATGCAAGAGACGGTCAGAGAGTGTGAACATGATACAAGAGATGGTCAGAGACTGCAGACATACTACAGGGATGGTGGTCAGAGACTGCAGACATACTACAGGAGATGGTCAGAGACTGCATACATACTACAGGAGATGGTCAGAGACTGTAGATATACTACAGGAGATGGTCAGAGACTGCAGACATACTACAGGAGGTGTTTAGAGAGTGTGCGGACATAATTGGTCTGACATTGCACAGAACACGCAGCATGTTCCTGTGTTTTTCAGTGTGAACCTGGACCTGTGACCTGGAACCCACATTTTGCTAACTTGACAGGAAAGGGGGCACTAGTATGGGCACCTGGAGCAAATTTTCACATTTCTTGTGGGGGGCCAAGGGCCACCCCCTCTGTGGTAGGCAGCATCTTTAATTTGGGGGGGGGGAATATGTGCTAAGGGGGTGGATTTCATATCCAAGCCCCCTTGTAGCATAAGTCATAAAGTGCTCCCTAGAACATTTCCTCTCCCCCAAAATCATTCAAAGTAAAAACTGTAAGCTTGGCTTGCCCCTCCCCCTCTGAAGGCTCACTTACTTTGCTTTAGTTCAGGTGTCATATTTTGTCAGACGAGAAGCTTTGTTAGGCAGCAGCGTGATGAGCCTCCTCCTTCTCCTCCCCCTCTTCCTCTGTGTACACAGGAAATATCACACAGCAGGAGAAGGAGGGGGCGGGGCTCAGCTTACTGCACTCTGCACTGTGTGTATCCGGACCAGGCAGACTGATAGCCGGGGACTGCAGGGAGAGATGTCGGCTGACTTGGCTCTCTCTCTGCCATTAAACGCGGCCGCGTGCAGGAACGAAAATAGCCCGCACAAGCTGCGGGAATTCCATTAGCGATTTGCCGGGAAAGGGTGAGGCATGGGCAAATTAGGCGGCCGCACGGGGCCCCTGACTTTGCGGGGCCCTGGACTTTGCGAGGCCTAAGGCAGCCGCCTAATTTGCCTAATTAGAGAGCCGCCTCTGACCCCAGGTATATTGGCTTTCTTTTAAAGCTGTTTGTCCCTGTCATTGTAGATCAGGGCTAGCGAAGTATTATTTTTGAAACATAGTTAAAGCGGAGCTCCACCCAGCATAACAACATTTTACAATGTTGTTTGAAAAAAATAAAAATAAAAAACCTGAAAAAAATAAAAAAAATATACTCACCCGAAATAGCTGTTGCTATGCGGAAGTCCGTAATCTGCCTCTTCCTGATCCGCGGTGTGTTTTCTTCTTCTTCTGCTTCTTGTGAATGGGCGCGCTGCTTCCTGGGAACTGTGTGTGTTCTCAGAGAGCAGCGCGCCCATTCACAAGCCAGCGTGAGACTCGCGCAGGCGCAGTAGGAAACGGGCAGTGAAGCCGTACGGCTTCACTGCCTGTTTCCCATATTGTGAATGGCTGCGCGGGACCCGGAGCGATCGTGGGACCGGCATCGGGGGGGCCCATCAGCGCGGGCGCCTAGGACAGGTAAGTGTCTTTATTTAAAGTCAGCAGCTACACTGTTAGTAGCTGCTGACTTTAAAAAATTTTTTTACCGAGGCTGGAGCTCCGCTTTAAGTTCATTCTTGTGTCATGAAAAACAGAGAGCTATGATATTAGCAGGGGACAGGATATCAAAATAGAGACAGGGGATACAGATATATACAGCAAGTTGTATTTTCTGAATCTTGTTTGTATTGTATATATATGTTTCTCTCTTGTTTAATGCAGACATTTTACAATGGTAGGAAGGGTTGGAAATTCAGTTCAGTGTTTAACCCTTGCGGGGTGAGGGAGTCTAATCGAAAAATCCAAATTTTTTCTTTCTGTAATAGGATTTGATCAAAATCCCCTTGTCTCGCAGGAAGATTGAGGGAAAATATGGCTTTTATTTTGGTTCCGTTCAATTTTCCATTATGGAGGAGGGCAAAATGTTTTGCCAGAGGTTTGTCTGGATCCTTCTCCTTAATCTCCCTCATATGTTCCCCCAATCTTATCCTGAGTTGGCGTTTTGTTTTACCGCTGTAGATTTTATTGTATGGGCATGTTAACATATAAATAACTTTGGAAGAGGCACAATTCATCAATTCCTTAATGTTATAGGTATGTTTATTGCCAGAATGTGTCAGTCCTATCTACAAAGGGGCACACTTGACAGTGTCCACATGGAAACATTCCTTTGCTTCTAGGATATTCCGAAAGCCAGGTATTGTCTGGGTATCTTGTAAATTCTGAATGTATCAGAGTGTCCCAGAGGTTTTTGGCTCTTTTTTCAATCATCATTGGGGTAGGTCCTACTATATTGGCTAAGCCAGGGGTGTTAGTCAGTAGGGTCCAATGTCTTTGGAGAATCTTTTTCACTGAGCCCCATTGCGCCCCAAATTGTGTGATGATACGCACAGGGCTAGATGTCATGGTTTCCTGTGTAGTTTTGGTCCTAGTAAGGAGGTCCCTACGGTCACGTTGTCCTGCCTTACTCTTTGCTCTTCTGAGCTGTTCATGTGAATATCCTCTCTCTCTGAAGCGGTTGTATAGGGCATGCTTCCATTTTTATAGTCCTTTGGGTCCGAGCAGTTACATTTAATCCGAAGGAATTGACCAACAGGTATTCCATCTTTTAAACTTTTCGGGTTGTAGCTCTCCGCTCAAAGTAGAGTATTGGCTGCAGTGTCTTTCCTTAAAGTTTGGGTGGTAAGAGTCATTGCATCAATGTTTATCTTGAGGTCTAGAAATTATATAGATTCACTGTCGTACGTAAACCTAAGTTTGATGTTTCGGTCATTACAATTTAATGCAGACATGAACGTTTTTAGGGAAATTGAGTCACCCTTCCACACCATCAGGACATCATTGGTGTACCTAAGCCAGGTATGTACCTGGCCCAGGTACATCGGCAACAGGAAGACAGTGTCCTCCTCCCACATACCTAGGTGTAGGCATGCATACACCGGTGCCCAGGGTGCTCTCATAGATGTTCCCCTGATCTGCTGGTAGTATTTTTTTATCAAATTGAAAGAAATTGTTGTTAAGGGCAAAGAGCAATAGTTCCACTATGAATTCATTTTGTGCTGCTGGGGGATCGATGTATATAATGATTCTATGTCGATGCCAACCAGTAGAACATCCTCTTCCAATTCGATTTGGCTGATCATAGCTAACACATCACATGTATCTTGGACGTATGATTCAAAATCAGTTACCATGCTTTTCAGTGTCTCATCTAGGTATTTGCCCATCCGTTCTAGGGGCCCTCTTATAGATGAAACTATGGGCCTCCCTGGGGGTTTTGTTAGTGATCTGTGTACCTTCGGAATTATATAGAAGGTGGGTGTATTGTAGTCACTCACTTTGAGGTGCTCCAGCTCCCGTTTGCTAAGGAGGCCTTCTTCACTTGCGGATTTTAGTTTCTCATTCAAGGCAGTTACTAGTTCAGGGAACGGGTTTGTATCTAGCTTTAGGTACGTTTCTACATCATTTAGTAGACGATCAACCTCCTTAACATAAACGTCTTTGTCCATTAGGACTACATTTCCCCCTTTATCACTGCGTTTATTGATTAATCTTTTGGCAGATGTTAATTCACGTATTGCAGTTCTTTCAACAGGTTGTAGGTTGTCAATATCTTTTTGAGTCCAATCTACTTTCCCCAGGTCAGTGCGTACTAGGTCTAAGAAGGTACTTAACCATTTATGTTTATGTAGAGGGGGCATTCTATTAGATCTAATTTTCAGATTGGCCAGTCTTTTAGATGGTACAGTGAGCTCATCTTCCTCTAGGTCATTATTTTCCTCAAGTAAGGAGGTGAGAATTTGGAGGGTCTCCTCATCATTGCTAGCAATGTCCGTTATTACGTCCTTGCTGTCACAGCGGTATGTGTGTAATAGTCTAAAGAAAACCTTGCGGAGGAATAGTACCACGTCTTTATATACGGTGAACTCGTCCATCGTATTCATTGGGAAAAAGGACATACCTTTTTGTAAAAGGCAGGAGTGTCTTGGTTCTAGGGGAAAATTAGAGAGATGAATGATTTTCATATTGGTGTCCTGATCCTGATTATTCAGTGTCACTGTTGACTCCTTTGACTCCTGGTGTTCGTCCTTTGTCCACTTGTTGTTGGTTTCTGATTGGTTGTTTCTGGTTTACTGTATTTTCTAAGTTTTGTCACCCCCCAGGGTCTCCTCCCTCTATCCTCCCTTTCTCTAAAAAAGTTACCTGTCTGGGAAGACTTTCGTCTTCCTAGTTGTACTGTACCCCTCTATTGCCTCTAGAGTGTTGTCGTCCTCTACATAATCTACTTCTATTCCTACGGGCAGTTAGATCAAAAATTTCCCCCTTTTCCCTGTCGTTCAGGTCACGTCGGAATTTTGATTGTTTAGTCACTTTTAAATTGTGTTGGATTTTTTCTACTTCTTTTTTAAATGGGTCTAGACCCTGGGAGCTTTCAGTAATCAAGGTAAATAGTTTATTCAATTGTAACTTTTCTTCCTCTACGATTAATCTCATTACTGAGATTCCGTGATCAATACATAATGTTTTCCACTTTTCTAAGAATCGTTCATTGTGCAGATGTTTGGCTGGGATGACTTTGTATCTTAGTCCTCTAGGGACTATTTTTTGTTCTATGTATGTCTCAAGAAACGAGCTATCCCATTTCCTATTGAGATGCTTACTCAAAAGTTTTTTATGTTCTTTAAATCTGGTCTTTATTTCCTCTTCCTGAATCACCATGATGGTTATATCTGATTGGAAAGCTTGCTTTATTTCCAAGTCAATGTCATCCTCTATAGTGAATGTCATTAAATAGTAGCACTTAGTGTTTGTAGTAGGTGACAGAGAAGTAAGATAATCTAAGATGTACAGAGGTCACTGGGAAGGTGGGATTGGACATGGATCACATGTAATCCTGGATAGCATATAATTAAGGTTAAGAGAATGAGGCTGTAGATAGATCATGTGTTCAGTCAATGATTCAATTTGAATCATTGACTGAACACATGATCTTTCTACAGCCTCATTCTCTTAACCTTAATAGTATAACATATCATACCTTCAGAGCAAATACAATAAAACATAGTACAAATAGAGAGAACAATAGATATAGAACAATATTGAGTGGACAGTAGAGAGTGAACATAAGAGAGAACAATAGAGAGAGAGGAGAAAAATACAACCACAACTATTTTTGTATTTTTTTTGTATTTTCTTTTCTATTTTTGTGTCAGTTTTTTTTTTTTTTTGTTACACTTTTTTCACTTTTATAAAAAGTGTAAAAAAACTGTAAACTGAACGTCGCAGATTAGGGTCTCTCAAAATGCGATGGCCATCACATCTTCCGAGACCCTGTGTTAGTGTGCCTAGGACTGTGTGGGGCTGTACCCTACGCTAAAACTCAACTAGTGTGTGGTAGCGTTTAAAACTTTCACCAATGCAGAGACCAGGTTGGTCAGGACAGGAGGGACAATAAAAGCGAGTGTCACGCCTAAATCCACGTTTGCTGCAGACACAACTTTTTTGGGGGGGGTTTCTTTGGGTAGGGGTACCAGGGAGGACAAAAGTAAAATGCCGTTCATGCTGCCGGCTTACTGCATTTGCGTTGGGAAGTTGGGCAAGAGCACCATTTGAAAACAGAAGGGCTCTGACGATCTCTTCCTGGAATTTAAAGTGGGGGTTAACCCAAAACATTTTTTTAACATTACATGCAGGAAAGTTGTTAGAATGACAATCGGCTGTTTTTTTTTAAATCCTTGCCGTACATACCGTTTTAGATGTATATGTTCACCGCGGCTTCCGGGTATAATCTGCGGTACTGGGCATTCCTAATTGATTGACAGGCTTCCGACCGACGCATACAGCGCATCACGAGTTGCCGAAAGAAGCCGAACTGCGCGTCGGCTCTATACGGCGCCTGCGCACCGACGTTCGGCTTCTTTCAGCAACTCGTGACGCGCTGTATGCGCCTGTCGGAAGCCTGTCAATCAATTAGGAATGCCCAGTTCCGCAGACTATACCCGGAAGCCGCGGTGAACATATACATCTAAAACGCTATGTTTTTGGGTGAACCCCCGCTTTAAGGAAGGATCCAGTCTGTCCTGAAGCTCTGTATAACACATGAGTGTTCAGCAAAGCCAATTAAAATTAATATAAAGACACATTTTTGTACTAGCATCTGGCCTTATGGGCAATAAGGTACGGCGCCAACAACTGGTCATTGAGGTCCACCCCTCCCATGTTAAGGTTGTATTCGTGGATACAGAGGGGTTTCTCCACAAAACCAGTCGCCGTAGGAATTTAGACTGCCGTATCTGCATGAAGCGAGGACAGAACGAAAACATTCCGTGAATCCCTGTAAACCATAAAACTAGATGTATAACCTGTTGCCCTGTCGCTGTGCTTATACATTTTTACCCCGTATCTGGCATGCATGCTGGGAAGGTACTGTTTGATAGACAAGCGCCCAGAAAACTTAATCAGGGACTCATCAACGCAGACAACTTGATCGAGAGTAAACAAGGCTGCAAAATGTTTGTTGAAGTGGTTTACGAGGGGCCGAGTTTTGTAGAGCCGATCGTATCTAGGGTCTCCCAGAGGAAGACAGAGTTCATTGTCATTGAAATGCATGAACCGCAAGATTTGCTTGTATAGTGCCCTGGCCATGGAGGCAGAGAACACGGGCATATGGTGACTAGAGTCAGTGGACCAATATGACCGCAACTCACTCTTTTTAAAATATAAATAGAGAACTCCGGCACTGTCTGATGGACGGGGGGGGACTGCAGCAGCACCCGTGGATCTGATCCTTAGGCCGCGTACACACGGTCAAATCTATTTGCTGAAAACGGTCAGCAGACAGATTCGATCGTGTGTACGGACGAGCGGACGGATTTGGCCAGCAGACAGATTTTAAAGCCTGCTTTAAAATCTGTCTGCTGGGAACCCGTCGGACCGATATGTTTGCTGGTTAGCAGTCCAGTAATTCCTCCACAGAACAGTGTCTAGATAAAACACCTCCACCAAAAATTGCAATGTGCACAAATGAAATCTTCAGTGATGACACCTCTGATGTACTGGCAGCTCACCTCACGGCTGCTTATCCAAATGGCTAACTGAGATCCTGATCGCAGCTGGATGTGTGGGCTGATAAAACACCTCCTCCTGACTCCTAAGACAGCTCTCAGTGGCCAATGTGTGTCATGGAAAAGAGAAGATATATGCAATGCATATAGCGTGACACTGTGAGGGTACCTCGAACAGGTAAAGATTTGAGAAAATGCACTCACATGAATGAAAGGACAGCGGGCATTAATCCAGGAGTGCCGAAATCATATCCCCCTCAGAGAGTCAGCTATACAGGTGAGAGTGTGATCTGATCCTCATATGTCCAAATGGTAAGGCTCAATATATCATGGGAGCATTAAGAAGAGCGAAAAAGAGACTATAGCGTGACTCCATATAATGGATAAATGTAATAAAAAACAAATAAACTCACATTTAGGTAGTGAAGTACTCAATTTTGGTGGAGGTGTTTTATCTAGACACTGTTCTGTGGAGGAATTACTGGACTGCTAGATTTGATCCTTATTTATGGACAGGACTTTATCACATGTGCGATTTTTGATAGTTTTGTACTTTATTTCCATTTATTTTATGCTATTTTTAGTGTTTGTATATGTAGTAGCCATTTTACTTTGTATTTTCACTGTTAAATCTTTACAGGATTATAGGTGTTTGTCCACTTTCTTATGTATTGTTCATTGTAGTATCATCAGATACCTTAATAAAAAATTTTTATCTCACTGTTTAAGTTCACCCACGATTCCTTTACTTTGCATTCCCTTTTCACTTCCACCTTGCCATTCCCTCCCCCACAGCGCAGCTACCATACTTCACATTATTATCACTCTTTTTAGTAATGCCCATGAGGAGGGACAGGCCCAGGAAGGTTTTAAATTCGGAAACCGTAATTGGTTTCTGTAACAAGACCCTTGCTCGCTCGGTTCTGCTCTCCCGACACTCCTCTGCTGCTATTCAGTCAGATTGCAGATTGCAACGTCTGATGGTTCGGAATCCATCAGAACAAACACCAGGCAGGCTGTATGTAAGTTCAAACAGGAAGACTCTTTTATTGGATGCACACACACTTTTGTACAGCAGTTTACACACCCCCGCCCCCAACAACCGCTTTCCTATTGGTCAATTGTAACGTACATGGTAGTTCTCCATTAGGTCCTCTTAGCCATGCAAATGAGGACTTAAAAGAGGGTCAGCAGGGATTGGTTCGATAGCTTGAATAAAAGGACTGCTATGAGTAATGAGACAGAAGCCCCATGGGGGCAATCAATGTACACAAACAGCCAGACACAGAACAATGGAGCCATCTGGAGGGGGGTTAGAATTAAGACAGGGCAGAAGACCCCCCACTGTGTTACATATTTTAAGGAGAAACACTTCCGCATTCCAAGGTCAATGACAGTTTCCAATCTGGGAATTAGGGTCATCTGGGAATTAGCGCCGATAAATTGACCAGCATACAAATTGCTTTGGTCCACAATATATCTATAGAGATCTTAGGTGAAAAACAGCGAATGCACCTCAACAACAGCAGAAGTCTGGTTACGCCTGACCCTAGCAGGGACCACAGAGCTATCTTTCAGGAAGCCGCTGTCTACAGGATCATATTTTAAGACAGAATCTGACAGATGAGTGACCTCTTCACTATCTGTCAGGCTCAGAAAAGTGTAGGCCCCTTCACTAGTGTACCTTCGATTTGCCATTTTGGGCTCTCAATTTAGTGGTACACTAGCTAGATTCAAAGGTAAAAAAAAGCACCTGACTGTCAGCTACTGAGTCAAACGCTACCAAAAAACTGTTAGCGATTGCAGAGATCATGCATGACTCTGCGAAAACTGCAATTATGTGTTTTGTGTTTTGTGACAGTGATCGATCGATACTGCACTTGGGTGGGCTGGGCAAGGGGCTTAATGCAGGTGCTAGCAGGTATCTGGGCTGATCCCGCTAACAATGCGTTTTTGGGAACCCTAAACTGCAGGGGACGCTAGTATAGATCTGATCAGATCAGGTATCGATCCGTTCAGATACTATACCACTAAGGGAGGCGTATGGTGCATGCGTGGGTGTTAGCGCTACTGGCACTAATCTGACGCTGCCTGGGGCGATGCAGGCCCTATCTGGTGCTAAAACCAAACTTTGATTACCCCCTGGGCAATCAGGGGGTTAAACCTCTATTGGGAAAAATATGGCGGGTGCCTTGACGCTATAAAAAATAAACTAGCTGGTGACAGGGGGTAACCACGCACGCATCACCTAATATAACATGATTTTGCGCAGCCGCATCGACCTGCCGCCATAAAACTGGCGGTTGGCAACTGGCTAGTCAGACATGACCATCCCACTGGCCTCCACGCATGCAACCCCCAGAGATTTTTTTTGTTAACATTCTGCTAAAACCTTTGTGAATTAGTTGAATTAGTACCGTTTGGACCTTAACCACTTCAGACCCGCGCTATTGACAAAATACTTCAACAGCGTGGACCTGAGACACCAACTAGACGTCTTTGGACGTGATTTTTAGTGCATTACCCGCGCGCGCACACCACTGGGTGGCGCGCGGCGGGTAAACACTGTCCCGCCGCATCGCTGGGGATCCAATGCATGTACCTGCCGGCCGTGATGTCCGTCGGTTACATGCGATCGGCGGGAAAACAAGGAGATGACAGCAGGGACGTGGAGCTCTGTGTGTAAACACAGAGCTCCACGTGCTGTCAGAGGAGAGGAGACCGATCTGTGTCTCTTGTACATAGGGACAGCATCGGTCACCTCCCCCAGTCACCCCCCTCCCTCCCCACACAGTTAGAACACACACAGGATACACATTTAACCCCTTCCTCACCCTCTAGTGTTAACCCCTTCCCTGCCAGTCACATTTATACAGTAGTTAGTGCATTTTTATAGCACTGATCGCTGTATAAATGTGAATGGTCCCAAATTTGAGTCAAAAGTGTCCGATATGTCCGCCGCAATAAAAATCGCAGATCGCCACCATTACTAGTAAAAAAAAATAATAATAAAAAAAATCATAATTCTGTTCCCCATTTTGTAGGCGCTATAACTTTTGCGCAAACCAGTCGCTTATTGCGATTTTTTTTTTTTTTACAAAAATACGTCGAAAAATACGTATCGGCCTTAACTGTGAAAACAAAATATTAAAACAAAAAAATTGGGATATTCTTTATAGCAACAAGTAAAATATATATATATATTTTTAAAATTGTCGCTCTTTTTTTGTTTATAGCGCAAAAAATAAAAACTGCAGAGGTGATCCAATACCACCAAATTAAAGCTCTATTTATGGGCAATTTTGTTTGGGAGCCACGTCGCACGACCGCGCAAATGTCAGTTAAAGCGACGCAGTGCAGGAAGCTGAAATTTCGCCTGGGAACGAAAGGGGTTTATGTGCCCAGTAAGCAAATGATTAAAGAAGAGGACATACATCAAAAGCCTGTCCTGATAAATCGTATGTTAGTGCAAATAAAAAAGTATCATGGACAGTACTCAATTGTTTCTGTCGCAAATGCACTAATATGACTACAATTATCAAAAAAAAAATGCAAAGTAAGCGAACAGAGAAAAAATCAAGATCAAAAAAATGTTGGGTGTAACTATCCTTTGGCTTCAACCCAGCATCAATTCTTATGCCGCGTACACACGATCACTTTTCGGCATGAAAAAAATGACATTTTTCAGCATGTCCAAAAAACGAAGTTTTTCCAACTTTCATCATTAACCACTTAAGGACCGCCTACTGCACATTTACGTCGGCAGAATGGCACGGCTGGGCACATCAACGTATATATACGTTGATTTTAGTACCCAGCCGTGCTTCTCTGTGGCTGTAGCATCGATCGTGTCATCCCTGTAATAGGGGGACGCGATCGATGACATCACACCTACAGCCACACCCCCCTACAGTTGTAAACACACACATAGGTCACACATCCTCCACAGCGCCACCTGTGGTTAACTCCCAAACTGCAACTGTCATTTCCACAGTAAATGCAATTTAAATGCATTTTTTGCTGTGAAAATGACAATTGTCCCGAAAATGTGTCAAAATGTCCGAAGTGTCCGCCATAATGTCGCAGTCACGAAAAAAATCGCTGATCGCCGCTATTAGTAGTAAAAAAAAAGAAATTAATAAAAATGCAATAAAACTATCCCTTATTTTGTAAACGCTATACATTTTGCGAAAACCAACCGATAAACGCTTATTGCGATTTTTTTTACCAAAAATACGTAGAAGAATACGTATCGGCCTAAACTGAGGGGAAAAAACTTTTTTTATATATTTTTGGGGGATATTTATTATAGCAAAAAGTAAAAAAATATTGCATTTTTTTTTAAATTGTCGCTCTATTTTTTTTTATAGCGCAAAAAATAAAAACCCGCAGAGGTGATCAAATACCACCAAAAGAAAGCTCTATTTGTGGGGAAAAAAGGACGCCAATTTTGTTTGGGAGCCACGACCGCGCAATTGTCAGTTAAAACGACGCAGTGCCGAATCGCAAAAAGGGGCAAGGTCCGTTACCTGCATTTTGGTCCGGGTCTTAAGTGGTTAAAAACGATGTTGCCCACACACCATCGTTTTTGAAAAATGATGAACAAAGAGCGGTGACGTACAACACGTACGACGGCACTCTAAAGGGGAAATTCTATTCGCCTTTGGACTGCTTTTAGCTGATTCCTTGTTAGTAAAAGACGATTTGTGCTTTTTTGTCTGTTACAGCGTGATGAATGTGCTTATTCCATTATGAATGGTAGTTTTACCAGAACGAGCGCTCCCATCTCATAATTTGCTTCTGAGCATGCGCGGGTTTAAAAAGGAGTTTTAGCCCACACACGATCATTTTTTACAACACAAAAACAACATTTTCAAAAACGACAAAAAATTGAAGCATGTTCGAAAAAACTATGTGAAGCCCACACACGATCATTTTAAATGACGTTTTTAAAAATGTCATTTTATTTCATCACAAAAAACGTCCGTGTGTACGCGGCATTACACTTGCACACTTTGTACACTTGCACAAAACCAGGGATTTTGTAGAATTAGAGTCAGGGGTATATTATACCAAGCACCAAGCAGGTGCTCATGATCATCAATTTCATATGGAGGTTGAAACACAACCATTAAAGTGGTTGTAACCCCCCCCCCTAAAAAAAAAAAAACCTGCAAGACAAAGGCATAATAAGCTAGTATGACTAGCATACTAGCTCATTATGAATTATTTACCTTAGATCGAAGCCCCCACAGCGACCCTCGTTCCTCTCCTCTGCCGCTGCCATGAGTGACTTCCGGGTATCGCTGTTCTGGCGCTGTGACTGGCCAGAGCGGCGATGACGTCACTCCCGCGCATGCGCGCTAAACCGGCGCAATCGCCGCACATGCATGCATTCCCGACACTTTTCGTCACTTTCCCCATTCAAGACCCAGCGCGCCTGCGATGTTGTCTATTGTGCGCATGCGCCGTGGAAATCGGTGCCCGATTTTCTGCAAATATCTCCTTAACCATGTAAGTTAAGGAGATATTGCAAGCACCTACAGGTAAGCCTTAATGTAGGCTTACCTCTAGATGAAAGTAGTATCAGAGGGTTTAAAACCACTTTAACTGAAAAAAACAGCTGTGTAGGGGCTTAAAACTGAATGAAGATCAGCCAAACTCTGCTACTAAGGTTAGGTTGTGAAAGACAAAATTCATGTCACAGGTCATACACTATACAAAGACTGAGCACAGCAACAAGACACAAGGTACCATAGTTATACTGCATCAGCAAGGTTTCTCACTGACAAAGATTTCAAAGCAGACTGGGGTTTCAAGATGTGCTGTTCAAGATCTTTTGAAGAATCAGGAAGAAATGGGCAATGTTCATGACCGTAGATGCAATGGTCAGCCAATGAAACTTAATGCAGCAGATGAAAGATACATCATGCTTACATCCCTTCGAAATCAGAAGATGTCCAGCAGTGCCATCAAGCACAGAAGTGGTGGAAACCAGTAGGACCCAGGTGCACTCATCTACTGTCCGCAGAAGTCTAGCCAGAAGTTGTCTTCATGGAAGAATTGTGGCAAAAAAGACATACCTCGAATGTGGAAACAAGGCTAAGCGACTTTATTTTCATGCAACTATGCATTAAAATATAGGAACTGGAGTGCATCCATCATGCTATACCTTCAAAGAGGTGCGTAATTGGCCCCAAATGTATTCTGCAGCAGCATAACAATCCCAAACATAAGGCAATGTCATTAAGCACCATCTTCAGTGTAAAGAAAAACAAGGAGTCCTGAAAGAGATGGTTTGGCCCCTACATAGCCCTGATCTTAGCATTAAGTCTGTTTGGGGTTACATGAAAAGACAGAAGGATTAGGGGCAACCTACAGCCACAAAGAATGTTGTAAGTAGTTCTCCAAGATGTATGGAACAACCTGAAAAACAGGGTAAAACTGCGCTTGTGAGTAACTAGACATGTAAATAGCAGCACCACTAATGTGAGATATAATTACACAGACAAGACAATAAAAAACATATGTGTTGCGCTTGAAAATGAAAAATGCAAATCAGTCCATGTGTCTTTAAAATGGCACCAATGAAATGCCAGTATAAATATGTGCAGAAGTTCTAATTCACTCTGCTCCTTCACCACGTTAATAGACCACCACCAAAAGTTAAAATGTACTCTTATGTCGCGTATACACAAACAGATTTTCCGTCGGAAAAAACGTGGATGTTTTTTCCGACGGAATTCCGTTTAAGCTTGGCTTGCATACACATGGTCACATCAAATTCCGACCATCAAGAACGTGGTGACATACAACACCTACGACGGCACTATAAAATGGAAATTCCATTCCCAGTGTGCCAGCCTTTGGACTGCTTTTGCTAATCTCGTGTTAGTAAAAGTTTGGTGAGAGTCAATTTGCGCTTTTCAGCCTTCGTGCTTTTCAGAACATTTTCTGCTCTTCAGTTGGTGCTTGTGGGTTTGTATCTGTTTTCAGTGCGTGTAGTGTGTTTGTATCTGTTTTTCAATGCGTTATTGTCCACTCATTTCTGATTTTCAGGTCGTTCTTCGTAAGCTTTTCTGTTCTTCAGTGCGTTCTGTTAATTCGTTCTGACCAGTCGACCATTTTCTAGCCATGTACTCGTCATAGAGTTTGTGCTGTGCATGGGCTTGGTGTTGGGGTTCTTGCTTTGATCCAAGCTCAGTCCATGAACAGGGTGAGGAGGAGTTCATGGATGAAGAATTGGTTGCTCCATCGTGACTCCAGGAGAATAATCCTGATGATTTCAGGAATTATCTCCAGATGACAGACCCCGTTTCTCAACTTTTTGTTGGTTCTGCGGCCCCCAGAGGCGTACCTAGAGCATTTGGCACCTGGGGCTGATCCAATATCTGGCACCCCCCCCCCCCCCCCATGTTAAGACCCCTTTCACACTGAAGGCGTTTTGCAGACGCTATAACGTTAAAAATAGCGCCTGCAATCCACCCTTAAACAGCTGCTCTATTCACTCCAGTGTGAAAGTCTGAGGGCTTTCACACTGGAGCGGTGCGCTGACAGGGCGTCAGAAAATGTCCTGCCAGCAGCTTCTTTGTAGCGCATTAGCAGCGATGAACTCACCCCAAATATCTCTTTGTTACTACTGTGTACCCCCTCTTTACAACTGCACCTCTGGACCCCTTTACATTACACAGCACCCTGCACTCCTTTACATTACACAGCCCCTGCACCTCTGGACCCCTTTACATTACACAGCCCCATGCACCCCTTTACATTACAAAGCACCCTGCACCTCTGGAGCCCTTTACATTACAGAGCCCCCTGCACCTCTACCCCTTTACATTACACAGCACTCTGGACCCCTTTATGTTACACAGTACCCTGCATCACTGGTCCCTTTTACATTACACAGTACCCTGCATCACTGGATCACTTTACATCACAAAGCTCCCTGCACCGCTGGACCCCTTTACATCACAAAGCCCCCTGCACCTCTGAACTCATTTACATTACACAGCACCTTGCACCTCTGGACCCCTATTCATTACACATCACCCTGAACCTCTGGACCCCTTTACATTAAACAGCATCCTGCACTTTTGGACCCCTTTACATTACACAGCCCCTGCACCTCTGGAGTCCTTTACATTACACAGCCCCCTGCATCACTGGACCCCTTTACATTACACAGCACCAAGCACCTCTGGACCCCTTTACATTACACAGCACCCTGCACCTATGAAGCCCTTTACATTATACAGCCCCCCACAGCTCTGACCCCCTGCATGTTACACAGACCCCTTCAGAGCAGATATCCCTTCAGTTCACACCCCCTCCAGTGCAGACACCCCCCTTCAGTGCAGACCCCCAGTGCAGACCTTCCTCAGTGCAGACCCCCCAGTGCAGACCCCCCTCAGTGCAAACCCCCATCAGTGCAGACCCACCTGAGTGTAAACCCCCCAAAGTGCAAACCCCCCTCAGTACAGACTCCCCTCCCCATTGAGTACCTCAGATCAGCACAGTGGTGGCACATGCACAGAAGGTCCGCTCCCCTTCTGTCCCCCTCTGTGCCTGTGTGATGTCAGGTGTTCTATGGGAAGTGCCGAACATCGCTAACCGTGACAGTTCAGACAGCCTGTAACCATGAGAGAAGGGGATGGATGGTGCAGCGGTGTCACCCTGCACCCCCCATTTGTATTGTGGTATCGCCACTGTAGCTGCCTCGAGTCACCCTGCAGCCCATGTCACCACTTCAGTCACAGAGGGGGGGCACCGGCCGGACACCCCCCAGTGTGTGACACCCCGCCCCCCCCCACCCCCTACTTAGTGCGCCACTGGCTGTCCCCTTATATCACGAAACAGGACACCTAAATGCGGCAAGCCATCACTCCCGAGCAGAGGTTAGTTGCCACTTTGCGATACTTGGCGACAGGGAGAAGACTGCAGGACCTCAAGTTCTCAGCAGGCATCTCCCCCCAGCCTCTGGGGATCATTATCCCAAAGACCTGTTCTGTCATCATTTAAGTCCTGCAGAAGGACTATATTAAGGTGAGTTTTCTCCTTTAACATCACATTTTGTATTTAATGCATGCTAATGTATTGTATGTCTTTCATCATTCCCTAATTACCATGATTGTAATATGCTGTGAATGTCCCCTTTGTCCTCATGCATGCTGTAAGCTTTTAATGCTCCTTTTTTGGCCTACATACATATTTGCCTTCACTTACCTCTCCAGCATGCTATCCTGGGCCCTTACACACCTAGCCTAATCACATAACAATATTTTTTGTCCACTTCATTGTATTGCTTTACCCCAAACACCCCCTAAAATGTGTACAATGGTTTTTGTTCTAATTAAATTCAAGCAGAGTGGCAGAGGCTTTTTTGGGGGGCCCAAACTCATCTATAACCCCCCCCCCCACCTAAAATGTTTTACAATAGGCCATCAGAGGGGGTGGGCCTTATATTTTTTCTTTAAATACTCCTTAAAATAAATGTTATACTGATGTTGGCCAAGAATGTTTTTGCATAATCTGCTTGCAATGTTATGTGCAAAAGTACTAATATTATTTTTTCTGGTTTGACTCCACAGTTTCTGTCAATGCCATAGAAATGGCAGACTGTGGCATCCCATTTTGCCAAGCGGTGAGACTTTCCTATTTGCGGATTTGGGCAATCAATGGGAAACACGTCCATATCGTGCCACCACCCCATTCGGTGTCATACTATTTTAACTACTATGCCCCGTACACACGATCAGTTTTCCTGTTGGAAAATGTCTGAGGCGGCGTACACACGGCCGAGGTTCTCGCTGAAAACCAGCGAGAACCTCGCTGGAATGTGCATTCCAGCGAGGACCTCGGCCGTGTGTACGGTCTCGGCGAGCTTCCCGTCGGGAAGCCCGTCGAGCAGAAATAGAGAACACGCTCTCTATTTCCTCAACGGCCCGCCTGGATGAATGGCTGGTTGCCATTCCCGACGGGCGGGTCGCCGATTTCGACGGCCGGCAGAGAGCCTCGACGGGCGGAACGATGTGTTCTGCCCGTCGAGGATCTCTGCCGTGTGTACGCGGCCTGATGAAAGCTTTTGGTCGGGAATCCCTACCATGTGTATGCTCCATCAGACTTTTTCTGAAGGAAAAACTCCAGGAAAAAGATAGAGATAGAGGATCTCTTTTTTCCCACCAGGAAAAAAAACTGATTGGATTTTCCGATCGTGTGTACAAATCTCAACAAGCAAAATTCTGACGCATGCTCAGAATCAAATCGACGCATGGTCAAAAGCATAGAACTTTTTCTCGGCTCATCATAGTCTTTTATGTGTTCTTGGCAGTCAAAAGTTCACCAAACTTTTGTATGACCGTGTGTATGCAAGACAGGCTTGAGTGAAATTTCGTCTGAAAATTTTTTTTTCCGACGGGAAAATAAGGGGTTTCATAATATAGTGTTGATGGTGGTGGTGTCTGCACAATATGAGTTTCTATAGGTGGACGTGGGGAAGAATGGCCGGATGTCGGATGGTGGAGTCTTTGCCCAGACAGATTTTTCCCGACGTCTCCAGAGTGGTGGCTTGGCATTGATACCTGATGAAGACAACGTGGAAGGACTCCCATTTGTGTTTGTCGCATTTGCTCTGGGAGAACATTTGATGAGGCCATTCCCCCAGAGACCCTCACCCCGGAGAGCAGGGTTTTTAACTACCCGCTGGCCAGAGCCAGAAGAGTCGTTGAGAATGCCTTCGGAATAATGGCCATCTTTTTTTTCTAAAGTTTTACAATTAATTTTATTTAATTTGTTTGCATAAACAGGCATGTTTAAAAACATAACATACACAACTTTGAAACTTACAAAGTTAAACCTTGAAAAACTGAAGGCAACATCAGACATTATAGTATGTCAAAACTGTTGATCTTGCCTTTATCATATGGTGTGATATCACCCCTGTAAAAGCCAAATTTTGAAGATGCACTAAAATTGGGATTCAAAATGTGGATTTTTCTCCTAAACCCATGGCTAATGTCAACATGTGCTATCTCCCATCATGGGGGATCAATGGACTTGAGTTGCGAGGAAGGGGTTATACCCTCAAAAAACATACATTGATATCCCCTGATGGGAGATGACACATGTTGACACACCGGGGGTGATTTACTATTATCAATCTGCTGCGCCGGTTCATGGCTTAATTGGCACGCCGGATGAATCCATAATTAGGCGCATGAACCGGCGTAGCACAGGGCGCAATGCAATTAATATGTAAAGCCGTCTCTGAACTCCCTTTAGATGTCTATGGGAGAAATCAAAAGTGTTAATTTGCAAGGTAAATATGCAAGTTTTTGTCCTAAAAAGTGTTTGGGGCGTCCTGCCCCAGGGGATTTGATTTTTTTATTTTTTAAAACGCCTGTTTTTTTTGGGAGCAGTGAATTTAATAATGCTTAAAGTGCAACAATAAAAGTGAAATATTCCTTTAAATTTCGTACCTTGGGGGGTGTAAATTAAGCATGTGAAAAAGCGCATGTTTCCCGTGGTTAGAACTGTCCCAGCACAAAATGACATTCTGAAGGAAAAAAAGTCATTTAAAAACACTCGCGGCAATAATGAATTGTCGGCTCCGGCAATTCAGAGAGAATTCATTCATAAAAAAAAAAAGAGTGGGGTCCCCCCGAATTCCATTACCAGGTCTGGTATGGATATTGAGGGGAACCCCGCCGTAAAAAAAAAATGACGTGGAGGTTCCCCCCAAATATCCATACCAGGCCCTTCAGATCTGGTATGTATTTTAAGGGGAACTCCACCCCAAATTTAAAAAAAAATGGCGTGGAGTTCCCCCAAAAATCCACACCAGACCCTTATTCGAGCACGTAACCTGTCCGGCTGCAGAAAATAGGGGGGAACAGATTGCGGCCCCCCCTCCTGAACCATACCAGGCCACATGCCCTCAACATGGGGAGGGTGCTTTAGGGTCCCCCCCAAAGCACCTAGTCCCCATGTTGATGGGGACAAGGGTCTCATCCCCACAACCCTGGCCGGAGGTTGTCTGCTGGCGGGGGGCTTATTGAAATCTGGAAGACCCCTTTAACAAAGGGGACACCCAGATCCTGCCCCCCCCCCGTGTGAAATGGTAATGGGGTACATTGTACCTCTACCATTTCACCAAAAAAAAGTGTCAAAAATGTAATAAATGACAATAGCTGGTTTTTGACAATTCCTTTATTAATATCTCTTTTCCACGCTTCTTCTTCCTCCATCTTCTTCTTCCTCTGCTTCTTTCTTGGGTCTTCTCGTCCGCATCTCCCCGGCGTCTTCTTCCATCTTTTTCTCCTTCCGTCGGCCTTCTCATTCGCATTTGTACCGGCGTCTTCTTCCATCTTCTCCTTCCGTCGGCCTTCTCATCCGCATCTTGCTTCTCCTTCCCCGGACGCTGCCCTTGAAATTGAAGTCCCCGCCGTGTGACGCTCCGACCGAAGGAGAGGAAGATGGAAGAAGACGCCGGTTAAGATGCTGACGAGAAGAACCAAGAAAGAAGCAGAGGAAGAAGATGGAGGAAGAAACCAGAATGAAAGCAGAAAAGAAGATGATGGAAGAAGAAGAAGCACGGAAAGAAGACATTAATAAAGGAATTGTCAAAAACCGGCTATTGTAATTTTTTACATTTTTGACACAATTTGGTGAAATGGTAGAGGTACAATGTACCACATTACCATTTTACACTGGGGGGGTGGGATCCGGGGGTCCCCTTTGTTAAAGGGGTCTTCGAGATTCCAATAAGCCCCCGCCAGCAGACCTCCACAACCACCGGCAGGGTTGTGGGGATGAGACCCTTGTCCCCATCAACATGGGGACAAGGTGCTTTGGGGGGGACCCCAAGGCACCCTCTCCATGTTGAGGGCATGTGTCCTGGTACGGTTCAGGGGGGGGGGGCCGCACTCTGTTCCCCCCTATTTTCTGCAGCTGGACAGGTTACGTGCTCGGATAAGGGTCTGGTGTGGGTTTTTGGGGGAACTCCACGCCATTTTTTTTAAATTTGGGGTGGAGTTCCCCTTAAAATCCATACCGGACCTGAAGGGCCTGCTATGGATATTTGGGGGGAACCCTACGTTATTTTTTTTATGGCGGGGTTCCCCTTAATATCCATACCAGACCTGGTAATTGAATTTAGGGGGACCCCCACTTTTTTGTTTTTTTTAATGAGCAATGACTATTCTTTATAGCCATGATTACTTTTAAATTACTTATTTTTTTCACTTCAGAAATTACAGCTTTTACAGGGACAGTTCTAAGCATGGGAAACATACACTACTTCACAGGCATGTTATACCCCCTCCCCCCTGTATGAAATTTGAAAGGAATATTTCACTTTTATTGTTTCACTTTAACTACTTCCATACCGCACCTATTCTGGCACTTCTCTCTTTCATGTAAAAATTATATTTTGTTCCTAGAAAATTACTCAGGACCCCCAAACATTATATATATTTTATTAGCAGACACCCTAGGGAATAAAGTGGCGGTCATTTTTTTTCCAACGGTATAAGCGCAATAATTTTTCTGCCTGGAGTTTGCATGTTCTCCCTGTGCCTGCGTGGGTTTCCTCCCACAATATAAAAACATGCTGTAAATCGGATCCTGTCTAAATAAGCCCTAATATGCATTAGTATATTTAGGTTTTGTGCTGCCCTAGGCATGACTAAACTTCTGCACCTCCTAATAGAAAAATGACCCACCCTTCCTGTCAAGGCCACACCCTGTTTTTTTATGACCCGTCCAGAAATTTTCAGGGGGGGGGGGGGACACACACACACACACTAGTTCTGGGGGGGAAGGGGGGCACTAGATTCCCTTAATTTGCATAGTTTCTCTCACTTCCTGTTTGGCTATGGGGCAGGAAGTTAAGGAAAATCTTCCCAATTGGACAGAGATGGTACAAATAAACTGACAGGGCCTATAACCCTCCCTACCTCCCTCACTCTAAAATGAAAGAAAAAAAAAAGTGATTATAGTTCTAGTTTAAGCACAAATTTCTGATAATTTTATTGAAAGAACTAAGAAAATATAACCATGCCAATAGGCAAGGATACAGTGTTGCTAATATGTATGAATGTGTGTTAGGGACCCCCACAAATACCACCCAATGTTAAATAAACAATTTTCTTAATTTGCAAATAAGTATCATCTGCTCATTTTTTGGGGATGTCTGCACCCCTGATAGGGTGAAGACACCTCACAAATGTTGTCACTTTCTACTTCAAATTCATTCACTTCCTGTCACATAGCCAAACAGGAAGTGAGGGTAAAACCTTACTAATGTATTTTCTTGGAGACACACATATCTAAATAGTTTCCCCATTATGTAAATTGCACTCTAGCATTTTGCTGTGTACACCCCAGATTATTAGGGATCTTGACTTTGGGGTCCATTTACTAAAGGCAAATCCACTTTGCACTACAAGTGGACAAGCAAGGAAGAAAAGAACAAAAAAAAAAAAAAAACTTTGCTTCTACAGGATTGGATGTTAAAACCATCAGTGCTTCCCCTCTGATTTTCAGTGACTACACTTGTACTGCTAAACCCCAAACTAACTAATCGTTTGGGGTGTACACAGCAGTGCAATTTGCTTAATGGGGACACTAGTTAGATTGACCTGTGTGTCCAAGAAACGACATTGCTAGGGTTTTAACCTCACTTCCTGTTCAGCTGTGTGACAGGAAGTGAAGACAATTTTAAGAAAAGGGACACAAAGCCCAACCCAAAAACACAAGCAGGGGTTCTAACACTCACTTGGCTTCCTTCAAACACACACAATTAGAATAGGGATTACCTTGCACTAGATTTAAGCACAGTGCTGTAAATCAGCACGTCAAGCCTGTCTGACAACAAATTCATACCGCTCTGTATTTTTCCTTTCCTGGTGACTAAACATGGCAGCAAACATTTCACACATGAAGGCACCAGGAAAAAAGAGCTTCAAGACAAATCACAACTGATTGGTTAGGCCAATCAGACCTATTTCAGCTGTTTTTCAAAATTTGTAGCATGAAAAAGTAACAAAAAACAAACTATAAAATTTGAAAGTAATATTATTGGTCAACAAAACAAGGAAAGCAAAAAATAAAAACCAAAAAAAATATATACAAAATAAAAATAAACATAGGTTCATTTGAGACAGTAAACAGAATATGATTTATGCTTTGGAAATAACACAATAGACCCACAGACACAGGATTGAAACATTAGTCACAACATCTTGAGAAATATTTAGCAAAATAATGCAGCACAGACAAATACATCAAAGTGAACACCCTAAAAAAAACATACATTGACAAAAAAAAAACCTTGATCAAAAACATATATCTGTTTTGCAAAGACATTCTTGCCAGCCGGCCCCCACACACACAACCTGCCCTCTTCTCAGGGCAGCTAACAAATGCTCTATACAAGCTTTATATAACATAGGCTTGTGTGCTAATGAGGCAATTGAAAACACATGGACAAAGTTCAGTCTCTACTTTGGGTGAACTTGTAAGTGGTTACACCTGTTAAGGATGTCCTTAAATTACTAACCAAAAAACACGCTCTATGAGGAAAATGAAGTTTGAAAAACGTTGTTTTTTTTCATGATTGAAAACGTCGTTTTTTTTCATCGCAAAAAGTGATCGTGTGTACGGGGCATAAGTCCCTGGGCATGCTTAGATCACCAGAAATGCAGAGGCAGAAACATAAACAAAGCTGCAATCGCGGCTGAGCATGAGATTGTTTTTTTTTTTCCCCCAATCTCATAAATTATTACGTAAAAAAAAATAACAATAATTAAAACGCCCCTGTCCCTAGTAGCTCGCACTCAGAAGCGAACACGCATGTAAGTCCCACCCACATATGTAAACACCGCTCAAACCACACATGTGAGGTATTGGCGCGTGCGTTAGAGCGAGAGCAATACTTTTAGCATTAGACCTCCTCTGTAACTCTAAACTGGTAACCTGTAAAAAAAAAAAACAAGCGTTTTCCTATGGAGATTTTTAAGTCCTAAAGTTTGGCGCCATTCCATGAGTGTGTGCAATATTAACCACTTAAGACCCGGACCAAAATGCAGGTAAAGGACCTTGCCCCTTTTTGCGATTCGGCACTGCGTCGTTTTAACTGACAATTGCGCGGTCGTGCGACGTGGCTCCCAAACAAAATTGGCGTCCTTTTTTCCCCACAAATAGAGCTTTCTTTTGGTGGTATTTGATCACCTCTGCGGTTTTTTTTTTTTGCGCTATAAACAAAAATAGAGCGACAATTTAAAAAAAAATGCTATATTTTTTACTTTTTGCTATAATAAATATCCCCCAAAAATATATAAAAAAACTTTTTTTTTCCTCAGTTTAGGCCGATACGTATTCTTCTACGTATTTTTGGTAAAAAAAATCGCAATAAGCGTTTATCGGTTGGTTTTCGCGAAATTTATAGCGTTTACAAAATAAGGGATAGTTTTATTGCATTTTTATTAATTATTATTTTTTTACTACCAATAGCGGCGATCAGTGATTTTTTTCGTGACTGCGACAATATGGCGGACACTTCGGACAATTTTGACACATTTTTGGGACAATTGTCATTTTCACAGCAAAAAATGCATTTAAATTGCATTGTTTACTGTGGAAATGACAGTTGCAGTTTGGGAGTTAACCACAGGTGGCGCTGTAGGGGATGTGTGACCTAATGTGTGTGGCTTGCGCCATGCGCGATTGAAGGAGACCATGGTCAGCTCCACTGTGCGCATGATCACAACTCGGGAGCGGCGCAATCAGTGAAATTGGAAATGGACTAGGGCAACGTTGTGAACTATGCATACAGCATAAATAGACAGACACAAACGCACTTGCATTGCAAAAGTACATCCCTTTGTCCCTTCCCATTTAACCAAGTGCTTTTGTCCTGTTGTTCGTTGCGTTGTGTTTTGTAGTTGTCAGATTAGTGTTCTGTGTGATCAAGTGTTTGTTAGTAGATCTTTGAAAGTGTTTTTTGATAAGTGTTTGAGAGACTGTTTGTTTGATATATTTCTGTTCGTTTGTTTTCTTGCTGATTTTTTGCTGTTTGTTTTTGTGACTGTTTCTTGCTGAGTGCTTGTGTGATTTTTTGGGTGTTAGTTTTCTCTTTGTGTGTGTTCTTGCTTGATTGGTTGTGCTTGTTTTTGTGAGTGATTTTTGTTGACTGGGAGAGAGTTTTTTTGGAAGTATGAGGCCGTGTACACACGGCAGAGAACCTCGACGGGCAGAACACATCGTTCCGCCCGTCGAGGTTCTCTGCCGGCCGTCGAAATCGGCGACCCGCCCGTCGGGAATGGCAACCAGCCATTCATCCAGGCGGGCCGTCGAGCAAAAAGAGAGCGTGCTCTCTTTTCGCTCGACGGGATTCCCGACGGGCGGGGCAAGCCAAAAGCGTAAACATGGCCGAGGTCCTCGCTGGAATGCAGCTTCCAGCAAGGTTCTCGCTGGTTTCCAGCGAGAACCTCGGTCGTGTGTACGCCGCCTCACAGAGAGAAAGCGAAAGCTCAATTTTACTGTGGGGGAAAAAAGAATTCTTGCCCGGGCCATTAGCAATTATGGGCGTTTCCTCCACGGCCCAGACAGTGCCAACACCACCCCGGCCAGGAGGAGGGAGATTTTGGACCTCATCACTGAGCAGGTCAATTCAGCGGGGCGTCTGGTCAAACAGAAGCTGTCCAAAATGCATGCCCATGCCAGGGGCACAGGAGGGGGCCCACCATGCCGTATTAGGCTGACAGCGGAGGAGCGTGTGGTGGCCCTGACCTTTCATCGGCATGAAGTTGAGGGCCTGCCCGGCTTTGACTCAAGTCCGGAGCCCGTGGTGCCAGGTACGTTTTTTTTTAATATCAGGTGTGTAGCATGTGTGGGGGAGGGGGTGAAAGGGAATATGTGGCAAGTGTGTGGATCCTCCAACCTGTGAAAGTTTTGTGTCATCCACAGATGTGCAGGAGGGTGCAGGGCCATCTGGCCTGACCGCACCATCCCCATGACAGCAGCCTAATGAGGCCCCCCCAACAAGGCCGGAGTCCGCGGAGGAGGTTCAAGAGGAGGAGGAGAATCATGAGGAGGCGGAGTCCATGTCAGGCACTGGACTTGTGGTTTTTGAGGACTCTTCCCCTCTGGCTGGCAGCAGGCAGCCCTCCCTAAGGGGGAGCCCCCCCCCTCCTCCCCCAACATGGCTCCCCTCCCAAGGGCCTCCCCTTCTCCCCAGCCACAAGCATCAGCTGGAGGCAGGATTTCGTCCCAGAACACCAGGGGGTTGGCCGATCTCCTGCCCGCCACTCTGAGAAGGGACCAGGCCCTTCAGACCCGCCATCTGGGACAGGTCAGCCAGACATTGGTGCGTATCAAGGATACGCTGGGGAACCTGGACTCCCACTCCCGGGATTTCACAACCTGCCCAAACGACCTGCAGACTACATCAGCAGGCGTTGGGCAAGTTGTGAGGGCCCTCACCCAGGCTATCCAGGCCAACACGGCAACACTTGGTGCTGCCCTGGACAGAATAGCCGTGGCCTTGGAGGGCAGGCCGCCAGGTGGGCAGAGATCAGGGGCTGCTCCTCCTTCCCCGGTTTTGCCCCTCCCCCATGAGTCTCCCCTGAGGAGCCGGGGCCGTGGCCGGGGGCGCCCCAGGCGTGGCTCACTTAAAAGAGCAATCATTTTTTTTTTCCCGTTTTAGATTTTTTTTTTTGCTGGAAAATTTTTGATTTTGCTAGTAATTTTTTTTTTTTGGGTTGTGAATGCTGTTTGAATGTGGGGGTGATATTCCTGCCGGAAAAGGGGTGTCACCCTCAATTTTGGTGGAGAAGGGTTCCCCAGGACCAGGGAGAAGTGATCCCCAGGTCCGTGTGAATGGTGTATGAATGTACAGTGACATAATTGGAGCCTTGGCGTGGCGTTGCTGCTCACAAGTCCTGCATGGTGGACTGGTGCCAATCCAATTTGATGTGGATGTGGGGTGTGTGTGCTAGGGATCACAGTGGTGTGCATGCATGCATTCTCATTGTGCCATGATTAATGTGTGTGTTTAACGTGCAAAGATGCCCAATGTGGGCTGTCTCCTGGCTGCTCTTCCCTCAGAAGACGGGGGACCCTCGGTTAGGGGGGGATTGTCTGGTTCAGGGGTCAGGTCATCACGTAGGTCAATCTGCAGGCCCTTTCTTTCTGCAAAGTTGTGCAGCATGCAACATGCACCGATGATCTGGCACACAAAGTTTGGGGAATACAAGAGGGTACCCCCAGACTTATCCAGGCATCGGAAACGTGACTTTAGGAGGCCAAAGGTGCGCTCCACCACTGCTCGTGTTTGGGCATGTGCTTGATTGTATCTTTCCTCTCCTGGGGTTTGGGGGTTCCGGATAGGAGTCATGAGATGGGGTCCCAGTGGATATGCAGAGTCACCTGTAAGGGAAAAGACAGGAGGATGTTAGTCATACATGTGCCCCTTGTGATGTGTGCATCATGGGAGGGGATAGTCATGCCTGACTCCCATGTCACTCACCAACCAGCCAGGTGTCCCCATACACGTTCTGATCGAATTCCATTCGGATGTGGCATTGATTGTACTGTATATGTAGCTGTCATGGCTGGACCCTGGGTGTTTGGCACGGACATGCCATATGAGGCCTTGGGCATCGACTATCACCTGTACGTTGATGGAATGCCAATGCTTCCGATTGCGGTACATGTGCTCTGTCTCCTGGGGGGGCTGGATTGCCACATGTGTGCAATCAATGGCCCCCCGGTGCGTGGGAATCTGGCAATTCTGTAGAAATCTGTCATTGCCTTCAGCCGCAGGTCCTCAGTGGTGGGTTTGATGATTTGGTTGGCCATGCGTCTGAGGATTGCAGGGACAACCTGGTGCACACATCTGCTCATGGAGAATTGTGACATCCCAGCCACCACTCCACTTGTACGCTGAAAAGAGCCACTGGCAAGGAAATGGAGTGTTGCCATGACCTTGACCAGTGGCTGCACTGCATGTGAGCGTTGTGTTGGGCTGGTGATGTCCTCCTGCAGGGTTGTGGTTAATTCCAGGATGACATGAGGGGTGAATCTGAAGATGCGATACACCGCAGAATCACTCATGCCAAACAGGTCTATGCGGGTGCGGTATATCCTCTCCCGTGCCATCCTCCGTGCCCTCATCCTTCTTTGTTCATCTAAAGTCAGTAGTATAGCTATGTGCGACGATGCCCCTGGCATGTTGGCATACAGATTGTTGTGCAACACGTGTGACTGCTGAGCTCCTCACTAACAGTGTTGCTTTAGTAGACTTTTTTTCTCTTTTTAGACCAGCTTTTATATGCTCTAATTTTAGACAGGACATTTTGCTGTTGCGCACACTGTGTAGCCTGCGCTGCCCCAACGTTCTTTTGTGGATCCCCTTAAGTCCCTCATTAGCATATTTGACTAGCAAATCAATGGTCTGTCTAGCGCAGTTTTGCGCGGACGGATGCGCCAGTCTAACGAAATTACGCTGGACAAAAAAAAGTAGATTTTTTGCGTATCTCGTTCTGGGGATGCCGTGCATCGAAACGCACGCGCACATTTCGACTTACGCCGCGCATCTCCTGATGCGCAGGCGTAATCGCTCTGTGAATCTGGGCCATAGCGTCTACAAAATAGGGGGTAGTTTTATGGCATTTTTATAAAAAAAATGTTTTACTAGTAATGGCGGCGAACAGCGATTTTTATTGGTACTGCGACATTATGGCGGACACTTAGGACACGTTTGACACATTTTTGAGACCGTTGGCATTTTTATAGCGAGGAGTGCTATAAAAATGCATTGATTACTATAAAAATGCCACTGGCAGGGAATGGGTTAACACTAGGGGGTGAGGAAGGGGTTAATTATGTTCCCTGTGTGTGTTCTAACTGAAGGGGGGTGGGACTGACTAGGGGAAATGACAGATCGCTGTTCATACATTGTATGAACAGATGATCAGGCATTTGTCCCCCTGACAGGACCGGGAGCTGTGTTTTTACACACACAACTTCCGGTTCTCGCTCTGTAAAGAGCGATCGCAGGTGCACGACAATGATCGCGCCCGCCGGGCACCCTCGTTGGGACCAGGGGCGAGCAGGGGGCGCTGATCATGAAGGGGAACTCCACACCAAATAAAATAAAAAACGGCGTGGGTTCCCCTCCAGGGGCAAATCAGGCCCTTAGGTTTGGTCTGGATAGTAAGGGGGAAAGCCTACACCGAAAAAATGGCATGGGGGTTCCCCCCAAGATCCATACCAAACCATTGTACAAGCACGCCATCTGGCCGGACAGGAATGGGGGTGTGAACGACAGAGCGCCGCCCCCCTCCTGAGCCATACCATGCCCTCAACATGGGGGAGTGTGTGCTTTGGGACAGGGGGCACTGCGCCCCCCACCCCAAAGCACTCTTGTCCCCATGTCGATAGGGACAAGGGCCTCTCCCCGACAATCGTGGGGGCGCAGTGCCCCCTGCCCCAAAGCACACACTCCCCCATGTTGAGGGCATGCGGTATGGTACGGCTCAGGAGGGGGGGGGGAGCGCTCGCTCATCCCCACCCCCATTCCTGACCGGCCAGACTGCCTGCTCGGATAAGGGTTTGGTATGGATCTTGGGGGAACCCCCACGCCATTTTTTGGCGTAGGTTTTCCCCCTTACAATCCAGACCAAACCTAAGGGCTTTATGTGCCCCTAGAGGGGAACCCACGCTGTTTTTTTGTTTAAAATTTGGCGCAGAGTTCCCCTTCATGGTCAGCGTAAGCTGAAAACTGTTCAGGCATTCAAGCGCGCCGCTTCAAGATGCGCAGATGCAGCTATGCCACTTGGTATTTACCAAGATTTTGCCGGCGTAGTGAGACGACGTGCGTGAATGACCGAAATCCCGAGGTTTAGGCGTACTTGCGGCGTACGGCGATCGTTTTCAGAAAAATCACTTTTAATTCGGCCCGTGAAAGTTAAACAAACACATGTCACTACACTTCCCCACATTACCCCACACCCCCCCTAATAAACTCCTGCCCACACATCCTCTATTTACATTTCTAAATGCCGTGCGCCAGGTCTATAGAGGCGCACCATGCACCCTCTCCTGGGCGCACTAGGCATTATAGTAAATAAAGAAATATGCTGCTCTGCCAGCGTATTTCTTTAGTAAATGTCAAAAAAGCTTTTACTCCTGCCTTTGCACCTTGAATCATGGCGGAAAGGCTTGGTAATTCATTTAGTCCAAAACAATTTAAAATGGTGGCATTTTGATGATATTTAGATTCTCCCCCAATACATCATTCATGTTTTTCATTTTTTGTTCAAGATCCAACCAGCACATTACCTAAAAAAATATAAAAAACATGTATTATAAATGTGCAGGCATACATACTACCTGAAGCTGTGGTTTAAGACACTAATCTGTTGTGGTGACAATTTCAACCACTTCCTTCACCTCTCCTTTCTCCGCATTTTCAACTTGTGGTGTGCTGAGTTCCCCTTCTTTCTGAGGTGTGGGGTTCCTGGTGTCCTCAGATGTCCTGAGTCTTTTATCCCCTATGAGAATGAATCAAAAGGTAGCACATAGATATTTGAGGCCAGAAACATTGCTTTGAAATGGGGGTACAATTGTGTGTTTTGGCTCCAAGCTGTAGATATGATTTTTTTCCCTTACCAACATACTTACCTTTTTTGGCCAAGTTTCACACATGGAGACACCCCAAGTATCCACTGGAGCACCTGTGTGGGACACCCTAAAAAGGTTGTTCTGGTGTCCCACACTAGTGTTCCTGAGTTCAGATGTGTAAACAGCTTGCTAAGTGTCCTCTCTTTTACACTGATTTAAGTTTGCATTTCATTCTAGTTACAAACATATCTAGACAACATTGTACTAAACGCCTTTTTATACAAATAGGCATGACCAAATGTAGTGGGCGAACAATGTTTTCTCCGACCGATTACTGTGCCCACGAACCTGAAAGTTGCCATTTTAAACTGTCCAACAGTAAAGAAAAGCACATGGAGCAACATGCAAGTAATAATAAAAATAGGAACGAAGGACAAATACTTACTTTTTTTAAGCATTTTCTTGATCCTTCTGTACTGATCGTGATCCCTCAATTTCATGTCTGATCAGCGTTTCCTCAATTGCTACTTGGATCGTTGTACCCCAAAATTCCTGTGCAGACTTCAACTTTAGACATGATCTTGGCCTTTCTCACATTAGGGTTGGTGTACAGTCCATGCTTCCCATCATAGTCGGTCCTCCTCAACATGTCCACCATCTCCGCCATCTCTACAACGGAAATATTAGAGGCCTTATATCTCCTCCTTGATCGAGACATTTTTGGCTCCAGGCTTTCCTCCTCGTTAGTGCTATTATCATGCACCTGCTGTGTCTCCACCATGTTTCTCCCACTGCGTGCCGAAAGAGAAGGGGCAGGGAATATACTGGAAATAAAGTCAGGGTCGGGTGACATATGCAGAGTTGCACACATGCGCAGTGTATATTAAGCTAATATAAAGCTAACGCGAATGTGTCGTACCTACGTTCTGTGTGCGGAGGGACGAGAAACGGAAGCACCGAACGTCCTAACAAAGCTAACATTTAAACTTGGGGCATCAGTGGCCTATACTGTTTCTAGATTGAGGCCTATGTTGGGATAAGATTATGAGAGTTTAGCCTGACATTAGTGTTTTTGTCTTGTGTTTGCCTTGCAGCAAATATGAATCCGTTTAATGAGCCAGAATTAATGGCCAGGTTTATAGATCGATACAGGGAGCTTAACAATTTATGGAAGGTTAAAAAACATTATATTATAATAAACCAGCTAGGAAGGCAACGGTGAGGAAACTGCCGGAATTTGTTAAGACGCGGGTCGCCGACGCAGACATTGTGTTTGTGGAAAAGAAAATTGGTACCTTGAGGTGCATGTATTAGAAGGAGCATAATGAGATCCAGAAATCTTTCAAATCGGGAGCAGCAGCGGATGTGTATGTACACAGTTTGTGGTACTACAACAGATTGCGGTTTCTGGACGACCAGATTGAAGGCAGGGAATCACTTTCTACACTTCCCTCCACCCTTTCTTCCAGCCTTCCCTCCACCACAGCTGAGGCTTCCGAGGAGCAACATGGGCCTTTCATCCTGGAAGAAGTGGAGGAGCTCAGCTGGAGCCAGGTGTAGTATTTTTTAACATATTTATTGTCCTAAAATTATTGTTGTTAACTAGATGTTCTTATTGATAACAAATTAATGATTTAAGAAAAAGTGTTTGACATATCAATAGACAGTAGTGGCCAAAATGATTGGGACAAGAATGAAAAAACTGTGTGATTGATGAACCAAAAACTAAAACTATGTCCCTTTTTTTATACACAGGAAGACCTCAGCCAGGATTAGGGTCTGGAAAGTGGCAGGCAGGAGGAGGCAGAGGGAAGTGCCAGCCAGGAGGTGGCCGGGCCCAGTGTCAGCCAGGAGGTGGCCGGGCCCAGTGGCCTCACCCAATGGCCTCACCCAATCCCAGGCACCTTTCCTCCACCTAACAACAAAAAGGCCCAGGAAGGGGGGATGAAAGCGAGGCCTTCAGAACCCTCTGACACTGAAGAGGCCTATGACTGCTATCTAGCTAGTAGATTACTGAAAATAGAGGAGGGCCAATGCCTCATCTGTGAGGGATTTTTTTTAAAGGCCCTTCAGAAGGGGTTGAGGGAACAGCTGACACCAACATCCCACTTTTGTGAGCTTGCCCATCATCCTCCTGCCACAAGTTTACCTCCAGAGCCACAGCCTCCAAGGAAGCATGCAGGGAAGGGTGCAGAGAGGGCTGCAAGGAAGACAAGAAAGTGATGACCTGGCCTCAGTCTGGTCTGTCAGAAGATGCAGGCTGTTGTAGTGCCACAGACTGGGGACATATGTGTCATCTGCTGCTCTGCTGCTCTTCCCGAACTCTAGGAGTTCTGGACCAGATTGTGCTCCCTATTATATGGACTTCACAGGCTATCAATTTTTTTCCAAATAGTTAATGTCTGCGCTTGGGTCAAGGGCTTCACAAATTCCAGCAGTTTCTTTTTTTTTTTTTTAAACATTCAAGTTTATTTTAGCTGCCACAGCCTTTGACATGAACAAGGGCAAAAATACGGGTGAACAGTAGACGGTTCTTGCTAAAGAGAAGAGAGGAAAAGAATATACCGCCTAGGAGTCAGGCCTTGTTAGGAGATCTAAATGTTCCATAGCGTAAAACTCTAGAAAAAACTGTAAAGAAGCCCAGTTGAGAGCTATAATACAACATCTATTGGGTTGCCTGTAAACAGTTCACCATAAAAATGCAAAAACATGAAAAACAAGTATAGAAGAATTAGAGATCAGCAGAGAGAGCTAACAGGAAGAGAAGGATGTAGTAGGGAAGGGGGTGGGAGAGGATGGGCAGGTGGGGGGAAGGTATGACTCCAGTGGAAATCCGTGCACTGATTCGATACTGCATAACATTGGATCTTAAGAAATCTCAGAGTATGCCTGGGATGATTTAAAAAGGAGCCAGGGGGACCATATCTCGATGTAATGATCTGCTCTATCTAAAGATTGTGCCACCGACTCTTCCATGTAGCAGGTGTCTTCAACTTTCCTAAGCCACTCCCTCACGGACGGTACCCTAGTAGTTTTCCATGCAAGCGGGATCAGAGAATTATCTGCGTTTAGTAAGTGCTTAGTTAAGGATTGTTTGTATCTTTTGACAGAAAAATTGGAGATATGTAATAGGCAACATGCTGCATCAAGTATCATACTGGTCTCCGTAATGAGTTTCACCACTTCTCTTACCCTGTTCCAGAACCCACTCAGTGCCGGGCACTCCCACCAGATATGGACGAGGCTGCCCAGCTCTGCTTTGCACCTCCAGCAGCGGTCTGAGGTATGAGGGTACCACTTCTTAAAGGGTCACTAAAGGAATTTTTTTTTTTAGCTAAATAGCTTCCCTTACCTTACTGCAGTACTGGTTTCATGTCCTTATTGTTTGTTTTTGCTTTGAAGTTGCTGTAATCCTGCTCTGTTCTACACACTTCCTGCTTGTCTGTTTCCTTATAAGCACCATACTGGGAGCTTTCTCACGATGGTTTAAGCTGTCATTACTGTGTGTCTAAAACTTCCCAGAACCAATCAGATTCATTTTAAAAACAAAACACTGCCCTGGATTTGTTTGTTTTTGTTCTGTGTTTCTATTTCTACTTTGCAGAAACATGAAGCCTGTTCAAAAGTGAAACAAACATCAATCATATAATGTGCATGCAGGCTTATCTATTTTTAATCATTTTGAAAAGGATTCGGTTAACTTTTATGTCTCTATACCCTGTAAACATTCATTTCAGCAAAAAAAATGTTTTCCTTTAGTGACCCTTTAAATTTCTCCGGCGTAGCATACCACTGGGTCAGTAGTTTATAAGATGTCTCCTGCGTTTTAGTGTTAATCGAACCTTGGTGGGCCAATATACAGGCAGCCTTCCATTGTGTGTCAGAGAAATCTGTATGTAATGCGGTGGACCACGCTCCTCGGAATCTGTCGTCAGGGATCGTCGTTGCATCCTGAAGCCACGCATAAGGCACCGAAGTGGTATGTGCCACCCGGGAACCATCTGCGCAAACTCTCTCCAGTTCCGTCAGCTTCCTGACGAAGGAGAGCCTCCGTGGGTTCTTAGTGGCGTAGTCACGTAGCTGAAAATATTGCCACCACGAAAGGCCTGTAAGCCCGGCACTAGATTTAAGTGCAGCTAAAGTTTTAAATGAACCCTCGAGGAAGCAGTCCTTCACTGCAAGCGGTGGAATGGGGCCCGATGTCCGAAATGTGCGGCCCTCAGTCCCTGGGGGAAACTCAGGGTTACCGGCGACCGGGGTGAGCGGACCGGTGATGGAAGTCAAGTCAGTCCTGGTTGCAACTAAGTTAAACAATGACAATGTCGTGCCAGTCAGGGGGTGCTTTTTGGCAGTGTCAGGCTGGCAGTTCCAGGGGATCCAAGGGGAAAGTCGCAAAGGAGCCCCAATCAAAGCGCTTTCTTAGCTGAACCAAGCTTTTGAGGAGCCATGGCAGTGCCAATCGATCACTCTGGTGAGGTGAGAGGCTAGGTAGTAATTATAGAAGTTTGGTAGGCCTATCCCTCCCTTCTCTTTTGGCCTGGACAACAGTGGAAGTTTTATCCGTGGTTTGTTGCCCCCCCCCCCCCCCAGAGAAACCCAAGAAGAATGGATCTCAAGAATTTAAAACAAGCTTGAGGGATTTTAATCGGGAGATTCCGCAAGAGATACAAAAATCTCGGCAGAACCACCATTTTTATAATGGCCGCCCTCCCGAACCACGAGAAGTATCGGGAGTTCCAGGATTTGAGGTCTTTTTTTAAGTCACCTAAAAGAGCCGGGAAATTATGGTCATAAATCGAATGTAAGGAGGGGGTCAGTCAAACCCCCAGGTATTTAATGGCTTTAGTGACCCATCTGAAAGGGCATGTGGCCCTTGTCTTATGCAAGGTGTCTATCGTCAGCGAGACATTCATCGCTTCGGACTTGGTAAAATTGATTTTGAGGTTTGAGATATAACCATAGATAGAGAACTTGTCCATCAGGCTGGGAACAGTGGTCAGGAAAAACAGCAGGTCGTCAGCATAAGCTGCAACCTTGTACTCCGTGCCCCTGACAGTAAAGCCTGACACTGACGCATCTCTGTTAACCAGTCTGATGAACGGCTCTAAGGAAAGGATAAACAAAAGGGGGGACAGGGGGCAGCCCTGTCTGGTTCCGTTAGAAATCTTAACCTCTCCAGATAGAGTGCCATTGATTTTGAGTCTTGCCGTCGGTTTATCGTACAGGGCCGTTATCCAAGACATCATGCGAGGTCCCAGCCCAACATGCTCGCATGTGGCAAACATGTAGTCCCAGGCGACTCTATCGAAGGCCTTCTCCGCGTCTGTGGACAGGAGAAGGCCCTCGAGGGTACGACCGTGTGCCCCATGTGTTAGAAGCAGGGCTTTGATCACATTGTCCCTGGCTTCTCTATTGGGCATGAATCCCACTTGTTCGGGGCCAATCAGTGAGGGGAGTAGGGGTCTCAACCTGTTAGCCATTATCTTTGCCAGAATTTTAAGATCAATGTTTAACAAAGAAATTGGCCTATAACTAGAGCACTCAGTGAGATCTTTCCCTGGCTTGGGGATCAGAGAGATATGAGCCGAGAGGAAATCAGTCGGCATGGATCTGGGGGCTGATAATGCATTCAGGGCCCTTGTCAAAGGGACCGACAGAATGTCTTTAAATGTCTTATAATAGATTGCCGTGAACCCATCTGGGCCAGGACTTTTGCCCGCTTTAAGATCCGAAATCACCGACATAGTTTCCTCCAGCGTAATAGGGTCCTCAAGTGTCTTTAGCTGCGAATCTAGCAATCTAGGGAGGCCGCTTTCTTTTAGAAAGTTCAATATTTCAGTGGCTCTGGAACCCAAAAGGCGTGAAGGCTTATGTGGCATTGGTAGGTTATACAAATTGGCATAGAATTGTTGAAATTGTGCAGCAATTGCATCCGTAGCAATCTCCAAGGAGCCCTTGCTATTTCTAACCTGGGGGATGTGGTTGGCAACGGAGGCCTCTTTTAAGGCCCTCGCTAGAAACCGTCCCGTTTTATTGGCTGCCTCGTAAAAGAGCTTCTTCCTGAAGAAGCGCGTCCTCCTTGCTTTTGCATCAAAAAGGTCCTGCAAAGTCTTACAGGCTTCCAGGAGCTCCTTTGCTGATTGTATTGAGAGGGATTGTTTATGTAGGCACTCCAGGCCCTGAATTTGGTTTGTTAATTCCTCAACCCTTTTTTCCTGCTGTTTTTTCTTAAGAGTGCCCAGTCTAATCAAGTCGCCTCTCAGTGTACATTTGTGGGCTAGCCAGACAGAAAGCGGATCCGTCTCGGGGGTAACATTAAGCCGAAAATACTCCGTCAGGGAGGAGGTAATGGCAGGTAGAAGGACATGGTCTGTCAGCAAAGACGCATTAAGCCTCCAAGTGTTTGGCCTAGGCGCATGTGTACCAAGATCCAACGAAAGGGATACTGGGGCGTGGTCCGACAGTGATCTGATACCAATCCTGGCCTCAGTCAGCGAATGCAAGTCCCGTTAAGTAACGAAAAGATAATCTATTCGGGGAGTAGCGGTTATGGGGGGCCGAATGAAAGGTAAAATCCTTTGTATCGGGGTGGAGAAACCTCCACGCGTCGATCAGTTGGAGGGAGTTGAGCATGGCTTTCAGCCTTTTAAGGGCACGGTAGGGGACGCATGATGAACCAGATGAGGAGTCTACTACCGGGTTCAGGGGGACATTAAAGTCACCGCCAAAGAATAATAAGCCACAGGTAAAGCCCATGAGCTGTCGCGTAAGGGATTGGCAAAAGGTGACATGCGCCGTGTTGGGGAAGTAGACATTGGCCAGAGTCAATGTCCTGCCATTATAGGAGCCCTTCAGGAAAATATATCTTCCCTCTGGGTCTATTAGACTATCCTGTAGCGTAAAGGGGGCAGACCTAGCGATCAGGATGGACAAACCTTTAGTTTTGGCACTATCGTTCGTTGCATGGTAAGCTGTCTTGAAGTAAGTATCAGTCAATTTCTGTGTGTGTCCTGTCCGGAAGTGAGTCTCTTGTAGGAAAGCAAATTGTGGCTTACCCTTGCAGAGTTCCCTAAGAAGCGATACCCTCTTTTCTGGTATATTCAGACCTTTCGCGTTTAATGATATCACCGTGGGTGATCTCCCCAGGGACGAGAAAGCCATTGGTGCAGTCGTGGAGGTGCCGGGCGCAGTGAGCCTGGAAGAGACTGAGAGAGACACTAAGCAATCTGAGACAACAGGAAATCAGTAAGCACAGTTCACAGTGAAAGAACCAGGCAATACAAGGGTACTTGAGGGGGGAGGGATGTCAGAGGGGAAGGGTAAGGGGTAGAGGTATAGAGGAAACAAGGGTAAAGAGTGAGAAAGTTAGAGGAGAGATGGGAAGAGCAAGGAGCAAAGTATAGAGACAGGTGAACGGGAAAGGTCCCGCCACTAGGTAGAGGGAGAACAAAAAAAAGACACTCTAGTTGAAGATTACTCCCACTAAAGTAACAGAGTAGTGCGGTCAGAGCGGGGGGGGGGGGGGCCCCCTCCGAGCGCACTTGGTGGAAAGCATGGAGTGTCTGCAACCGGGATATCCTGGGAGCAGAAACCAGCTGACAATGAGTACCGAGGCAGTAATAAAAAAAGAAGGAACAAAAAAAATACACTAGAAAAAAAAACAAAGTTCCCAAAAAATGAGCAACATGAAGAAAAGACACAGCCTCTTGAAGCAATAACAGATCGGATCGAATCAAATCCCTGTGAAGAAGCATTATCCCGTCTGGACCCGTCAGCAGGGGGCGGCAAATGTCAACAAAAACGAACCTCCCCTTTTTGAAGCGACCCACACAGCGGAATAGTCCACATAATCAGGGTCAGACAGTGTGGGAATAAAACATGTTGCACAGGCCGTCCCGATCAATGTAAGATTAGCATTCGGTCTAGCAACTAAACAAGACAGTACCGTCAATACAGGAAAGCCAGTCAGTCTATCAAGCGGCCCCTAGCCGGTGTGGAGCGAGGGGCCGGGGTCCCAGCTTGGGAGCCTCCACCGCGACCATGCTTAGGTTTTTTAGACCTCTGTTTCTCCGGGGTGATGTAAGGAGAATCAGGCGGGCTCCTGGGCGGTGGTGGTAGGGCAAACTCTTGATACCAGTCAGGTAGGTCCGGAACTTCCAGATGGAGGCCTTCACAGAAATCTGGCAGGTCAGATGGGGATCATAACACGTGCTGTTTGCCTGCCAGTGTGACCACCAGCGCAAAGGGGAAACGCCAGGTGTACCTTATGTCCTTCCTTTGGGGGCGCAGCATTGAAGACAATGTGGTCGTTGCCATGGGCCTTCCGCATTATGTCCTTTTTAAGTTGAAAACTCTGGAGACAACAAATAATGTCTCTGGGAGGTGCATCGTCAGCTCCCCTTGCCCTCAAAGCCCTGTGCGCTCTCACAAAGTCGATGGCGGCATCCTCTTGCCGTTCTAGTAAGCTATTAAACACCCTTTGCAGGGCAGGGGCAATCTGGTCGGATTCCACAGACTCGGGGATCCCCCTGACTCTTATATTACACCTGCGACCCCGGTTGTCTAAATCTTCTAAATGGCGGTTCATCTCAATAAAGTGCATAGCATGAGTGTCCGCCACAGTCTCCAGCCTGCGCAGGGCCTTGTCCCTGTGTTTCCCCTTAGCCTCTGCGGTCTCCATCTTGTCTGAGAGGACCAGCAGGTTGGACTTAAAGTCTGTGATGGCCACAGAAAACGTAGCTTTAATGTCCGCAGCAAAGACCGACATGTCTGCGAACGTCAGCGGCTTGTTGGAGCGGGAGCGATTCCTACCTGAATCCTCCGCCATATACTGCGAGTCCTCACTGAATTCGTCCTCATCTGGCTGGGACCGCGCCATTTTGGAGGTCACCACATTACTCCCCGAAGCCTTGAAAAGTTCAGAGATGCTCCGAGATGAGGAAGCAGCTGAGCTACTGCGGAGTCTGGAGCGGGGGGTCTGGTGGTTCGATTTGCCCATCTCCGGCGTCCGATAAGCGTGGATAGAAGCAGTCGGCTGTGTCAATTCACGGAGCTCCGTCAGTGTGCGGCCATCCCGGTCGCTAGTCAAGCCACGCCCCCAAATTTCAGCAGTTTCTACATCATTGCCTTCCTCTTTATTTTGTTACCCACAATAAATGGATATTTTTTTCTGAAAATACTTGCCTATGTGTTTTTCTTCAAATAAGACAGTTTGGTTGTGAGTAGGCAGGTACATTTCAAAAATACAATGTTAAATTAACAAGGGACACCAATCACCCTCCTTGAGGTTAAAAAATACAAGATGATAATGTTATTGTGGTAACTTGACGCACAAAAAAATGTAACTCTATGGAGACATTTAAATAATAAAAAAAAGGAGATCTTGATTATAAAATAAATAAAAAATAGATGACTATAAAAAATAATTCAAGAAAAACAAACTTATGTTAGAGATCCATATTTACAATTTTTACCTATTCACTTATTTTCACACAATTAATTTTGTGTACACATATAGGTCGAGGTAGAATGGGAGTGTGGTATTCCTTAGGTGGGAAGTTAGGGGTTTAGACTAAATTCATATATTCTTACCAAACCCCGCGCAAACAAGCTCCAATATGAACTTGATCTGCTTCTAAAAGCCAGGGTGGCATTCCTTCATAGTTTCTATGGAGGGCGCCAGACTTAACAGCAGTTACAGGTATCATTATATTTATCTAGTTATAGCAGCTCGCTATGGACTGATAGCTGGATAATCTTTCCATGAATTAAAATATTTTTTGTAACATTATAGATTCTTCATTCTATCCTGACTAGGGCTTAATTTGCTCTGGTATTTGGATGAAAGTCTGTATTCCTTTGTAATTTTTGTTTTTAGCGTAAGTTGAATATTTGCCTTATTGTGTGGAGATGTCCTTTCAAACGCGAGGTAAGGGCAGCTATACCATACCTAAGATGGCGGCCGCGGCCGCGGTTGTTAGGCACTTCACAATGGGGATTAAGTATTTAATTGGTGACCGTACTGCGATAGCCCAACCCATTGAGAACGTCCCTTTGATGACGAAACGCGTCTGGGAAGACACGCAGTGACGTCACCACGCACGGAGGAAGGGCTCCGCTTTGTTTGCCGGCCGGCGATTTGTTTTATATGCCTGTGATGCTTTGTCAAATTGTGAGTATCATTTTATGTTTTAATAAATCCTTTTTGTTAAATGGAATCACACTATTGGTCCATCCTTCTCTCTCCACCTATATTTCGCCATCCGTGAGCACCGCTAACCTTGATATCTGCTGGAAGCTGTATCTAGGAACCATTTAAGATTTTAAAGGCCGCGGCTGGGCTATAGCCAATTGCTTCATTGAGCTTGCCCTCTGGTAAGCAGCCCCCCCCTTATTCTGGTGAAGGGATCACTTTGATGTTAACATCTCGTCACTGTGGTGGAGTGAACCATTATGATTTATTGCTGTTTTGCCTCCTGACACTGGTTTCTTTAATTTTAAATTCAATTACAAGGACTATATGAACGTTTGTGCTATTCCACCATTGGGATACAAATCATTTATGTACACTTTTTTGCGGTTTCATTTCTAGGAGAGCTTTTTTATATATTACTTATGCCATTGGTTGATGTTCTAGGTTATATCATTGGCTTTAACTCAGGAGATTACTGCTCAGCAGTCCTCATTCATTATTTTATTAATTTTTTGTTTTGATGAGCGCGGCTTTTCCATTTTGTATAAAAAATTATTCTAAATATTATTATGGAGATCTGGCTAAAAATAAAAAGATTATTCATGAGATCATGGGAAATAATAAAGAAATACGTTTGTCAGAACCCTGTGTGAATATCAGCAGCAAAACTACTTCATTATTCTAGCATTATAAAGCACAAAAGAATGTGCTGCATTAAAAGATCCCAGAATTTGCAGCGTGACGAATGTGCTATCTCCATTATGAACGCTGGTTTTACCAGACCGAGCGTTTCTGTCTTGTACTTGCTTCAGAGCATGTGTGGTTTTTGGTGCATCGGAAAAGCATGCAGACGGATTTTCCGATAGGATTTTTTCCGTCGGAAAAATTGAGAACCTGCTCTAAAACTTTTGCTGGCGGAAATTCCGACAGAAAAAGTCTGATGGAGCGTACACACGGTTGGAATTTCCAATGAAAAGCTCACATCAAACTTTTGCTGTCGGAATTTCTGATCGTGTGTACGGGGCAAAAGTGATACAAAAAAGACACCACTGCCCCCATCTATAACTGGCCATCGCATGCACTGGACCCCTCTCACACGTGTATACCAGGGGAAAGTGGTCCTGTGAACACCCTTGGGCGTCAGTACTGGAATCCAATGGCAAATGGGCAGGATCAAATGATAGCATTGTGCGGGGGTATTGCAGAGTATTGTGCCGGGGGTATTGCAGAGTATTGTGCCGGGGGTATTGCAGAGTATTGTACAGGGATATTGCAGAGTATTGTGCGGGGGTATTGCAGAGTATTGCGCGGGGGTATTGCAGAGTTCTGCGCAGGGGGTACTGCAGAGTATTGCGCAGGGGATACTGCAGAGTATTGCACAGGGGGTACTGCAGAGTATTGCACAGGGGGTACTGCAGAGTACTGGCTGGGGTATTGCAGAGTATTGGCCGGGGTATTGCAGAGTATTGCGCAGGGAGTATTGCAGAGTATTGCGCAGGGAGTATTGCAGAGTATTGCGCAGGGGGTATTGCAGAGTATTGCTCAGGGGTATTGCAGAGTATTGCGCAGGGGGTATTGCAGAGTATTGCACAGGGGGCATTGCAGAGTATTGCAGAGTATTGCGCAGGGGGGTAATGCACAGTATTGGCCTAGGTATTGCAGTGTATTGCGCAGGGAAGAAAGAGTATTGTAGGGATGGCTGAGCAGGGATGGATGGATCTGTGACTGCAATAGTCACAGATCCAGCCACAGCGCTGCTGACACCCGCGCTCCCCCCTCTCACACTGTACCGATTGGTACAGAGAGAGGAGGGAGGAACCGGCGTAATCAAATGACGCCGGTTTGTTTACATGTGATCGCTCCTTCATTGGACAGATTGATCACGTGGTAAACGGCCGATATCAGCGGGGACCCGGCGGTCACGGACATTCCCGTATGCGCACCCCAGGGGTATATAACGTCCTCCCAGAGTTAAGGAATCACCCTGCAGCCGTTATTTTACGGCGTGCAGTGGTTAAGTGGTTAAAAGACAGTCAATGGCTTAGTAGTTTGGACACTTCTAGATAAGATAAATCCACAAAACATGTCCTTTTGGGGGTACTTGAGGACTGAGGCTGAAAACCACTGCCTTAAAAATGAAAAAAATTAAATACTTACCGCTCTGTATTTTTCCTTTACTAATGACTATCTATGCACAAGCTATTATGAAGGCATCAGGAAAGGAACTTAGAGACAAAATCACACCATCACAAACATCAACATTTAAAAGTAATTTTATTGGTCAACAAAACAGGACTTTGAAAAAAGAGCAAGTAAAGCAAAAACAAACAAAAATCAAATAAGCAAATATAAATGATATATGACTGAAGGCATCGAAACTATTAACTAACACATGTGGAATTATATACATAACAAAAAAGTGTGAAACAACTGAATATATATGTCATATTCTAGGTTCTTCAAAGTAGCCACCTTTTGCAGCAGACAAATCTCTAGAACAACTGTTAGGCTGTGTACACACGATCGAACATGTCTGCTGAAACTGGTCCGCAGACCAGTTTCCGCTGACATATCCGATTGTGTGTAGGGCCTAGCGGACAGGTTTCCAGCGGACAAAAGTTTTAAAACATGCTTTAAAACTTGTCCGCTGGAAACATGTCCGTCGGACATGTCCACTGGTTAGTACGACTAACCAGCGGACAGAAATCCCCCGCATTCATCGAATGGATTCGACGCATGCGTGGAAGCATTGAACTTCCTGGATTGAGCACCTCGGTGACGTATACGTCACTGCGTTCTCTGTCCGAGGGGATTTTCGTCCGATGGTGTGTACACCCCGCCGGACCAAAATCCTGCAGGAGCCATGTCCGATGAAAACGGTCCACGGACCATTTTCATCGGACATGTCTCCTCGTGTGTACGGGGCCTTAAGAGGAGACTGTGTGAATCAGGCCTTCATGGTAGAATATCTGCTAGGAAACCACTGCTAAAGAAAGGCAACAAGCAGAAGAGACTTGTTTGGGCTAAAGAACACAAGGAATGGACATTAGACCAGTGGAAGTCCAAACTTGAGATCTTTGGTTCCAACCACCGTGTTTTTGTGCGACGCAGAAAAGGTGAACGGATGGACTCTACATGCCTGGATCCCACCATGAAGCATGGAGGAGGAGGTATGATTGTGTGGGGGTACTTTGCTGGTGACACTGTTGGGGATTTATTCAAAATTGAAGGCATACTGAACCAGCATGGCTACCACTGCATCTTGCAGAGGCATGCTATTCCATCCGGGTTGCATTTAGTTGGACCATCATTTATTTTTCAACAGGACAATGACCCCAAACACACCTCCAGGCTGTGTAAGGGCTATTTGACCAAGAAGGAGAGTGGTGGGGTGCTGTGCCAGATGACCTGGCCTCCACAGTCACCGGACCTGAACCCAATCGAGATGGTTTGGGGTGAGCTGGACCGCAGAGTGAAGGCAAAAGGGCCAACAAGTGCTAAGCATCTCTGGGAACTCCTTCAAGACTGTTGGAAGACCATTTCAGGTGACTACCTCTTGAAGCTCATCAAGAGAATGCTAAGAGTGTGCAAAGCAGTAATCAAAGCAAAAGGTGGCTACTTTGAAGAACCTAGAATATGACATATATTTTTAGCTGTTTCACACTTTTTTGTTATGTATATAATTCCACATGTGTTAATTCATAGTTTTGATGCCTTCAGTGTGAATCTGCAATTTTCATAGTCATGAAAATAAAGAAAACTCTTTGAATGAGAAGGTGTGTCAAAACTTTTGGTCTGTACTGTATATATATATATAAAAACAAATAGGTTCATTTGAGACACTAAACAGAATATGATTTATGCAATGTAAATTAACAGGAGATAAAAGGACTGCGCCCACAAACAGACATCTATTAAGGATTAAAACATTAATAAGTCACAACATCTTGAGAAATATTTATCAAAAGAATGCAGCACAGACAATTAGATCAAAGTGAATACCCTAAAAACAATATACATTGACAACTTCACAAATATTTCAGGTGCAGATAGCCCCCCATCCAAAATAAATAAATAAACCAGTCAAAAAAAAACTTGATCAAAAACATATCTGTTTTGCAAAGACATATATATAATGCAACAAAAAAAATTGACATTCAATAAGGACACCCAAATATACTCTGGCCGACCCCCACACACACAATCTTGCCTCTTTTTAGGGCAAGGCAAAGACTGCTATCTACAAGCTTTATATAACACAGGCTTGTGTGCTAATGAGGCAATTGAAAACACCTGCACAACCCATGAAACACACAAACCGCACGTTCACCCAATGTAGAGACTGAACTTTAAAGTGGGTACACCTGTTAAGGATGTCCTTAAATTACTAACCCAAAAAAAACGCTCTATGAGCATGCCTAGAAACATCCCAGTGCTATTCACACACAAAAAGCAACATAAAAAAAAATCTAAGTCTCTGGGCATGCTCAGATCAACAGAAATCCAGCTAGCAGAAAATAGGACAAACCCCTGTCCAAAATGAATCACATCATCCAGCATGCTACAAAATTAGAGATGCCCCTGGTCCAGGTGGGCAAACAAAGAGCCTAACATGGGCAAAACTTATACCATAAATAGACTTGGTAATTTTGCTAGTCCCCACTTGGCTGGCTTATCTTCTAGTTATTGGCCTTAAAATGGGTATGGGGGCCCAGGTCCCACCCTAAGGGACATACAGTACCTGACGCCTTTATTGTACTTTCAGCGTAATCTCATTGCTCTGGTTCTCGGTGACAGGGTACTGTACATCTCACGCTGGCTGCCGCAATAGGAAAAACACAGGAAAGAGAGAGCGGCCTCCATGATGGAAGGGGGGACATGTGGCGTATGGGCACAGGCAGCACTGGGCAGAAAGGCAGAGGCTCAGAGGCAGAGCTGGCTGGCTGTAGTGGAGGCAGATCGGTACATCAGAGGCAGACTAGTGGTGGACAGTAACAATGTGACCACAGGTACATAGACAGGTCACACTTACTGCCAGTGGCACTGTGATGATCAGGGGCACGCAGGGGATGTTTTATTTCCTTCCTCAGTTCCTCCACTGCTGCTGTGCTAGCGCCTCTAACACTGTACGGAGGGACTTTAGAGTGGATTGGCTGCCTGTTGCGTTAGTTGCTGAGAGGGAGTAGGATCACCAGTGGCCAGGGGCCCTGGGTGGTAGTGCCCCTGCCTCTCTACAGTGTGCCCTAGGCAGCTGCCTAGTGGTAGCACAGGCCCTGACTCCAAGGCAAATTTTAACCACTTCCGTACCGTAGGAGGTCATATGACGTCCTGGACTTCAGTGGGGAATATCTGAATGATGCCTGCAGATACCGGCATCATTCAGATATCCTTTTTTACAGGCGGCGATTGCGCGCACCATACGAATGATTATAGCGGCAGTTCCATGGCTTGATTGTTCTTACAGGCGGCAAGAGGGGATATGCCCCCTCCAACTGCCATCCGGTGCTTCTCCAGGCGCTCCCATGCCATCGTAGGCTCGGAGAACGAATTATCCGCCACTGAATGAGGAGCATAGAGATTTAAAAACATAAATATAAATAAAGCTGCAATCGCGGCTGAAAGCATGAGATCAGTAAAAAAAAATCCCGATCTCATGCTTTCCAGCCTGGAAAAGAGATGTGGGGTTATATTGACCCCTCCTCTCTCCATAAAGAGGACCTATCACACACTATTCCTATTACAAGGGGTGTTAACATTCCTTGTAATAGGAATAAAAGTGATCACAAAAAAAAGGAAAAAAAAGAGCAAAACTAAAAAAAAATTAAACGCCCCTGTCCCTAGTAGCTTGTGCTCAGAAGCGAACACCCATGTAAGTCCCACCTACATATGTAAACGCTGTTCAAACCACACAGAGTGAGAGCAATAATTCTAGCACTAGACCTCCTCCTCTAAACTATGAAGATTTTTAAGTCCCGAAGTTTGGCGCCATTCCATGAGTATGTGTAATATTAAAGCGTGACAATCTACTTACTTTGTGTAACAGAGAAAAAAGGGGGGGGCGGTGGAAGAATGTTTCCCAATAGTGATTGATAAATGCTCACAATCCTGACATGAAGAGTAAATAAAAAGGAATTGAACAAGAAGGGTTGAGGGGAAACCTCTTCCCAACTTTAAGGATTTTTATGTGAGGTATCAATCTTAGTAATAAGGTAGGCACACCAAAACACGTATGTTGATTATCAAAATTAGAAAATTTAATTTACATAAAAACAGATTTATATATACATATAGAACAAAATGAATAGACGACCACAATATTTACAAAAAAGGCACAAACGAGGTTTGGTACGCTATTGCCAACTAGTTTCGCATTTATATGCTTCTTCAGGGCTTTGCACCTTGGTCTCTTCTGAAAGATAGTCGTCTGTATGTAATAATAAATGCCATTAGAACAAAACAGCAAATATAACAGATTTGTATAGAATTATTCATACAAAGTATCAACATTTCACCAACAGTTAATACTAAATGATAAGTGGACATCATGCAATATAAATAAAAAAGTGTGTGCTTACCAATCCTGTTTGTGAGTTAATGTGACTAGACAAAAAGTCGCGCCGCCCCTTTCATCCCGGCAGCATAGGACCAAACCAAAGAGCGGAAACAGAACCTGTGGAAGCCAGATCCACCTGGTCATGCAATGTGGGTGATAGGGTGTTGAGGTTTGGTACCACTCCAAAACTTGAATTCTGAAAATTATCAGGAATGGGTGTATACAAGAAATTATCCTAGGTTCATAGTAGAATGTTTTTAATTCATATTATTTAAATCTATATCTAGAGCTACAAAAGTATTTGATTTAATTTTTATTTAATCATATGTTGTTATTCATTAATAGTATATTAAAAAGAAAATATATAAGATATTAGCATATTCACTAGTTCACTGAAGGGAAACTAAGGTCTTAACAACTTCACTGAAGGAATACAATTTATGGAATTAATTGATTTCATGGTGGTCATAATACACCATGATAAGTGTACGTTACCAGGGGAAATGTCTAACGACTATATCCTAATTTACCACTAGGTGGTGTGCCAAATAATAATATGATACTATTCCTAGCAATGCTATAAACTGCCTCTTGGTTGTTATTATCCAAAAGAAGCAATTAAAACAGTTATCCATAATAATAGTAGCAATGGGAAAGACATCCATGTTACCTAACAGGTAAAGATGTGTCATTCTAGATACACTAGTAAGGGAATAGGATTTGTTGCAAACTAGGTGGTTGCATAGATGGTAAAAGATATAGGAGTTGTTACCTTCTTTTAGGAGATGGAAATGGTAGGAGTCGTGAGACATGTAGAGTCCTTTAATCACAATGTGCCCCAAGTTCCGATGGATGATAGTACACCTCATGCATCCAGAGCGGCGTCTGACGTGGGAATTGTCAGCGCCGCTTTTTAAATGCTCACCCTTACCGGAAGTGAAAGGTCACTAGTGACCTCTGACATCACTTCCGGTCCATGCGTCCCAACAGATGCGCACGCAGACCCGGAAGTGAGGACAATCGAGCGGGCGTGAAGCGCAAACAAAGACGCTGTACGTCCCCGCGACTGGCCATCACCTATTGGCAATTGGCCAATACAAAGCAGGTAGGCGGCGCATTCCCTCCGTCAGAAATGACGGAGGGAGGGGAGGGCCATTCCCTGGTAATCAGGTTAGCCTTCCCTTGAGACGCACAATCAACCACATAAAGACAAATCCCGCTCAGGTATCAGTCCAAGTAAGCCGGAACTAGTGAGGCGCTTGTCACATAAATCAAACCAGGATAATAACAAAACATTAGTATCTTCTTTAAAATAGATTATATATACATCACCGTAGTATGCGATAAATATTTAATGCGGTATTTCTGATCAATGGATTCAGGTTTCGCTAACAAAGTAGACAGACATTATAAACAATTAGATAGATAGGTCAAAATTCGAAAATAAGAATAAAAAAAAAAAAAAAAAAAAAATAACAAACACAATAAATACATATATTGTATATTGTACAGCAGCTGTTCTTTCAAGGATATTTGGAACTACTAGTGGTTTTGACGCCTATCCACCACAGTTATCATATAGAGCCTTGAAAGAAGCACCAATAGATCGTAGCCCTTTAACATAAATACATTAATATTTTATGTTTGTTTTTAGAGAAATGACCGGTATGACAGTGAGGTATTCAGGCCAGGAGGGTAGGTTGCTCTCTGATTGAAAATCCAGCGTGCTTCGCGTTGTAGGATTTTTTTGTCGAAGTCACCACCCCTTTCTGGCACTGAGATTACCTCTAATGCAAAAAAGGAAAGAAACAAAGGATCATAACTATGATGTAGTCCTATGTGGTTGCAAATTGGAGTGTATAGAAGGCCAGCATCCAAATAATATAGGTGATCCTGGATTCTTCTAGCAAAGGGGCGTTTAGTCTTGCCGATGTAGAAAGCACCACATCGGCAACTAGCCAGATAGACAATGCCGATGGTGGTGCAATCCGCAAAGGAGGAGGCTTCTTAAAATCTAAAACCTTTGCGGATTGCACCACCATCGGCATTGTCTATCTGGCTAGTTGCCGATGTGGTGCTTTCTACATCGGCAAGACTAAACGCCCCTTTGCTAGAAGAATCCAGGATCACCGATATTATTTGGATGCTGGCCTTCTATACACTCCAATTTGCAACCACATAGGACTACATCATAGTTATGAACCTTTGTTTCTTTCCTTTTTTGCATTAGAGGTAATCTCAGTGCCAGAAAGGGGTGGTGACTTCGACAAAAAAATCCTACAACGCGAAGCACGCTGGATTTTCAATCAGAGAGCAACCTACCCTCCTGGCCTGAATACCTCACTGTCATACCGGTCATTTCTCTAAAAACAAACATAAAATATTAATGTATTTATGTTAAAGGGCCACGATCTATTGGTGCTTCTTTCAAGGCTCTATATGATAACTGTGGTGGATAGTCGTCAAAACCACTAGTAGTTCCAAATATCCTTGAAAGAACAGCTGCTGTACAATATACAATATATGTATTTATTGTGTTTGTTTTTTTTTTTTTTTTTTTGTTTTTATTCTTATTTTCGAATTTTGACCTATCTATCTAATTGTTTATAATGTCTGTCTACTTTGTTAGCGAAACCTGAATCCATTGATCAGAAATACCGCATTAAATATTTATCGCATACTACGGTGATGTATATATAATCTATTTTAAAGAAGATACTAATGTTTTGTTATTATCCTGGTTTGATTTATGTGACAAGCGCCTCACTAGTTCCGGCTTACTTGGACTGATACCTGAGCGGGATTTGTCTTTATGTGGTTGATTGTGCGTCTCAAGGGAAGGCTAACCTGATTACCAGGGAATGGCCCTCCCCTCCCTCCGTCATTTCTGACGGAGGGAATGCGCCGCCTACCTGCTTTGTATTGGCCAATTGCCAATAGGTGATGGCCAGTCGCGGGGACGTACAGCGTCTTTGTTTGCGCTTCACGCCCGCTCGATTGTCCTCACTTCCGGGTCTGCGTGCGCATCTGTTGGGACGCACGGACCGGAAGTGATGTCAGAGGTCACTAGTGACCTTTCACTTCCGGTAAGGGTGAGCATTTAAAAAGCGGCGCTGACAATTCCCACGTCAGACGCCGCTCTGGATGCATGAGGTGTACTATCATCCATCGGAACTTGGGGCACATTGTGATTAAAGGACTCTACATGTCTCACGACTCCTACCATTTCCATCTCCTAAAAGAAGGTAACAACTCCTATATCTTTTACCATCTATGCAACCACCTAGTTTGCAACAAATCCTATTCCCTTACTAGTGTATCTAGAATGACACATCTTTACCTGTTAGGTAACGTGGATGTCTTTCCCATTGCTACTATTATTATGGATAACTGTTTTAATTGCTTCTTTTGGATAATAACAACCAAGAGGCAGTTTATAGCATTGCTAGGAATAGTATCATATTATTATTTGGCACACTACCTAGTGGTAAATTAGGATATAGTCGTTAGACATTTCCCCTGGTAACGTATACTTATCATGGTGTATTATGACCACCATGAAATCATTTAATTCCATAAATTGTATTCCTTCAGTGAAGTTGTTAAGACCTTAGTTTCCCTTCAGTGAACTAGTGAATATGCTAATATCTTATATATTTTCTTTTTAATATACTATTAATGAATAACAACATATGATTAAATAAAAATTAAATCAAATACTTTTGTAGCTCTAGATATAGATTTAAATAATATGAATTAAAAACATTCTACTATGAACCTAGGATAATTTCTTGTATACACCCATTCCTGATAATTTTCAGAATTCAAGTTTTGAAGTGGTACCAAACCTCAACACCCTATCACCCACATTGCATGACCAGGTGGATCTGGCTTCCACAGGTTCTGTTTCCGCTCTTTGGTTTGGTCCTATGCTGCCGGGATGAAAGGGGCGGCGCGACTTTTTGTCTAGTCACATTAACTCACAAACAGGATTGGTAAGCACACACTTTTTTATTTATATTGCATGATGTCCACTTATCATTTAGTATTAACTGTTGGTGAAATGTTGATACTTTGTATGAATAATTCTATACAAATCTGTTATATTTGCTGTTTTGTTCTAATGGCATTTATTATTACATACAGACGACTATCTTTCAGAAGAGACCAAGGTGCAAAGCCCTGAAGAAGCATATAAATGCGAAACTAGTTGGCAATAGCGTACCAAACCTCGTTTGTGCCTTTTTTGTAAATATTGTGGTCGTCTATTCATTTTGTTCTATATGTATATATAAATCTGTTTTTATGTAAATTAAATTTTCTAATTTTGATAATCAACATACGTGTTTTGGTGTGCCTACCTTATTACTAAGATTGATACCTCACATAAAAATCCTAAAAGTTGGGAAGAGGTTTCCCCTCAATCCTTCTTGTTGAATTCCTTTTTATTTACTTTGTGTAACATCATCTTTTACATTATCCCAAAAAATTGGGCTAACTTTATTGTTTTGTTATTTTTTAATTCATGAAATGTTTTTTTTTCCCCCCAAAAAAAGGCGTTTGAAAAATTATTGTGCAAATACTGTTGGAGATAAACAGTTGCAATGACCGCCATTTTATTCCCTAGGGTGTCTGCTAAAATATATATATATAATGTTTGGGGTTCTGAGTAATTTTCAAGTAAAAAAAATATGATTTATACATGAAGGAGAGAAGTTCCAGAATAGGCGTGGTATGGAAGTGGTTATTTAAAACACCGGCATGGGTTTTTGTTACGCTGATCATGAAGGGAAACTACATGCCAAATTTTAAATAAAAAAACGGCGTAGGTACCCCTTCAGGAGCATACCAGGTTCTTAGGTCTGGTATGGATTTTAAGGGGGAACTCCTACGCCAAAAAAACGGTGTTAAGGTTCCCCAAATTCCATACCAGACCTTTATCTGAGGACGCCGCCTGGCCGGTCAGGAATGGGGGTGGGGACGAGCAAGCGCCCCCCCCCCCCTCCTGAACCGTATCAGGCTGCATGCCCTCTACATGGGGGGGTGGGTGCCCCCACCCCAAAGCACCCTTGTCCCCATATTGATACGGAATAGCGCTGCATTGCCGGCGCATTCCTTTAGTAAATACCTAAACGGCCGTTGCACACGCCGATGCACCATGAAACATGGCGCAATCGGATAGTAAATCAGCCCCATAGTGTATATATAAAACAAATCATCCAATAATTAAGTTTACCTCCTTTGACGGAGGAATATTGCTGACAGCAAATTGTCTGAGGCGATTCCTCGAGCGCAACCTCTAACAACCCATCCGTCAAGGCGACAAATAGCTTATGAGTGATAGAAAAGTAAAAAGTTACAGGTGACAAACTCGAAAGGGGCGAGGTAATAAGAGAGCAGGATGTCTTGGGAGGACCGAAGAGAGCATATGAGATTTTGACCCCCTTTTGATCACCCGTCATACGTGGTCAACACTCTGGTAAGAGTACATCCTAACTTATGGTGGTGGTCTATTCACGTGGTGGAGGAGTTGAGTGAATTAGAACTTGTGCACATATTTATATTTGTTGTTGCCAATTTGAAGACACATGGACTGATTTGCATTTTTCATTTTCAAGCACAACACACATGTTTTTTATTGTATGGAATAACCTACCTGTCGAGTTTCTTCAAAAAGTGTGCAAGTGTACCTAGGAGAATTGATGCTGTTTTGAAGGCAAACAGTGGTCACGCCAAATATTGATTTGATTTGGATTTCTCTTCTATTCGTTTACTTTCCATTTTGTTAATAGATACAAATACTAACACTTCTATTTTTCAATGTACTCTTAATTTACAGCATTTTTCACACATGCCTAAAACTTTTACACAGTAGTGTGTGTATGTATATAGACAGTGGGACAGATTCACAGAGAATTAGATTCTCGTAGAGTATCAGAAATACACTATGCTGCCGTTTTTTACCTGGCTCTACGTGGAATCCAGGTAGATTTTGTCCAGTAAACGACGGCGGCTTGGTGTATTTCTCCCGTCGCAATCCATCTGCGCGAGTAGGGGGCGTGAAGCATTTAAAATAGGCACGTTCCAGCGGCGATCGAACTGCGCATGCTCGCAGTGTAGATCCGAAGGCTTACGAGGACGTAAGCCTCTCGGTTCGAAGCCCGAAGCCGCCGTATCATGGTTTGAGGATTCAAACTAGTGATACGGCGCGCGAAATTTGAAATTACTCCTGTCTAACACCAGTTAGACAGGCGTAATTGCTCTGTGAATCTGGGCCAGTGTTTATATATATATATATATATATATATATATAATTTATATATTTAATCTATTATTTATACATAAACTCTGTACCGTATAAAACTAAGTAGTAATGTGTGAAGGATACAAAGAAGGGAAAGTCATGTGACTCCTAAATTCATACATCCTCTTGCAGGGAAAATGTGGCGACCGGACTGGTTTCTTTCCAACAAACTTTGTGCAGAGGGTTCGGCTGGGGGAGACAGTCTGGAAGAGCATAAAGACTTTCCACGGGGTCAAAGAACAAGGCCAGCTTACACTGAAAGAAGGACAAGTAAGTGTATTTCATAAGAAACCTGAGTGCTGCTTCTAATAATATGCACACTTTCTTTAAAAATGGCTGAAAGTGAAACTGTGTTGTGCATGTAGCGCTTGGTAAATTAGGCTCTCTGCTCTGCACCTCGACTCCAAGAACAACCTCAGCCCCTCAGGCACACATGCTTCAGTGAAAGTTACTGTACGCATTTATAGGATACCTTTAAAGTGACTGTGAATTAGCATCATGAAATAAACAAAGACCGTTTAGTGATAAATGAGCTCAATGTAATGGTGTGGGTTACAGTAAATGGTGGTTTAAACAAATGAGCACAGAGAGGAAAGATTTAGACTCTGCTAAACAATCTGATCTCTAGGCCGAAGTGAATTAGGTTACGGTTTTGTACAATTAGACTGGAATCAAATCATAAATCAGCAAGATCAAAAATAGGCAGTGCATTTAAACATTAAATTATATGTGAATAATAATACTGCAAGTAATCTACAGTGCACTCTGTCCAGGATTCACCTGAACAGTCCAGGTTTTGAATCATGTGTCCAGGTGTCAGTCCTCCTGAAACAGGACACATTATTCAAACAGAAATGTAGCTTGAAACACAGCCTGACAGGAGGGTGAGGGGGCAATATGCGCCCCACATTACTATTCTCTTTTGCACACCCAAAGGTGTCCCAGGTCTGTCATCCCATAGTGTACACTAAAAAAAAAAAAGTTGCAACCCTATTTGGGAGAATGGCTAGGATATGTTATAATGTTTCCTGAGAGGTACTTTTTAGCATAAGCAATAGATGAAGGTCTCTGTGTAGCAGCTGTAAAGGGACAGTCTTAGTACTAACTCTTCAGTCCACAGCACTATGACTCACTTGTACTGTTAGTGCACATGTGAATCATTTTAGCCAAGCCTTCAGACAGCAATAAGGCTACTATATGGCTGTATGGTCAGTCCCCACAGCAGCAACTCACCAGTCCCAGCGATATTGCAGCTCACTATCCAGTCTCACAAACACAGCAATGAGTCCACTCTCTGTTCTGGTGACCCTGGCTGTTGGCACATCTGGATTTAGCACTCAAGATCATGCTCAGGTTACCATTATGCTGCAGTGGTGGTGCACACTAGACAGAGATGTGCACCCCCCCCCCACCCACTCCATGGCAAGAGGAAGCTGTGTCCTGTACAAACTGAGAAAATGCTGCTCTTTCCCCTTTTACTGTAATCTCCCTCTGGGAAATACAGTTAAAAAATAATTAATTACAGAACAGTCTGTCTCTAGACTACAGTTCCCACAGTGCAGTGCTGCCTGGCTCAGGCTATTGAAACCCTTTCTGCTCAGCGGTAGAGTTGGGTGAACAATTCTGTTCGAGCCAAACATTGTCTGTTCATTCCGTTTGGGGAACAAAAAAAATTTGCAGGGTGTTCGGCGGCTGCACCGAACTGTGTCCAAAAAGACTCCATTCCTTAACAGTCTATTGTCACCAAGTCTATTCAGCAGTAGACCAACCTCAACCAATTGGTTGTCTTTTAATGGAACTTTTAGATGTGGTGGCCGAAATTGCACCTATTGTCCCTTCATTCAAAGGGTTGACACAGTCACCTCCACTTCCACAGGTAAAGTGCACAAAATACACTCCCTTGTCAATTGTAACACACGATATGTTGTGTATGTGATCACAATCTGCTATATACAGTATGTCGGCAGAACTACTAGAACACTTAAGGACCATCTTTATAATCACCTATAAGACATTGACAAAGATCATGAAACCAATGTCAATCGACACTGGAAAGATTTCCATCATTCAAGGTGGAGACAAATTCAACATTTTATGCAGACAGGAAGTTCCCTGGATATTCATTCTGAATTCCAGATGTATCCCATTTTAATTAGACAGGAAGGGTTCCTGCCGTACCTTCCAGTAGTAAAATGTTGTCGTGCGATCATATCCTGATATATGGTGATGTTTTTCACTGCAGCAGAAGGAGGGAGACTCTGGATATGGGGTTTAAACTGTACCTTTCCTTATTAGATGTCTATTGGCATTTTCTGAACATTTTAATATGGTTATCTCCATTTTGTTATCTTTCAATGCCTTGTTAGACATTAAACAGTCAATCATGTCAGTTAGAGCCCAATCCATAATTGCACTCTCTTGGATCTTTGGATTTGAACAACCAATCTCTTTTCCTTTGATTGGTTATTTATACACATATGGACTTAGAAACATAAAAATCTATTTAGGTTGCCTTGCTCACTGTTTCCACGGAGTGTGATTTCTGTGCAATTGCAAAGCTCTCCATCTAAAAGTGAGTTTAGCACAGCGGGATAATATTTTGCATTTCGGTCTGACTGTACCATTGTTATAATTTTTTGTTATTTTTTTGGTGTTCTTATTGCAGCGAGAGAAGTGGGACCCTACTAAATAGTTAAATGTTGGTTAGCCATCCCCAGTCAATTTCCAGTTTTGAATGTGCCAAAATATAGTTACACTAGTCTTAGTTTTATTTATTTAGTGACATTTAATTTATTTAAACATCTCTTTGTACTGAAGAATCATATACTTGAAAAATTAGTCAGCTATTTAAAACTAGAAACATTGAAACACTCCCTCCACAGTCTTTTGACAAACAGGAAATCCTTCCAACAGGATGAGTTTATACAAACAACCAATAAATAATGGCTAAAGGAGTCCTATGGGTGTGTCTGAGCAGAGACAGGGTGCATGGAAGCTAAACAAAGAAGCTGCATGGCTTTCAAACATGGACTCCGTCTCTGACCATAACAACCCAAAAGCTTCTGTATTACCACTGATTGGAATCCTCATTCTGTGTTGTTCCAGAGAACAACGCATACCCAGATTATACTACTGCTCCTTGTGGATGGGAGGCTATCTGCAGGTGCACGCCAGATGATTGTTCTGTGCATCACACAGGGGCCCTTCACCGGCAGACATATTCCCTCTCTGCAAACACCTCTCTCCAATCCCAGGAAGTTTTCCACCACAACCAGCATCATTTTGCCCCAGTCAGCTCTTTATAGCGGGCTGCGGGAGTACTAACACTGAGCGCTTCAACCTGTGGATGAAGGAAAGAAAATTGCATTAGGTATGACCAGCCTTAATTTCATACAAATAGAAAAAATTGTGGTGTAAACTGCGCTAATGAATAATCCGTGAATACAGGAAAATAGATGTTGATGTGATGCAAAAAATTGTGTCGCTGTGGAAAAGTGAAAAAGGAAAAAATTGCGCTATACCTTGTGAACGATATGCATGAATGTCACATTTAACAAATAAACATTCACAATTGTTATAAATTAAGAAAACACACATTCAAAGCCAAAGACATACAAATGACCATATGTCACATGATAAGGAAAATGTATCTTCATATGTTAGAAACAAAAAAATAAAAAATTGCTCTCAAGGGAGGGCTATAGACAAATAACCAAGTGAAAACAAAACGGAAACAAAGTGTCCAATTAGTCTGTGACTAAACAAAAAGATAGGAGAAATTCAAATCCTCCTCCACCCATGTGAAAAAAGTCCTAATTGGAGTAGTTTTGTGAGATACACATATGGGGCCAGATTCACAGAGCGATTACGCCTGCGCAACTGCTGTTGCGCGTGCGTAAGTCTAAATGTGCGCGTGCGTATAGTTGGACGCGATTCACAAAACAATATACGCCAGAAATCTACGTTTTTTGGTCCGGCGTAATTGAATTAGACATTCGCTTCCCTTCGCGCAAAACTGCGCTAGACACACCATTGATTTGCTAGTCAAATATGCTAATGAGGGAGTTACGGGGATTCACAAAAAAACGCAGTTGCTGCGCAGGCTACGCGATGTGCGCAACTGCAAAATGTTCTGTCTAAAGTTAGAGGACCTAAAAGCTGGTCTAAATTTTGAAAAAAAGTCTAATTGTCAGATAAAGCAACACTGTTAGTGAGGAGTTCAGCAGTCACACGTGTTGCCCAACAATCTGTATGCCAACATGCCAGGGGCATCGTCGCGCATAGCTATACTACTGACTTTAGATGAACAAAGAAGGATGAGGGCACGGAGGATGGCACTAAGGAGGGCACGGGAGATGTTTTTTTTTTTTTTTTTATTTGCTTACATAAAATTTACAATTTAAATTAATCTAATACAATATTCTTATCTGATACAAGCCCCTCACTATTCACTTGATATATCACACACGCAAAGACATCTTTGGCATGAGTGATTCTGAGGTGTCTCGCATCTTCAGATTCACCCCTCATGCCATCATGGAATTACCACAACCTTGCAGGAGGACATCAGCAGCCCAACACATGGCACCACCCATGACACCCATGACAGCTACATATACAATCAGAGCCCCATCCCCACAGATTTCGAACAGAACATGTATGGGGACAGCTGGCTGGTTGGTGAGTGACATGGGAGTCAGGCATGACTATCCCCTCCCGTGATGCACACCTCACAAGTGGCACATGCATGACTAACATCCTCCTGTCTTTTCCCTTCAAGGTGACTCTGCATATGCACTGGTACCCCATCTCATGACCCCATCTCATGCCAGCTCACATTATGCATCTTTGCACGTTAAACACACACATTAATCATGGCACAATGAGAATGCATGCATGCACACCACTGTGGTCCCTAGCACACACACCCCACATCCTCATCACATTGGATTGGCACCAGTCCACCATGCAGGACTTGTGAGCTGCAACGCCACGCCACGGCTCCAATTATGTCACTGTACATTCATACACCATTCACACAGACCTGGGGATCACTTCTCCACCACAAATGAGGGTGACACCCCTTTTCCCGCAGGAATATCACCCCCACATTCCAAAATCATACACAAACAGAACCAAAAAAATTAAATAAATGACGAGCAAAAAAAAAAAATGCCCAGCAAAAATATAATTTAAATAAAAAATGCCCAGCAAAAATATAATTTAAATAAAATAACAACAAAGAAAACACATAAAAGACAAAAATCACTCTGCAAAACAGTCCCCAAATATCTCAAAGACACAAACAAACAAAAGCACCTTGCTGTATAGGGAGGGATACAAAGGGATGTATTTTTGCAAAGGAAGTGCATTTGTGTGTGTCTATTTATGCTGTCTGCGTAGTTCATAAAGTTGCCCTAGTCCATTTCCAATTTCACTGATTGAGCCGCTCCCGAGTTGTGAGCATGCGCACAACGGAGCTGACATGGTTTCCTTCACGCGCGCATGCGCGAGTCGGCCGGCCCTTCATTTGCATGGGGTCACGGCTCATTTCAATGTAACACGCCCACGTCCCTCCCAATTTGTATTACTCCTCCTTACGCCTCCGGAAAAAACCTTACGTTTGCGCAAGCTCTTGCGTAAAAGCTACGTGAATCGCCGGATTACGCGGCTAGATTGCGCAAGTCTAACGGAAAAGTGGTGCGCTACGCCGGAATGATAATGCGCCGATCTACGTGAATCTGCCCCATGGTGTATGTTGATAGCTGATAATCCAACCAAAGGAGGCCTCCACGAAAAGAGCACATAAATCTGCTTACCAGATCAAGTTGGTCCCTTTGTTACAGGGGACCCCAGATCGCATATAGGATATAGCAAACTGCTGGGTCAATTAAGATGTGGACAGCCTTCAAATACTCCAGTTAGTGGTGATCACAAGTACATGAAAAGAGACAAAGGAATGACTCGATCGTGTAAAACCTTTTAAATGTATTGTTTACAAAATTCATGTGTTTTAAAAACTCACATTTTTTTCAGTATAAAACAGCCTTAAATTTGCTGTACCAGCCAGATACAGACAGATAAACCTGTCAGCGTGGGAATCTTGGAGCAGTCCAGGGGGTGATGCCAGTATGCCACTCAGTCTGCCCAACTAGTTTTGTGAAAGAATCACTTCATCAAGGTTTCTAACATATGAAGATACATTTTCCTTATCATGTGACATATGGTCATTTGTATGTCTTTGGCTTTGAATGTGTGTTTTCTCAATTTATAACAATTGCGAATGTTTATTTTGGTTAAATGTGACATTCATGCATATCGTTCACAAGGTATAGCGCAATTTTTTCCTTTTTCACTTAATTTCATACAGCCTGAGTGTAGCACCCACTAGCGTTGCTAGCATTCGTTTTTTTGTGTTAGAGTAGGTAAATTGTCAGGTATGTTGTCATGCTTGGCTGGCAGCCAAGCCTGTGTGTTTTCCTGGTTCAGGGTTAAGTGAATCAGGGAGGGCTGGTGAGACAGGCTGGTATCACAGGCAGCATCTCTGAGACGTCCCCCTACTTCTAAAAACAAGCAGAAGTTTCTAGATGGGTGGGGGTGGAGGGGAGGAGGAGCTGCCTGGAGTATTCTAAGAACCCTGACCAGTCCCCATCAGATGGGTTGGCATTGGGTAGGTCCCCTCAAATACTCAGTCAGCCCAGCTGCAGCAGTGTGAAGTTCAGGTGGAAGATGTAGATAGAGTGTTAGGCTGTCAGAGGTCTTTGAGAGTATCCCCCAAGACAGGGACTGTAGGTTTGTTGTTAAGTAGAATCTGTTTGTAATTTTGAACTGGTACATTTTTAAAGTGTATCTCCAGCCAAAAAACATTTTTTTTTTACTTTTTGGCAAACATGGGGAAGGGTTATCACCCCTCTAACATTTGTTTTGCTGTCTGTGCACCTGTTCAGAAGATTTCACCTCACTTTTTGTCCCAATGACAAATGTTTTTATGAAAATTTGGGTTTTTTAGTGAAACAAGGATTGGTGATAAAGCATCAGTGGAGAGGAGACACCTTTTCCCATATTAACTCTTACAGGAGAGAATTTCCCTTTCTAGGGGTAGATTTCCTTTGACTTCCTGTCATCTCCTTCCATTTGCAAGTAGGAGTCGTTTGTAAGTTGGATGTTTGAAAGTAGGGGCCTGCTGTATATACTCTGCAAAATTTGGGCCTTAGGTGTTGGTGTTGCCACAACACTGTAAGCCCTCACAGTTAGTGTTGGTGGATGCTGGAATGACCTGCTGTGAACTATTATATCAAAAATTGTAATTACATGCCATTGTTGAACAGTGGTGGAAAAATTGGGCCTTTGGTGGTGGTGGTGGTGCTGGTGCCACAACACTGTAAGTCCTCACAGTTACTCTTGGTGGGCGCTGGAACGGGCCCTGCTGTGAAATATTATATCAAGAATTGTAATTACATGCCCCTGTTTAAACAGGGGCAGAACAATTGGGCCTTTGGTGGTGGTGGTGGTGGTGGTGCTGGTGCCACAACACTGTAAGTACAAAAAAATGATTATATGCTCCTGTTGAACAGGGGCAGAAAAATTGGGCCTTTGGTGGTGGTGGTGTTGCCACAACACTGTAAGCCCTCACAGTTACTCTTGGTGGGTGCACAAATGGGCCCTGCTGTGAAATATTATATCAAAAATTGTAATTACAACAGGGGCAGAAAAATTGGGCCTTTGGTGGTGGTGGTGCTGGTGCCACAACACTGTAAGTAAAAAAAATGATTTGGTTACATCAGTATCAGGTGCTTGGTAGCTGGTGGTGATCCAAGACTGATTCATTTTTATGAAGGTCAGTCGATCGACCGATTCATTGGACAGGCGCAACCTGTGATCAGTTACATGTATTAAGGTAGCTTTAGGTGCACACTGGACACAGTACACTAAGTGAAAATACTTGCAGTCCCCTGCCTGTGGTATAAGGGTCCTTTCACACGTCCTCTCCGCTCGTCCGTTCATTACAAGTCCGTTTACGGACTTGTAATGAACCCCTATGGGAGCGGATCCATTAGCGGATGATGCATCCGCTAACGTCCGCTAGATCCGCATCCGTTTTTGCGGACGGAAGAATGTCCTATTTTTCTTCCGTCCGGCCAAACGGATCGGATGCAAACGGACAGACGGTCCGTTTCCATCCGACTCCCCATAGGGGAGAGCGGAGGAGAGACAGGGCGGTCCCTGCACAGTGTGCGGGGACCGCCCCGTCCGCCGACAGCTGAGCGAAACCCCCCCGCTGAGCTGACGGACACACGGAGCGGACCGAAAAATGGACCGCTCCGTGTGAAAGAGCCCTTAGTATGAGAACACCAGCAATTGTATTAAGGTAGCTTTAGGTGCACACTGTGCAAAGGACACAGTACACTAACTGACAACACTTGCAGCTCCCTGCCTTCAATATTTAGTATGAGAACCCCAGCAATTGTTTTTCAGGTAGCTTTAGCTGCACACTGTGCAAAGGACACAGTACACTAAGTAAAAATACTGCAGCTAGCACAATCACCTGCCTGCCTGTCAGTATATTAGCAAGAGAATACAGGAATGGATCTAGCCAAAACTGAATACAGTGTATAAATATATATACAACACCTGGGGTGCATATATATCCTCTACACACTGTAACTGCAGCTAACTGCTCTATCTAACTCAAATGAAATGACACTCTTTCTCTCTGTCTGTCTTTCACCACCACCACAATACACAAGGCCGCCATGCAGGTGGCATTATATAGTGTGGGGCGTGTACTAAACCCTCTGAGACAAAATTGGCCAAAGCCACCCTGGCTTTGGCCAATTATGTCTCTCTTTGCTTACGGTGCTGTGATTGGCCAAGCATGCTTGGCCAATCATCAGCCAGCAATGCACTGCAATGTCGCAGTGAATTAAGGGCCGTGACGCGCCACTTAAATTTGGCGCGAGCAGCCCATAATGTTCGAAATTTGGCGAACGGCCAAACAGACTATGTTCGAGTCGAACATGGGTTCGATTCAAATTTGAAGCTCATAACTACTTATGACACATGGAGGGTGCCTGACCAGGAGAGCAAGGAAAGGACAGTGGGAGAACTTTGCCAGGCAAATCTCCAGGAAAAAAGACAGCCAAGAGAGCTGGTGAGTGTTACAGTCAGAAGACTGATAGGCATGCCTGAAGGGACTGGGTGCAAGCAGTCTGGGATGGATGCAGAGTCTGTCTGGGAGGAATGTGGATAAGTAGCCAAGAGGGCTAGTGAAATGGGTAGCTGCAGCCAGGCTGGCAGTGCCTGAGGTGGTATTGTGATCATTAGCCAGGAATAGGAATTGGTGTAGAAACCAGCTTCCAGGTTAAATTGTCAAAGCTTCCGTGAACAATTCGAAGTTAGAAGCTGATTGGTTCCCATGCACAGCTGCCCCAGATTTTGAGTGCTCCAGTTTTAGTAAATCTCCCCCTTTGTGTCCCTGAAGAATTTCTTGTTGATCAAGTAGGCATCTTATAATATCCCAATCTAAGTTCAATCCCCTTAGCAAAATGTTGTATTCTTTTCACAAAATGTAAGATGTTCTGTGAATGAACGAGAGATGTTCATCTGTCTCTCTTCTCCCCTTATCCATTTACTGAATATCTTGTATTGTGTGAAAATAGACAAGGCAGAGCGCAAGAAACCCACTTGCATCACTATTGGAGCCAGGACTGTAAGTTTTAGCTCCTGACGTTTATGGTATAAATGAGAGTTTTAACTAATACAGAAGCATCCATACATTGGGCGTCATTAGAAGTAATTAACTTTTTCAATAGAAAGTATTGAAAAATAGTTTTTACCATGATGTTCAGCTTTAAAGAGTATATATTTAAAGGTATATATTGTTTATTTGTTTTTTTCAATATAACAATCATGTCATTCCACAGAGCAGCCCTGATACTCGTCTTTTTGGCTCCTCCCCCAGCCAAGTGCACATTGTCCATTCACACACAGAGCACAGCTTGCCGCCCTCTCCTCATTTCCTGTGACTGACAGCAGCAGTGGCCAATGGCTCCTGCTACTGTGCAAGCCAGAGAGGATAGAGAGATGCTGGAGAGGCAGCTGCTCGCATGTACATCACTGGATTGAGATGGGGATCAGGTAAGTATAAGGGGGGGCAGGGGGAGCTGCACCCAGAAGAAAAAATGCAAGATAGTGGCATAATGTTCTAGTATGCCTAGTACCATTTCAGATTATAGATTTGTTTTGTATGTGTTATCTCATGAAAATGTAGATGTGGAATCGTTGTTTATTTATATTGAATAAATATCTAAGGGTTTTTTTTCTCACAATGTTTTCACACAAGATTCACACAGCTTTCACCAAAAATTCTGATTTTTCTAACTGGATTTAATTGGAAAGATGTGTAAATCCTGCACCCAGCATTAAAATATGGGTGCAGGATCACACCAGACTTACACATCCATATCTGATGCAAAAACACAGTTATAGATTTGGTGCAAACCCACACTCGCTTCATTTAATTTATTTTGTTTCCACTATGTGAAACTTGTCAGAAAAGTAATAGCTTGTGAAAAAATAAACTATAACACCACAACAGGGGAAGAACATACCTCTAACAAGATAGTGGCATATTTGGGATTTGAGCTAATGACCCCAGTGCTGCTAGGCAGACGTGCTAACCAGTTAGCCACTGTGCTTCCACATACATGGAGCTTCCATCTCTGTGGTGTTAAACAGCCTGGGGTGCAAAAAGTTATTCATTGCAGATGCACCCTGAAAGTCCTGAGTGCCATTGAACAACCTGTTTCTATAATATGCCACCTGGTTCCAAGGCTGGGTATAGCTGATTACTGTCAACATGCAGCTAGAGAAGTATCTCTAATTTTGGGGCTTTTCACTTGGTAAGAGGCTGCAATTGATGCTGGTGTAGAATTCCCAATGCTGCTTCTTGTCCTTCCTCATTGAAAACATATGGCAAGATTTGCAATGGTGGTGAAACCCTCCTACACCTAAATACTACATTTCTTTAGGCATTTACTTACAGTTGGTAGAATTACATCAGTCAGGATTGATGTTTCTTGATTTATTCTGTGATATTTGGTGTTTATTGGTGTGTGAGTGTAGAATAGTGGTGTTACCCTCTGAATTTTAGTAATGACATTTTGATTTGGATTTATGGTGTTCGCACACATATTACATTTTTGTGGTGAAAATTCTGATCATTTGGAAATCCTAAACAACACACACAATTGTTACTCATTTTAAATTTGCATCAGCAATGGTATTGTTTGTGGTTTGTGAAGACAGCTGTGGAAGTATGGGTTTAGATTTATGTGAGATGGAGAGCACCAAGTGCCTTTTCTACCATTTACTTATCAGATGTCAAACGGCTACGTCTCTGAGCATGCTCAGTGTAACAAGAGGTATATCCTAATGGCTAAGTCTCTGAGCATACACAATGCAAATGGCAGTATATACACAAATATATATACTGCAGAGAATACATCTATCTATCTATCTATCTATCATTTACAACATACTGTATATATGTATTTTGTATATCTACAGTGGATATAAAAAGTCTACACACCCCCGTTAAAATGTTAGGTTTCTGTGATGTAAAAAAATTAGACACAGATAAATAATTTCAGAACTTTTTCCATCTTTAATGTGATCTATAAACTGTACAACTAAACTGAAATACAAACTGAAATATTTTAGGGAGGGGAAGTGTGCACACCCTCTTTCAACTGGGGTTGTAGCTGTGTTCAGAATTAATCAATCACATTCAAACTGATGTTAAATGTGAGTCATTACACATCTGCCATCATTTAAAGTGCCTATGATTAATCCTAATCAAAGTTCACTGTTCTAGTAGGTCTTTCCTGACTTTTTCTTAGTTGCATCTTACAGCAAAAGCCATGCTCCACATAGAGCTTCCAAAGCATCAGAGGGATCTCACTGTTAAAATGTATCAGTTAGGAGAAGGGTACAAAAGAATTTCCAAGGCAATAAGTATACCATGGAACACAGTGAAGACAATCATCATCAACTGGAAAAAATATGACATAACAGTGACATTACAAAGAACTAGACATCCCTCCAAAATTGAGGAAAAGACAAGAAGAAAACTGGTCAGGGAGGCTGCTAAAAAGGCCTACAGCAACATTAAAGGAGCTGCAGGAATATATAGCAAGTACTGGCTGTGTGGTACATGTGACAACAATCTCCCATAGTCTTCATATGTCTCGGCTATGGGGTAGAGTGGCAAGACAGAAGCATTTTATTATGAAGAAAAACCTCCAAGCCCAGCTAAATTATGCAAAAACACATCTGAAGTCTCCAAAAGCATGTGGGAATATGTTATGGTCTGATGAAACCAAGGTTGAACTATAATGGGATCACATGCACCATAAAAAATACAAACATGCATAAAGAAATGAAAACACCACAGGCAAGTATACTTATGATAATTATTTATTGAATTTCACACATATCCAAAATTATCATATATATATATATATATATATATATATATATATATATATATATATATATATATATATATATATTGGGAATAATATTGGCAAATGCCTGATTCATTGGTTTCTTTTAAATCCATTAATATCCATTAATATCACACTAAAATGTATTTTATAACTTCTTAATCAAATAAATTCTCAATAACCATATTCAGTCCAGCCACTGAGACTTGAACTGATCCAGCATTTATAATAAAAACCTTATCTTAAATCTCCCAACCGACAGGGGTGCAACCAGCAACCCTTCTGTCCCCACACCCCCAGACCGCGGCCGACTCTATGCATGTTTGAAGGTTCATATTAAAAATATTTAAACCTATGTCTGCTAAGTGTTCACCATCATTCCTATATAAACCTTGCACACCTCCTTCTAACTCAAAATTACAGAATGATATAACTAGCTCAGGGGGTAAGAAATTTCTCCATCGCTCTGTTTATCCGTTTACGTATCTTCTTCAGTGGCTTGAAAACCAAAGTTTCCAACCAACGTAAACGTGGTATAATTTCCAAAAAAAGTATTGTACTCTGGGAAGTCAATTTCAAAAATGTAAACGTATCTTTCATTTCTGAAATTAAATCAAATGTCTTCTTTTTCCCAATGTCATTACCACCAATGTGCAATATTAATATATACGGAGCATTGTACACTGCATATAACCTACCTAATTCGAAAACCAAATCCTCCCATTACATCCCCCTGCGTCCATGAATATGAAAAACTGAAGGATCCAGACCCAAATTCTCCAAATAAACTCTAATTCGCTGCTCGCTTCTGTGTATGTATAGTTTGTAAGAATCTGACCTCCATCTACCGGTACCAATTTTAATAGTATTTTCCTCAAGACCAATCCTCGCAGCCTCTGTAGCTGCTCTGATTCGAAATGAATGAGTTGTAATTTTCAAATGACTCAACTGAAGGTTCTCTATGCAGAAAATTGGTACATAGTTAATGGCGCTCCATCCATATGAATAAACAATAATGTGGAAAGGGATGGCCGAATCCTGAGATAAGCCTGCAAAGTTGCGACTGGACAAATGCTTCTGTCCTGACAACTTTTTAATCAAACAAAGGCCCCTGAACCTAAAGGATCAGTTTTGCTAAATTTCAGAAAAATTCTTTGACCGTCCTGCAGGATCAACACATCCGATAATAATATGCCCAAGCTACTGGTCCTAGAGGAAGGAAGAATCTCCAAAATAATGAATGCACCAAAAATACTGAGGAAAAAAAGCTAGCCTCATACTTAGATGAACATACTAGCAAGGTTGCCTCGCAAATTTGTGATAAAATGGCTGGAGTAATGGGGGACCTAATATCTGGTCTTAAAGAACTTCTTCTGTACCCCTTTAAAACCTGCCACACGGGGGCGCATGCGCGGCGCGATGCTGGACGGTCGCATCTTAAGGAGTGCTCTGTACACAGCGGGGATGTATCTGGCTTCCCCGGGGCTAGTTCCTGCACAAATCGCTCCTAATTTAATACGCACCCCCGGGGGAACGAGCGGTACATGCCGCCCACCAAGTCTCGTCGCGGAAAACCGACGCAGAAGACCCTCACACACTATTTGCTCCGAGTCCGGAAGATGGACGGGAAGGCCAAAGATGGCGCTGGCTCTCAGCGTACGCAGCCCAACGCACATAGCCCGGGAGTCTCCCCTGCACATTCGTCGGTGGGCAGTGAGTATAATCCACAGCTCACTAAAGCTGATCTAGACGATAGCCTCACGGTTATGTACACTAAGCTGGTAGAGAAGTTCCAGTCGGAGCTCCATAAAGCTACCAACACCTTGCAACATGAGATTGCTGTTCTGGGAGCCAGGACGGATCTATTAGAGACCAAGCATGATGAGCTTCAGCTGGCCTACTCAGACGTCCGTAAAGGATCATGAGGCCCTCTCCGATTCCGTCTCCCAACTCCAATCCCATTTAGAGGATTTGGACAATAGGAACCGTAGAAGTAACTTGAGGGTCAGGGGGGTTCCAGAGGTGGTCACCGAGCTTGTTCCTGCCATCAATAAGCTGTTCTGCTCACTACTCCCTGACTCTCCTGCTGAGGCCTTTGCATGCAATCGGATCCACAGGGCCCTCCGCCCTAAGCCTCCAGAGGACAAGCCCCCCAGAGATGTTGTCCTCTGCCTGAAGGATTATTTGATGAAAGAAGAAATTCTCAGGGCCTCGCGTAACACCCCAAATATATTGTTAGACGGTGTAAAGCTACAGATCTTTCCAGATATCTACCCTGCCACTTTGGATAGACGCCGCAAGTTTAAAGAGATCACCGTGCCACTCCAAGAGGCTAGAATCCTTCAAGCTTCAGGTCCCTCACCAGGGGAACACGCACACTGTCTTCACTATACAACAGGGGAAGGAGCTCCTTGTTCAACTGGGGCTCACGGCGAAGGAGGATCTCCCCAGGATGCCTTCCACCCCCCGCCCGTCTGCCATCTGGTCTACACCATCACCGCAGCGGGACCGTAGTAGGAGACAGAGACAGGATCTCAGGGAGCATTTGTACTAACAGTTCTCTTCTCCCTTGTCTCCGTGGCCTTGCTGGCGACATGCTTTCCGGACTTTGTGGATCTACCCCTGGCGGCTGAGGAGGACTGCTGATCTTCTGATGGGGAGGTATGCTTCACCAGGACTTCAGGTCACTCTATTACAGCTTAACATTTTCTTTTCACCTTTTGATGACTGTCCCTGGTCACCCGTGCCCCCCCCCCTAATTACCTTTACACACTCCTCTATGCACCTGATCTACATTCCTGCTCCCCGCTGTGTTCCCGTCCGGCGGTGTCCGCTTGGTTGTCCCCCCACTCTTGGTGATATCTCGGTGTATAGGATGACACAATCCGAGGATTCTGAGACTTTGTGGTACTTCCTCATATTTTTTTTTCCTCCCCCGTTTTTTATTTTTATGAATCGTTTTTTGTACCACTACTGGTTGACAAGAGTGTTGGACAGTTTAGTCCTGTCAGCCCGGTTGTTTATATCCCTGGCTGGTTTCTATTACTTTTTGATGTCGGGTTGGTCCTTTCCTTCCCGACCCCATTACCTTTTAAATGTTTTATTTTTTGTTGTTTAAGTTGTTTAAGTTGTGGGTGCTATGTTTTTGCCCTAGGATACAGTCCTCCTATTTGGTATATTATGCTCTCTGATGCTCACAACAGTGTAGCCTCTACCTCTCCTACAGAACCTCCTTTGGGTACATGTGTTGTGTTTACTACCTTACTGCGGTCTTATGTCACTTGATAACATTTGCCTCCCTCTTGGGGCCCCCCGGACTGGTGAACATGCTGGACTATCTTCTATTAAGATATGGGCATTACATTAATATATATATAATGTTAAGGGGTTCAATTCCCCCCAAAAGTGTAAGAAGGCTTTTTCGGCCTAAAAACGCCTCCGGGCGGATATTATATGTATACAGGAGACATATTTCTCCGAGGGGAATCACCCATCTTATTTTGATAAAACCTATGGTCCTGGTTATTTCACTACATTTGGGGCTAAGTCCCGAGGGGTGGCGATATTCATTAAGAAAAGTCTGATGTTTGAGATTGAAAATGTTTATAAGGGATCCGGACAGTAGATTCTTGATCTTGCAGGGCTCTTTGCAGGGCAAGCAACTTACAATTGCCAATGTGTATGCCCCTGAGAGCTCCCAGGCTACTTTTTTTAAGAGTTTCTTCCAGGTCCTGGATAAATATAGCTCACCCACTTGCTCCTGGGAGGGGATTTTAATCTAGTGGCACACTCAACGCTAGATAGGAGCAGGGTGGGTAATGCTTCTAACGCTTTCCCCAAAACTTTAAAATATCTGTTGCACCAGCATAACCTGATAGACTCCTGGAGGGCACATAATGTGGGAGCCAGAGGATATACATTTTATTCTCACCCTCATGACAACTACTCCCCAATTCTCCTAGCAAATTCTTCTGCTGTGGACATCCACCGTGTTCTTGGTCAGACCACCACATGGTTACACTGGATATTTCCTACGTGGGTCTTAAACCTTCTGTAGCCGGTTGGAGACTTAACGAATCGTTACTCTCTGACCCCATTTTGGTCTCACAACTCGCTGACCGGATGGCAGAGTATTTTTCTACCAAAGACACAGTGATGTTTCCCCTTCTGTCCTTTGGGCGGCCCATAAGGCGGTAATGAGGGGACACTTAATCCAAAAAAAAAAATGCTTATCGATATCATCAGACTCACTGCTGAACTTGATAAACTTTACCATTTACACTCCCGTTCTCATGCCCCTGATCTTCTCTCACAAATTAACAATACCAGACTTGAGCTAGATACTATTCTCTCTGGACGGACTGAACGGTCCCTGAGATGGTCTAAAGCCCGGTTTCTTCTGCACAGCAATTCAGCCTCGACCATGTTCGCCAGAAAATTTACTCAGTCGCTCCAGTCCCCTCACACTTACAAATTGAGAAATCCCAGAGGTAACTTGGTTTCCCTCATGTCTGAGGTGCTGCAGACTTTTACTAATTTCTACTCAAAGCTTCTCTCCCCCACTTCCCCACCCCTAGACCCTGCGCTTAACTCCTGGTTAGATGATATCCCCCTCCCCACCCTTACCCCTGACCAGAGGTTAGTCCTGAATGCTAACTGTTCAGACTCTGAGATTCTGGAGGTCATTAAGTCACTGAAACCTTCTAAAACCCCGGGCCCGGACGGGTACTCGGCCCCCTACTTTAAGAAATTCAAGGATAGTCTTGTCCTCCTTCTCAGATCCCTTTTTAACTATGTTTTGAAGGGCAATCACTTCCCGGACGATATGCTGCTTGCAAACATGTCCCTGATCCCTAAGCCCAATAAGGACCACTCCCTCCCCCAAAACTTCAGACCAATCTCGGTGATACCGATTTAAAGATTTTTGGTCGGGTTTTGGCCAATAGACTCTCAAACATCATCCCCTTCCTGATTTCCCCTCACCAGACGGGATTTATCCCTTCCCGCCAAATCATGGACAACATTAGGCTTGCCTCTAATGTCATCTCTGATGCTGATTTGCACACCCGTAGAGTATTGCTCCTTAGCCTTGATATACACAAGGCTTTCGACAGTGTTCTATGGCCTTATCTTGAACTCACACTAGCCAAATTCGGTTTCTCGGGGCCTTTGTCCAAGGCTTTAGAGCGCTTTATAATCACCCTCGCACTTGGATCAGACTCCCGGGGTGTAATTCGGATTATTTTGAACTTGGTAGAGGAACGAGACAAGGATGTCTGGGAGTTCTTGGCCTTCCGGAGAAGTCTTCAGCGGTGCTGAGCTGGGAACAAGAAACAGGGGAAACCGCTGCTCCAGAGGAGTGGGCCGATAGGATCACTAATATGCATAAATGCACTAAATCTATGGCTGCGAAAGAAACAGTGGTGAAGTTACACACTAGGTGGTATTATACCCCTGCCAAGCTAAGTAGATTTTTCCCCTCCATCTTGGAACTCTGTTTCTGGGGGTGCCCCGAGAAGGGTACTCATCTGCAAATTTTTTGGAACTGTCCGGCCCTTAGAGGGCTCTGGCAGAGGGTCACAGATAAGGTGACTACTATTACTGGGGTTAACGTGGTTTTAACTTATCAGATGTGCTTGTTTTTTGCTGACATTCCCGAAGCTACTCCCCCTGAACAGAGGTTAGTGCATACCCTCTTTAGCGCTGTCCAGTGGTTCATCGCTCTGTTGTGGCACACCCCCGGGGTCTCATGGGATAGAGTACTCGGTCGTATGGCGGCCATTCAGGTTATGGAAAAAAATCATAATATCATGGATACTATGCCGGTATATGATCTGAAATGGAACTCCTGGTCGCCTTAATTGTGTTCTTACGGCTGAGCCCCCTTTTGAATTTACTACTGGCTACTAAATGTGTAGGAGGTCTCACGTGTCCTGCTTTAGGGTTCTTTTCATCTTTTACCACCCACTATGTTATTCATGTGTTCATTTACACTTTTTTATTTTTTTTTGTTTTTCTTTTGAGTTTCCCGTTATGACTTGACAGGTTTCTACTTGCCGAGGTATCTTGTTTTTACGTAATGGGCCTCTTACACCATTTCTAAGATTCTGGATTGATCTGAGCACCCTCCATGCATGATGTTTGTTCTTGTATCACTAAACCGGATTAAGTTAATAGGATACTAGGTCTGTTCTCTGTATTAGTGACAGATTGCCTGTCTTGTGCTGATGTAAGTATGTTATTATTCTCTGTATGTATTTTCTTTTCTTCCCAATAAAAGCGTTTGTATTAAAAAAAATAAAACCTGCCACACAGAGAAAAAGCTGTGACACAGAGGCAGATTATACAGGCGCAAGAAAAAATATATAACCGACAGTGTTTTACTAATGTGGGACCAAGAGTATCGCTTCAGGATTAATGAGTTTAGAAATGCAAGTATTAGTATCAGAATAGGGTACTCACCAAAGCCGAGATGCCAAGAGCGGTTTGCTGTTGTGACTAAGCGCAGTCCGCCCCCCGGAGGTGGTACAGAGGGTGGATGGCACAAAGAGGCACAAGCTACCAGCAGGCAGGGTAGAGCTTGCATGGAAGTCCTGTAGAACTGGAGCAGGGACCAATGGGTTTCAGGATCCAGCAGGAGATATCAGGTAGAAAGGCTGAATCTGGCTGAGGATCAAACACAGGTAAGCAGACAATCCAGGTCACAGGCTGGGGGTCAAGGCACTGGACACAGGAGGCAAGACTGGGTCACAAGCAGAAGGTCAAGGCACAGGAGACTGAAGGTGAACCCGAGTCACAGGCAGAGGGTCAAACACAGGAGACAGGAACAAAGTCTGTAAAACAAGCCAAGGTCGGGTCCAGGAGAAGTTCAGAGTAGGTCAGGGTCAATCCGGGTCACAGCAGGTAATCAATCAACAGGAAACAGGAACTCATGTACAAACCAGCAATTCCTCTGAGCACTTGCTCAGCTTTATAGGCAGCCAGGAAGTCATGTGGTGTGTGTCATGTGACGGCCAGTCTGCAGCTGAAGATTTCTTTGACCGCTCTATCAACTTTGCTGCCATCTAGTGTTCAAAGTATAATATGTTTCTTTATATGTTTCTCTGACAATTAGCTGCTCTGAATGATCAGACACAGATAATTGTAAAGAACCCAAAACATTGCCCATAATAGCCACAAAGAAGTATAATTCTTCCAAGTAGAGGGGGCCACTGAATTCTGAATGTTCTGACAAATCAGATTAGATCCCATAATTGTAAAGGGACGGGCTCCTGACCCTCTCCGCCCCTAGCAATAATTTGAAAAATGGTCCATCTGTAGGCGAGAGAGAACGTCAGCAATTATGTTACTCTTATACGGGACAAATCTTGCTTTTATCCAAATGTTCCACTTTAAGCATAAAAATGAAATGTCTTAGATATGATACTACTAACGGTGATTTAGCAGAGAGACTGTTCACTGCAAATGCTACTCCTTTGTTGTCCGTGCTAACTAATAGCCTTATTAACAAAGAAAGGACCCCAGATTTCTAATGACACAATAATAGAAATTTGGTTCTAATAGCACTATGTTTTTGCAAAAACCATTGATGATCCACGTGTCTGGCCAAGCGGACACACTCCAATGTCCCTTACAAACTGCGCAAAAACCGATTGACCTGCTGCATCAGTTTCTAAATGAAAATCCCTATCAAGCACAAACTCTTGCTGCCACTCTGTCTTCTCATTAAAATGTTCCAAAAATCGGATCCATACCAACAAGTCCTTTTTAATATCAGCTGTAAGCCTAATATGTGCTGATGGATTTTTAGGGCCTGAAATGGATGAGTATAGCCGTCTGAAAAAAAACCTGCCCATAGGTAAGACTCACGTCGCAAATGCCAATTGCCCCAACAAGGATTGCAATTCCCTCAAAATAACTTTAATTTTCCTAATGAACAACTTTAACAGCTGGAAAAGCCCATAAATGTTGTCATTCCATAGCTACCGTATCTAATGTTATTCCCAGGAAATAGATGCAGGTTGTAGGAAATATTGTCTTGTCCTCAGCTAGAGGAAACCCAATATATTTACACACTGAATGGAATGATGCTAATAAATTTGCACAATCTCCAGAATCTGCTATACCCATAAATAAAAAATCATCCAAATAATGAATAAGATACTTTGCCTTGTCAATATATCTTTATTGAGGTGATAAAGAAATGTACAATTCAACAAAATAAAATAAGTTAATTACAGACACAGAATAATTTCTTGGTTTACATAAGTGGTAAGTTCACAACAGGTGAGTCTGGTGGCTTCAGTGGACATATTAATAGTACAGATAAGGTTTTAACTAAGAGACCAATTTTCTGGAGTTTATTTTAAGATGCTTTGTTTCTTCCAACTAGCCCAGATGGTTTTAGGGCTGTGGTTTAGGCAAGAGTTCTGATGCTTCAACGTAAGTGTTTCAACCAAAATCAACCTTATAACAATGCTAAGAACATGTATAATAATGAGGTTCATAGTCAGAGCCCAAGGCGGGGGGAGGAGGGTGGGGAGGAAAGCGGGGAGGGGAGAAAGGGGTGTCTGCAGGAGTGGTCCGGAATTGGCTGTCAATATCAAATATACGCTAAGCGGTAGACTGTTAAACAGGCTGGGCTACCATGGTAATAATACAATATCATTGATTTCATTGGGTATTGCATATTCATACCACGGTTTCCAGGTTCTTTCGAATCCAGCAGTCGCGTTCTGTTCATTACTTTGTTAATTGATAGATTAGGGGTTTTCCATGCTTTTGCCAATGTTTGTTTCGCAGCTGTAAAGAGCTGTGTTAATAGTTTAAATTGTTTATGTGAGACATTTTTGGGTTTGAGGTTTAAAAATGCGCTTTTGGGGTCCAATGGGATCCCCTTACCCGATACTTGACTGATTATTGTGAAAATTTCTGACCAGAATAACTGTGCTTTAGGGCACGACCACCAGATATGAAAGAATGTTCCTGGAGATGAGCAGCCCCTGAAACAATGTTCAGGGTAGTTTGGCACAAATTTCGCAATCCTAGTAGGAACTAGGTACCATCTAGTAAGAACTTTATAGTTAGTTTCACAAGCTAGTACATTTATTGAAGCAGATTTGGTGTTGGTCCATATTTGATTCCAGTCTTCTGGATCTAGTTCAATATCCAGGTCTAGTTCCCATTTGTTTACATAGGGGAGTTTCCCCGTAATAGAGTTAGTCAACAACTGGGAGTATATTGATGAGATCAAACCTCTAGAGGGAGGGGTGCTTTTGCAGAGCTTTTCAAAGGCAGATAGTCGGGGAGGGCTGGGGATGGAGTCTGCATAAGGTTTGAAAAAGTTTTTAATTTGGAGGTATCTAAATATTTCAGATTGTGGTATGTTATAGATTTCGCATATATCCGGAAAGGACCTAAATGTAGAGGAATCCAAGAATTTATACAGGCATGTACAGTCCTTTTTCACCCATTCTTTAAAGGTGTTGGGGTAGATCCAAGCAGGGTAGAACAATGGATTTTTATAGAATGATAAGAGTGGAACATGGGAGGATAAAAGGGAGTTCTTTATCTTTAAATTGTCCCATAGGGAAAGAGAGTGCTTAAGAATGGGGTTATGGATATGTTTGCGTGATTTGGATGGGATACAGACATAATGTTGGAAATCGGGATGGGGTCGCATTCCACCGCTTCAATCGAAACCCAGAGGGGAGGTTCCTTTGTTGTGTGGTACTTTACTAACGTGGCTAATTGTGCAGCTCTATAATAGTTCAAAAAGTTGGGTAGCCCCAGTCCTCCTTTAACTTTGGGGGGATGCAAGATTTGATGTTTTAATCTTGGTTTGGAGGAGCCCCACACAAAGTTGGAAACTCTTTTTTGTACAATCCTTAAAGTGGAGTTCCACCCATTTTTTTATGTTTGTCTGTGCTGCATGCCCTAATCTCATAGTGTTCAGAATGGACAATTTGTATTTATTTTGTTGCTTGTAAATACCTTTATTTTGTAGTCCTTCATTACTTCCTCCTCCTTATTAGCCTAGGCTAATAAAGTCACATGGCTATTTGCAAGGGTTTCTGGGATAGGCATCATGTTTCCCAGTAGTCCTTGCAAACCTGACTGAAACCTATTACATTGCTTGTGCAGCACTGAGCATGTGCGAGATATGCAAGGCTGAAATCCAGGAAGTCACACAGTCTGGCTTCATGATGCCCACACTTAAGATGGCCACAGTCTATTTCTAGATTATAAATCTAAATGCTGTAACAACCTAACAAAACGGACCTTAGTTTACAGACTAACTTTACTAGAATACATAAAGCTTGTGTATTACAGGGGTATTTATATTTAAAAAGTGAAATTGTGGGTGGAACTCCCCTTTAAGTAGTATGATGGGATTGGGGCTGGGAGAACTCTAAAGAGGTAAAGGAGTTTAGGCAGAATTGACATCTTGATTGCGTTAATTCTTCCAAGCCAAGATAAAGGTAAATGAGACCAGGATTTTAAAAGATTCGATATCTCTTTTAGAAGGGTGGGGCAGTTGGCTGTAAATATCTCTGTGAAAGAAGCCGTAAGGCGGATTCCTAGGTATGGAATGTTTTTATCTGACCATTGAAAGGGAAGACCAGATTTAGCTGCATTAAGGTCTGAAGCTGAGAGTGATATATTGAGAGCCAAGCTCTTTTTGGGGTTTATAACTAGTCCTGAGAAAGACGCATAATGTTTTAGTAGGGACATTAGGTTTGGGCCTGTTACCTGAGGGGTCGCGAGAAAAAGGAGGATGTCATCGGCGAACATACATAGTTTATGCTTATGGCCCCCTACCTCTATACCTAAGATCTTAGGTTCTGACCTAATCTTATGCGCAAGTGGTTCTATGAGGAGGGCGAACAAAAGAGGGGAAAGCGGGCATCCCTGTCTTGTGCCTCTGCCAATGGAAAATGGGTCTGACTTGTAGCCTGCGTATTTGACGCATGCCTTCAGATTATTGTATAATTCCATTATCCATGTCATGAAGTTGGGTCCAAAGCCCCATTTTTGTAATGCATATTTTAGGTAAGACCAGGATATAGAGTTGAAAGCTTGTTTTATATCCAGTGACAGAAAGCACGCTGGGATGCCCCTTTTCTTAGCTATATGAGCTAGCAAGTACGCCCTTCTAATATTGTCACCTGCTTGTCGGTTCGGTATAAAGCCAACCTGGTCACGATGGACCAGTGAGCCTATTATTCTGTTTAGGCGCACCGCCAAGATCTTACCAATAAGTTTAATGTCCGTATTCAGCACTGAAATGGGACGAAAGTTTTCGCATGCGGTGTTATCGGTTTGTGGTTTTGGTATCATACAGATTGTGGCCATGAGTGATTCCTGTCGGAAGTATTTTCAGTTTAGCAAGTCATTAAAGGCCTCAGCTAGCCTTGGAGAGAGGAGTTCAGTGAATGTTTTGTAATATTTAGCAGTGAATCCGTCGGGTCCAGGTCTTTTATTTAGTTTAAAGTCCTTTATCGCGTTGCTTACTTCATTATGTGATACAGGTGATTCTAATTGCAATCTTTGGGAGTCCGACATTTGGGGTAGATGGAGTTGCAAAAAAAAGGAGTCCGCCTCCTTTTCATTGATAACATTTGTATCCGAGTACAGTTTTTTCAGGTGGGAGCTAAATTTTTGTACGATTTTAAGGGGGTTGCTAGAAATGATGTTGTTAGCCAATTTCAGTTTAATGGGGGTATATGATTTCTTAAAGAAATTTAATGATCTTGCTAAATAAGTGTGTTTGGACCTGTTTAAACTTTTATTGGCTGATTCTGTAAGGAATAGGTCGTACTCTAAGCGAGCTTTGTCTAGGCGGTCCTTAGTTCTGGGTGAATAATTGTCTTGGAAGTCTAAAAATGCTAGATTCAATTATTTTTCCAATTTCATCGCCATTTGTTTCCTTTGTTTTTTGAGGATCCCTAATTGTCTCTGAATAGTCCCTCTTAGAACTGGCTTGTGGGCTTCCCAGAGTGTGAGGGCGGATGTTTCAGGGCTCTCATTGTGGGTTAGATAGTCTCTTAAAGATTGTTCTATTTCTAGACTGTGAGTGGGGTGGTTAAGTAATAGCTCAGGCATATACCAAGACCGGTCGTGCTTTTTTGTAATGGTTGAGCAATAGTTGTAAGAACTGCGTTGTGGTCTGACCACGGAATAGGGACTATATTGGAGTGGAGGGCTTTAGGCATCATTCCGGTTGTTAAGAATATGTGATCTATTCGACTAAATGATTGGTGCGGATTTGAAAAATAGGTGAAGTTGCGTTTTGTTGGGTTCATCTCCCTCCATGAGTCCACCAGGTTGTATTTTGAGAGGAGATTGGGAAAATTCCATTTAGGATGGTGTTTGTGTTGAATATAGGGGGACTTGTCTAAGAAAGGGAGAAGAACCTGGTTTGAGTCTCCGCAAATCAGAAGGGAGCCAAGTTTATGAGCATTTATGGTTTGAAGAAGGTGAGACATGAATGACATAGGATTGAGGTTAGGGGCATAGTATGAGACAATCGTAATTGCCGTGTCTAAAATATAGCCTGTTAAGATCAGGTATCTCCCCTCTGGGTCTCTGATTTCTGTGTTCAATGTGAAAGGAGTCGAGCGGTGGAAGGCTATAAGGGTGCCTCTTTTCTTTACTGTGGCGGGTGCATTGTAAACTTGTGGATAAGCTGTGTGAAAGTACTTAGGGGTTGTGCTTGGGGTGAAATGAGTTTCCTGAAGGCAGACTATGTGGGCCTTTTTTGACTGGAAAAGCCTGAAAGCTTTTGATCGCTTCTGTGGTATGTTTAAGCCTTGAATATTGATTGATAATAAGTTCAATGGTGCCATGGTAGCCAAACCGACAACTCAATCTTACCGTGCTTCCACGTGTAGCAATTACCCGGACCACTCCGTGCAGACTGGATCGGGAGAAGGGCAGGAAAGGAGGTTTCAGGGGAAAAATAAAAGACAACAAAGGTTAGTGCAACAACAGTTAACAAATTGTAAAAGTCTGTGGTTGGGAAAAAGGATCCCCACCAGGGAAAAGGGGGTCTCCGTCAGATCCCCACATATTAAGTTGGGGGTCTGAATTAGACCAAATGGGGCACATGTTTTTCCAAGGGTCAGAGTGCCGCGTTCCATAGTGTACAAAAAGGGGAGAGAAGAGCAATTGTAAGAGATGAGAGGATGCGCTTGGCTATGTAGAATATTAGAATATTAGCTGAGCAAGGGAGGGGGAACCCTATCGTCCCTGAGGTAAATGGTACTGCCTAATGGGGTATAGGGGTCTTGGGACAGGCGGGATCACCCAGGAGATATACCGGGAGGTTAGTTTGGGAGTGGGAGTAGAGTGGAGTCTGGATTATTAGGGATAGATTAGAACAATAGGATTAAATCCATATTGCTGTCATCTATTGCGATAGCCAGAATGACTTGAGGGAGAGGGGGTGCAGTAGGCAACCGTTCGCTTAAAGAGAGTGGATTTAACAATTAAAGGAAGTTGGTCATGAATTTGTGCCGGGTAGGAGGAATTGGCGTGATAAACTATTCTTGCTTTCTCTGGATTTTACCAAAGTTTCAGAGTACAGAGCCATGGATGTGGTTCCAGAAAAGGAGGGAAGGGTATAGTTGGGTAGGCTACTATGGGGAATGTGTGATAAAAGGGTAGGGTGGTGGTTACAATATTATTACCTAGTGAATGGATTTGGGGTCGTTACCAGAAGAGGGGGGTCACCCTAAGGGTGGTACAAGCAGCTCAGATGCAAGTGACCAGAGTTCCAACCTAGAGAGAAAGGGAAAAATGGTTAATGATGTAAGATGATCAGTCCATTGAGTCTTCTCGTTCAGGAGGATGTGACACAAATCTGCCTCGTTTGCTTGACTGATGGAAGTCTTCATTTTGGTCCTGCTGCGTAGCATGGTTGTTGGCCGAGGATGATGGCGATCTTCTGCGTGTGGATGATGTGGCAGAGGGTTGCTCAATTAATTTGAAGTCCACAAGGGCTTTGTGTAACTGGTCAGGTGACCTGCAGACTATCTTTGTACCTTGCAGTGTAAAACAGAGGGAAAAAGGGAAACCCCATTGGTATTTAATGTTGCGTTGCTGTAACTCAATCAGGAGGGGCTTCATGGCTCTTCTCTTGTTAATTGTCTGTTGTGAGATGTCCGCAAAAATTTGGTAGTTGTAGTTTTGAAAAGTCAAGATGTTTTTTTCTCTTGCTGCTTGCAGTATTTGCTCTTTGGACCTATAGTAATAAAATTTGGTTATTATGTCCCTGGGGGGACCGTCAGCCTTTTTAGAGGTGAGAGCCCTATGAATCCTGTCCATTTCTAGGCACTCTACAGGGATGCCTGGGAGCAGTTCTTGGCATAGGGCAAGAATGGTGGATTGAAGGTCTACTACAGACTCTGGTATGCCCCTAAATCTCAGGTTTGACCTTTTTGCCGATTCTCAAAATCCTCCAGTCTATTTTGCAGGGTTAAGTTTTCTTCCTTGAGGGGATCCATATCAGACATGCATTCCTGAGTAAATATTTCTATTTAATCTACCTTGGTTTCCAGGGCATCTGTGCGGTTCCCTATCTCCCTTATTTCTCTTGTGAGACCTGAGGTGGTTTGTTCAGATGTCTGTTTAAGTGCTCTGTGAAGCATCTTTTCTTTGTTTGATCATCTTTTTTTTGTTTGAGCAATCCTGAGGGGATTTCCTTATCACCTTTATCCAACTGTGGTGACACATTTGAGTCCTCTCCCTCACTATCTGAGGTAATATTGGACAGAGATGCCATAAGATTAGTTGTTTTGGCAGTTTTAGCTGCCGTTTGCTTTCTCTGTTTCCCTGAGGCAGTGCTTCTCAAATAGTGGGGCGCGCCCCCCTGGGGGGCCGCGAGGCTCTGTAAAGGGGGGCTCATGTGACCATGGGCATGATCACGGCGCTCCTTCTAAATTTACAGCCCCGCTCCTGCCCCTGTTTGCCGCCAGCTAATAGATGATCGCGGCGCTCCTTCTAAATTTACAGCCCCGCTCCTGCCCCTGTTTGCCGCCAGCCAATAGATGATCGCGGCGCTCCTTCTAAATTTACAGCCCCGCCCGCCGCTCGTCCTGGCGCTGTGACGTCATTCACGCCGGGAGGGGATCGGCGTGGTATTGATGGGAGGAGCATAGAACAGCTCTGCTGCCTGCACCAAGAGGAGCCAGCACTGCTGTTTAGGCAAGTTCAGCACTAGCACACACTTGGCTGGAATAATAACAAAATCACAATTTCACCTAGTAAAAATCAAATTGAGCTAATCGTGTATGTACTAGGTCCATTGGGAGTTAGCATTGGTGCAAATAGATACAACTTCAAGCTTTTAGGATGTAGACAGATGTGTACCATGTTTTGCCAGTTCACTTATTGAAAACCTGTTCTGTAAACGTTTTTAGGCTTCTAGTGTTGAGCCTCTGAGGCCTCTCGCCTTCTGAAAATTCCTCAGTGACCCGTGACCAGTAAAATCATTATTATGAGGGGGGTAAATGTCTTGTACTGGTCATAGTAACTTATGTATTAATGTCCTGCACTGGTCAAGGTCACTGATGAATTATTTTACTGGTCACTGATGAATTATTTTACTGGTCTCTGATGAATGATTTTACTGGTCTCTGATGAATGATTTTACTGGTCTCTGATGAATGATTTTACTGGTCTCTGATGAATTATTTTTCTGGTCACTGATGAATTATTTTACTGGTCACGTTGTTGATGGTGGGGGTTGATGTTGATGGTGGTGGCAGGGGGTTGATGTTTAAGGTGGTGGCAGAGGGTTGATGGCGGTGGTGGCAGAGGGTTGATGGTGGTGGCAGGGGGTTAATGTTGATGGTGGTTGCAGGGGGTTGATGTCTGGTGGTGGCAGGGGGTGATTTGTCTGATGGGTGGCAGGGGTGATGGTGGCAGGAGGTGATGGTGGCAGGGGGTCTTTAGAATTGGGAACATAAATTCTGGTGCTCCTAGTAGTAGTAGCTACCAGGGATTTCCCCTCACTTTCTGTGGTGGTTATGGAACAGAAGTAAAAGGGAAAACTCTCCAGTTGGCCATGGGTGACAAAAACTGATGGACTAAATAATCCCCCCTTTTTATATCGAAAAAACAAAAATATTTTTTAAAAAGTTTTTTTTTACCTTAATATCTACCTTAAATCACATTGTTATTTGCCTAGTGTACTTGTTTGTACCCTAAATTGATCCACATTTCTTTCTTTTTTATTCTCTTATACGTTAATAAGGATACGGTGTTATGTAGAGGTGTACTTATAACAATTTTATAGACAAAACATACTATTTACAGTCGCGCGGGGGGGGGGCCCGAAATGTTTTCTTCTTCCTAGGGGGGGCACGACAGAAAATAATTGAGAAGCACTGCCCTGAGGGGAGCTGTTCTGAGGCGAGCGGTGCTGTCTTAGTGGTGCCTTTGTTCAGCTGAGGGCCGCTTGGAGGATTCGTTTTTGTCCTGTTTCTGGCACCTCCTAGCACCATTCTTTCACTCAAATGTCCCCCTCACCTTCCTACAGCTTGTGGTCCGTTTATGGGATGGTTTGACTGGATCAAATACCGGGTTATCCACGGCTTTCTTCCCCGAGTATGGGAGCTCTAGGCAGGCATGTCTGCTCCTCTAGAGCCCGCCCATGTGACCTGAATAAGATACTTTGAACAGGCCACCATACTTAACACCCACTCCAAGAAGGTTGAGAATGCTTCAAAATAAAAACAAGAGATTGAGCATCCCATTGGTAAAGCCCTATTAAAATAAAAATGATTCTCAAACTGGATACCTAAAGAATTAAAACAATCCGGATTTAAAGAGAGAAGCCAAAATGCAGGTTGTATGTCTGCCTTTGCCAATAGTTTACCTAATAAACAATTTTTCTCCACCGCAGCATACCTTTAGGTCCGGTATGGATATTAAGGGGAACCCCGATGTCAATTTTAAAAAAAATGATGTGGGGTTCCCCCCAAATATCCATAACCAGACCCTTTAGGTCTGGTGTGGATTTTAAAGGAAACTCCACCCCAAATTTAAAAAAAATGGCGTGGAGTTCCCCCTAAAATCCACACCAGACCCCTTATCCGAGCACGTTGACCTGGCCGGCCGCAGAAAAGAAGGGGGACAGAGTGCGGCCCCCCTCTCCTGAACCGCACCAGGCCACATGCCCTCAACATTGGGAGGGTGCTTTGGGGTGCCCCCCAAAGCACCTTCTCCCCATGTTGATGAGGTTATATTTACAAGAATTTATCCACCTCCATTGTGAATCATTGTATGCAAAGTATAACCTGGTTTTATAACTTGAAGCAGACAAAACTGGAGGTGTGATTAAAGCGGATCTCCACCCTAAAGTGAAGATCCGCTGATCCGAACACTCCCCCCCTCCGGTGTCACAATTGACACCTTTCAGGGGGGAGGGGGGTGCAGATAGACATGTATCTGCACCCACTTCCGGCCCAGCATTCACGGGCAAAAGACGGGCATTGCATCACATCCCGTCTCCCGCCCGTTGTGTGCTGGGAACACTCGGCTCCCAGCACACAGCTGGAGCCAATTCGCGGGCGCAGCGCGACTCGCGCATGCGCCGTAGGGAACCGGGCAGTGAAGCCGCAGCGCTTCACTTCCTGGTTCCCTCACCGTGGATGGAGGGGGGAGCAGCAGGGTGATGAGCGATCGCTCATCCTCTGCTGCGGACGGCGCTGGACTCCAGGACAGGTAAGTGTCCTAATATTAAAAGTCAGCAGCTGCAGTATTTGTTGCTGCTGGCTTTTAATATTTTTTTATTGTGAACCATCCGCTTTAACCGGGATGGGTGAGAAAATGGTTGCATTTGAGGCAAAAATTAATTCAGCCATAGGCCAAGTGCTTGGATCAAAGTGATGGCTGGACCGCCAGTTTTTGCCTAAAAGTCTCATCATAGGTTAACCACGAGAACCCACTAAAGCTCCTGTAAGCTTCCAAAATGATATCAACATGTTGAAATAATAAGCAATTTTTTTCAGGAAACTTCTCACATAAAATACTAGCATAAATCATAAATGCTTGCAGCCAAGTGTAAAATTACCTAATTATAGGTTTGCGACGCTTGTCTTCAGATTTCTCCTCCTTTCTATCATATTTATATAATTCCCTAGAAGTGGGAAGAATCAAGTTTAGATTAATAAATTCCCCCCTCCAGATTTTCTCTTTAAGTGCTGCAGACACATGAAAACCAAGGGGAGAAAGAAGACATGGCATGCATTATTTTGTCACTTTATCTGTCAAGCCCCATACACACTGCCGAGGTTCTCAGCAGAAACCAGCGAGAACCTCGCTGGGAGCCGCATTCTGCCGAGAACCTCGGCCGTGTGTACGCTCTCAGCGAGCCCCCTCTCCCATCGGGAAACCCGTCGAGCAAATAGAGAACAGGTTTGCTCGACGGCCCGTCGGGATGAATAGCTGGTTGCCTTTCCTGACGGGCGGGTCGCCGATTCTGATGGCCGGCAGAGAACCTCGACGGGCGGAACGATGTGTTCCGCCCGTCGAGTTTCTCTGCCATGTGTACGCGACATTACATTAATTTGGATAGAAACTGTAGGTAATAACACAGAAGAATGAGGCATAGACTTAGGGTCAGATGAAACAGCTGACCAGACACCTTCTACACTGTCAATTAACTCTTCAGACCTTTCTTGCTGTGAGGCTGCTTGTGTGCGCATAATAGTGGCACTAAAGAAGCAGATAAAGCTGAGAGCTGAGCTCCAGTATTATTAGAATTAGTAGTATTAGTTTACCCTCTAACCCTTGAGCACCGTTCACTCAAGGGGTTGATGCTGGTGACGTGCACCGCACAGGGATAGTGCTGCCTGCATGGTGCTCTGTTTGTTGTGGTGACCCCATCTGGCTCTCTGCTTCCTTCTCTTCTGCCATGTTGAAGCCCCAGCTGCATTCCAGAAGAGCCTGGCTGTGGGGAAGAATGCTCTCCTGCTGCTGGTGTCCCTCGGGCCGACCGACCATGACCGCCTCCTGTAAGTAAGAACAGACCTCCCTCGGCTTGCTATGTCCAGAGCGGGCAGTGCTGGGCTCCCACTCATCTGTGGATGCCTTCCTTTACTCGTTCTCCGCCCATCCACTTCTTCCAAGGTGACTTCCTCTGTCCTCGTGACCTCCGAAATTGATACTTCTGGGAACTGCGCCTCCACTTCAAACCGACATGGCTGCTGCTGTGAGTCGAACGTACTGCTGCTCCCTGGAGATGCTTCGAAATGCATACTTCCTACGTCCGTCACGGACGGCACAGGTAATGCAAGGCAGTGGTGGATCCAAGCTTCACCTCCTTCTGCTTCTGCTTTTTCAATCAGTTGCCTTACTAACGATTTCATGAGGGGATAAAAGACAGCATCACATACAGGAACTCTACCGAGTTCTCTGGTAAATGGAGCAGCGGCGATGTGACAGGGAGAGGAGAGCTGCAGGCTGGCTGTACTGCACATCTCCCCCGATCGCCCCCTCTCTGTCAAATGGAGCTAGAAGAGAGAGAGAGATCGGCTCTAATTGGATTCGCTGTGCCGCCGCATTGCTTCCTGCTTTCCTTGCCGTGATTGGCCACAGCAGAGGGCCAATCAGAAGATTCTGGGGACATCATGGGAAATGTAGTCCCTTAAGAGTGGCGGCCCCAGGGTGTCCACAAACACCATGCTAAAGCCCCCAGCATGCAAGCACTCTGCTGGGTGGGGTTACAAGAGGAAACAAGAGAATACTGTGCTCATGCTGGGGGAAGCCAGAAAGAGAGCAATGCTATACCCGCACCAACCAGAGAGCCATGCTGTACCTGCACCAACCAGAGAGCCAAGCTGTACCCACCCCAACCAGGGAGCCACACTGTACCCGCCCCAACCAGAGTGCCATGCTGTACCAGCACCAACCAGAGAGCCACGCTGTACCTGCACCAACTAGAGAGCCACGCTATACCAGCACCAACCAGAGAGGGAGTCACGCTGTACCCACACCATCAGAGAGAGAACCCAACTGTACCCACACTACCAGAGAGGGAGCCCCGCTGTACCCGCACGACCAGAGAGGGAGAAAGACCAAGCCGCTGCCAGGGTACAGACATGCTACACTACTGACTAGAGTCAGGCAACCCAGAGAGAGCGAACGTCCAGCCAGAGGGATCACTGTTGCGGTTTCACCAGGTTTGGTAAGAGGGCCTATTGGCCATTATCCATTACTGTTCCTAGGGACTGAGCCATTAGGAAGTGTCTAACCTGCTATCCTCCCATCGATGCTGGGGGCAATAATTGCAGAAAATGACACCAAATGCTGGGAGTTTTTAGTGTGGAAACTGACACCGGTGCTGAGGGTCATTATTATGTACATTGGTACAGATGCTGAAGTTTTTATTCTAGAAATCTGCACTGATGTGGGGGGGGGGGGGGGTTATTGTTGTTGCTACTGACACCAATGTTGGCGAATGGCGATTTTTAAACTGACAAAAAAGCTAGAGATTGTTATTGCAGAAACTGGCACTGATCCTGGGGGGTTGTTATTCCCTTGGGGGAGGGGGGGGGGGCTTAATTTTTTTATGATATTGTTAATCAAAGTTGCTAGTTGCTTGATAGTTGCATTAGGTTTCTCAAACCTTTGCATGCCTGCGCTTTATGTGATAATGACTAAGCCCCTCCCCTTCATGACATTGTCAAAAAGGGACCGAGCATGGATGACCTTAAAATGATGCCCCCCTGAAAAAAGTTCAGCGGACACCTATGCCCACAACATACATCCATATCAACAAATGCATGGCTTCACTCTTGAATCTAATTGAAAATCTGTGGGGTGATCTGAAGAGGGCTGTGCACAGGAGATTCCATTGCAATCTGACAGATTTGAAATGTTTTTGCAAAGAAGAGTGGGCAAATATTGCCAAGTCAGGATGTACCATGCTGATAGACTGATACCCAAAAAGACTGAGTGCTGTAATAAAATCAAAAGGTGCTTCATCAAAGTATTAGTAAGGGCGTTAAAATGAAACGATAATGCAATTTTTTCTACAGACAGAAGGGAAAAATTGGAAAAGCTTACAAACACTTAAAGGTTTACTAAAGGAAATGTTTTTTTTTTTTTTTGCTGAAATTACTGTTTACAGGGTATAGAGACATAAAAGTTAACTGATTCCTTTTCAAAATTATTAAAAATAGATAAAAATCAATCATATTATATGCCTCTAGTTTCACTTTCGTTTTTAAACTGGTTTTGTATGTGAAGTAGAGAGAGAGAGAGACAGAACAAAAACAAATAAATCCAGGGCAGTGTTTTGTTTTTAAATTGAATCCCAGGGCAGTGTTTTGTTTTTAAAATGAATCTGATTGGTTCTGAGGAGTTTTAGACACACAGCTTGAACCACAGTGAAAAGCTGCCATGAGATTTTCATAGGGAGCCAGACAAGCAGGAAGTGTGGAGATCAGAGCAGAATTACAGTAACTTCAAACCAAAAAACGAACAATGAGAACATGAAAACAGCACTGCATTAAGGTAAAGCAAGCTATTTAGCTTAAAAAAAAAAAAATCCTTTAGTGATCCTTTAATATAGTGAAGATCAAGGCCTACTTTCACTATCTCGGCACTATGGGCAAATAGGAACTCGTAACAGAAAACCAATGACTAAATGTCTTTCAATATAAAACTTTCAGCGGCCGCTTAAACCATCTAAAATTATAGTAAATTACAATAAGCAATAAAATTATTTTCCATTACTACAGCAGCCCTAGTTGTCACTATAGACTGTGACCCCTCTTTCCTATGACCATGCATATAAGGAATTGATATTAAGATGAAGGGATGTAACCAAGAGTCCAGTAAAACAAGTGCTCTAAAAGAATGGTGAGTTCTTCGCTGCAGGTGACATCAAACGTGCACACTCCACACTTCAGGCTTCTCTCGTGTCAATCTCCCCCTTATGGGTATCTACTCTCCAGAAGGTAGAGTTCAACCTGCTCTGAACCTCTGCATGATCCAAATTCCTCCAGATCCAAAGCCTGTAAACGATCAGCACACTATGCTCTTAATATCCACCGGTTGTTAGAGCAAAGAAAAGACTGGAGATGGTGTAATACCGCTTTAAGTCTTTATTCCGCAATCTGCATCGTTCAGCTTACTGACATTATTAGCAGCATTCCTTAAAAGATTGTTTAAATAACAAATCAGATGACCGGGCTGTTTCTTTGCTCACTGCGGGATAATCAGCATGTGTCAGTCCCGTCCACCGTAGATAGACACAGCCCTGTTTACCCACAATGGAGTGCAGCTGGAACGCAGCGCATGGCACAATGTTTCCTGTGTATTGTAAGGTCACACCCCCTGACGTTTCATCCTTTCGACTTCCTCTGAGGGCGTGGCCTCACAATTCAACAACACCGTTTAAATAGTGATTGATCTGCATGCTGGGCGCTCTCAGCATTAACCCCTCATTTCCCTGCATCTACTCCCAGACTGAACGGGCGGATGTAATAGGGCTTTCAATCACTGGGGTCAAGCTGTAACTTCAACACGCTATACAATATCAATCATATAACACAATTTAGAGCTGTCACATATACCAATATTACTTTCTGTTAAATCAAGCAATATTAATTATTTGCATGCATAATAAATATATAAATAAATATAAAATTCATAGATAAATATATTTAACATATACATATATATATAACCCACAAATTCCAAATGAATATACTAATACATCTAATTAAATAGGCTCTTAAAAGGTCTGATATGGGACACGCAAAAATATATATATCTAAACTTAAATATTCACAAAGTATGTTAGTTCATTTTACATACTGAAAAAGACATTGGCCCGGATTCACAGAGAGTGGGGGCACATTTACGCTGGCGTAGCGCACATACAGTACGCTACGCCGGCACAGCGCGGAGAGGCATGCACTGTATTCAGCAAGCTATTGCTCACCAAGATACGCCAGCGTAGTGTATTTTTGAAGGTGCAGACCAGCGTAAGTGGAAGTGGGAGTGACCCCCTGCAAATGATGGTCTGAGCATGGTGCAGTGTTTAACGCCAGGCGTATCACGAACACGCATGCACCGTGACGTAGTCGTGACGTGGATGCATGAAACTGCACCCTTATGCACATGCTCACAACTACGCCAGGCACAACTTCCTAAGCTACGCCGGATCATTACGTACGTACGTCCAATACGCTGGCCTGTGTTCTCTGGGGCAGACTTTTGCATGTCTATTGCTGGGTTGTGCCTCATCTATGGAGAATAACTTAACACTGGACGTACACTTATGCGCACCGTGCGTAGCCTGCGTCGGGGCGCACGTACGTTTGTGAATCGCCATATTTCCCTAATTTGCATATTTGAATGCCTAATCAATGGGAGAAGCAACATGCGTCCAAACCATATTTGCGCCCACGCTATGCCGGTGTAAGCAAGATACGTCGGGGTAGGATGGCCTGTTTTTGGACGTATGTTGGTTTGTGACTCTGGCGCACACATACGCCGGGCGCACATTTTCACTACGTCGGCGTAAAGTGATTTACGTCGGCATAAGTGCTTTGTGAATCCGGGCTATTGGTTCTAATACTTTACGCATTGATATGCCAAGGGTAAAATATTCAATATTTGGAATAAAATCTAATATTTTAAATTGTCTGAAATAATCTCAAAATTAATATAGTATTAATTGTATTAAAATAAATCATCCAAGACAAAAAATTATATATATATATATATATATACATATACATACACATATATAAAACCCATACATATCTAAAAAGGTCAATTTTCATAAACCAATAGAGATATTTAATATACATTATTAATAATCGCTTATAAAACATTTAATATTGAGTTCTACATTTATTTCAATCTTCTTTTATTTGATTTTTAATCAGAAAAAGTAACACAAACCTGGGAGGTACTCCCTCAGGTTTAACTGCTTGCCGACCTGCCGCCGTCATTTTACTGCGGCAGGTCGCCTCTCCTGTGCCCCCCGCTCACCCCCGAGTCCCACACGTGTGCCCGCTGGGCACGATCGCCGCCGGGCACATGCGTTCGCTCGTTGCAGAGCGAGGACCGGGAGCTATGTGTGTAAACGCAAAGCTCCCGGTCCTGTCAGCGGGGGAAACGCGGATCTTCTGTTCATACAATGTATGAACAGAAGATCAGTGATTTCCCCTAGTGAGGCCACCCCCCCATACAGTTAGAACACACCCAGGAACACACTTAACCCCTTCCCTGCCACCCAGTGTTAACCCCTTCACTGCCAATGGCATTTTTATAGTAATCCAGTAATTGATCGCTAAAAAAATGGTCTCAAAAATGTGTCAAAAGTGTCCGAAGTGCCCGCCATAATGTCGCAGTACTGAAAAAAAATGCTGATCGCCATTACTAGTAAAAAAAAATATTAATAAAAATGCCATAAAACGACCCCCTATTTTGTAAACGCTATAACTTTTGCACAAACCAATCAATAAACGCTTATTATGATTTTTTTTTTAATGAAAAATATGTAAAAGAATACGTATCGGCCTAAACTGAGGAAAAAAATGTTTTTTTATATATTTTTGGGGGATATTTATTACAGCAAAAAGTAAAAAATATTGCATTTTTTTCAAAATTGTCGCTCTATTTTTGTTTATAGCGCAAAAAATAAAAACCGCAGAGATGATCAAATACCACCAAAAGAAAGCTCTATTTGTGGGAAAAAAAGGACGCCAATTTTTTTGTTTGGGAGCCACGTCGCACGACCGCACAATTGTCAGTTAAATCGACGCAGTGCCGAATCACAAAAAGTGCTCTGGTCCAATTGGGCAGCAATATGGTCCGGGGGTTAAGTGGTTAAAATCAACACATCATACAGCAAGGAAATCAACAAATATTCCAATTAACAATGTCGTTTCCAGGGAAAAAAAAAACAAATAAAAACAGTTAGTATATTCCTTATCTCATCATAACTCTCCCTCCCTCAACAGCCCAGAGTCTTCTCAATTAATACCCCTTTTAAATCTTGAGTTCCATTCCTACACTCCTTTGGGTAACTTAGCCCCCATCCCTCCGGGTATCCTATTTCCCCATGGAGTTGGGGCAATTGGTCCTACCCTTGTTATGTTCCTCTCTGCTTTACCGCCCCGCCCCCCTTCTCCGAGAAAAAAAAAGAAAAAAAATCCTCTCCACCACCCCCTCCCCCCAATCCACAATCAGCATCTCCCTCCCCTTTGCACCCCCCGATGCCGACTCCATCCATCAGTTCACATCTATCAAGGCCTTCCCCTCCTCCGTATATCTAAACACGTTCCACTCCGCCCACGTTTCCAAATACACCTTCCGTTTTTGCTTTAAAGTCCATACCAAGTCCTCCATTCTATTCAAGTCTTCCACTCGGTTAAGCCACATCCTTACAGTTTGTGGCTGTGACTGTTTCCACATCCCGGGGATACAAGCCCGGGCTGCATTTAAGAAATGACAGACTACAGATTTTCTATATCGCCTAACCGACATCTCCGTATCCTGCAGTAGATAGAAGGCCCACTCTTCTGGTAGTTGCTCCTCACTGAATTTTTGTACCATTTCCCGGACCTTTGTCCAAAAACGTAAAATCTTAGGACAAGCCCAAAAGATGTGCATTAGGGTTCCTCCTTTCTTCCCGCACCTCCAACATCTGTCTGACATATCTGGGTAACACCTATTTAGTACTACCGGAGTGCGATACCACTGAGATAAAATCTTAAAATTCATTTCTTGTGTCTTCACACACACAGATGATTCAAATATATTCCGGAGTATCTTATTCTTTTGCTCTTCTGTAATGGGTCTTCCCAGCTCAACCTCCCATTTATTAAAAAAGGGTATTTGAGAGCCCTCTGCAGGTGCGTTCAATAGCTCGCTAATTCTTGAGAGGGAATGCCGAAGCATCCCACTCCCACTATAGTACCTCTCGAACATTGTCAATCTGCGCTCATATCTAGCTGGGAAAATCAAAGCATCCAAAAAATGTCGCAGCTGTAGGGCCCTCCAGAAATCCAATTGGTAGAGCAACACACCGTTACCATCTCCTGCATAGTATTCCATGTTCCCTCCTTCAGAAAGTGAGATGCTTGAAACAGCCCCTGTTCTTTTAGTCCACTAACTGATCCCTTTAACAATCCTGGTTCGAACTCCGGGTTCCCCAAGATTGGAAAAAGCGGTGAGTCCACTGTTGACAGTTTCCCCTTCACAAATAACCTGTGGGCCATTTGAAGAGTAGGGCCTATCAGCGGGTGATTTTTAATGTCTTATGGCAACTCCATGTAGCACCATGCCGCTCGGTGCAGCATGCTGCCACATTGGTCTTGCTCTAGCCCCGGCAATATCTTTTCTCCCATATGTCTACTCCAATCAATCAGCCATCACAATAGTGCCGCCTGATAGTATCTATAGATATCTGGGGCCGACAGTCCTCCATCTCGTTTGGCTAATGATATTGTACGGCCCTTGATTCTTGGACATTTATTTTCCTATATAAACCTATTAAAGAGGGATTGTGTTTGCTTGAAAAAAGATTTCGGTATAGCAATAGGGAGTGTCTGAAAGAGATACAGAAATTTCAGTAGTATATTCATTTTAATAATGTTAGATCTCCCAAACCACAAATGGAACCCCTTCTGCCATCCATCCAGGAGGACCGGTGCTTTCGCCAATAATGGTACAAAATTAAGTTTAAAAACTTGTGTTGGATCCGAGTTCTACATTTAACCCTTTAGGGGAGAGTGTGTCTAATAAATATATCCATGAGTTTCTCGTTTGGACAATTCCCTAATCATATTGCTACCTCTCCAAACAGGTTTAACCACTTCCATTCTGGGCACTTAAACACCCCTCCTGCCCAGAGCAATTTTCAGCTTTCAGCGCTCTCCCACTTTGAATGACAATTACTCAGTCATGCAACACTGTATCCAAATGATTTTTTTGTCCTTTTTTTCATACAAACAGAGCTTTCTTTTGGTGGTATTTGATCACCTCTGGGTTTTTTATTTTTTGTGCTATTAATGAAAAAAGACCGAAAATTTAGAAAAAAAATGATTTTTTCTTAGTTTCTGTGATAAAATTTTGCAAATGATTAATTTTTCTTCATAAATTTTGCCCAAAATTTATACTGCTACATGTCTTTGATAAAAATAACTGGAAATTATTTGGTATGTGTGAAAGTTTTAGAGTCTACAAACTATAGTGCAAATCATAAAAATATATCACACCTGATGTATTGAAGGCCTATCTCATTTCTTGAGACCCTAACAAGCCAGGAAAGTACAAATGCCCCCAAATAACCACTTTTTAGAAAGTAGACATTCCAAGGTATTTATTAATGGGCATGGTGAGTTATTTGAAGTTGTAATTTTTTCCCACAATACTTTGCAAAATTAAGATTTTTATTTTTTATTTAAAAATGTTCTCAAAATTTTCATTGTAATAGCTTATTTCTCTCACATGGCATGTGCATACCACAAATGACACCCCAAAATACATTCTGCTACTCCTCCTGAGTAAAACGATACCCCATGTGTGAGACTTTTTCACTGCCTGGCCACATACAGAAGCCCAACATGCAGGAAGCGCCATCAGGGGTTTTAGGAGCATAAATTGCACATCTAACTAGTTGACTACCTATTACACTTTTGAAGGCCCTGGAACACCAGGACAATGGAATTACCCACAAAATGACCCCATTTTGGAAAGCTAACACCCCAACGTATAATCAATGAGGCATAATTAGTCTTTTGAATGGTTTATTTGTTTCCAGCAGTTTTTTGTAAATGTGGAAAAAAAATGAAAACGCATTTTTTTACACAAAGTTGTCCGTTTCTAAGATATTTCCAACACATATCATTTAGATAGCAAAAATGACACCCCAAAATACATTCTGCTACTCCTCCTGAGTAAAACGATACCCCATGTGTGAGACTTTTTCACTGTCTGGGCACATACGGAGGCCCAACATGCAGGAAGCGCAATCAGGGGTCTAGGAGCATAAATTGCACATCTAACTAGTTGACTACCTATTACACTTTTGAAGGCCCTGGAACACCAGGACAATGGAATTACCCACAAAATGACCCCATTTTAGAAAGCTAACACCCCAACGTATCATAAATGAGGCATAATTAGTCTTTTGAACGGTTTATTTGTTTCCAGCAGTTTTTGGAAATATGTGGAAAAAAATGAAAACGCATTTTTTTTTACACAAAGTTGTCAGTTTCTAAGATATTTCCAACACATAGCATGTACATAGCAAAAATGACACCCCAAAATACATTCTGCTACTCCTACTGAGTAGAACAATACCCCATGTGTGAGACTTTTTCACTGCCTGGCCACATACAGAGGCCCAACATGCAGGAAGCGCCATCAGGGGTTTTAGGAGCATAAATTGCACATCTAACTAGTTGATTACCTATTAGACTTTTGAAGGCCCTGGAACACCAGGACAATGGAATTACCCACAAAGTGACTCCATTTTGTAAAGCTAACACCCCAACGTATAATCTATGAGGCATAATGAGTCTTTTGAACAGGTCATTTATTTCCAGAAGTTTTTGGAACGTGGAAAAAAAATGAAAACGTATATTTTTTTTACACAAAGTTGTCGGTTTCTAAGATATTTCCAACACATAGCATTTAGATAGCAAAAATTACACCCCAAAATACATTCTGCTACTCCTTCTGAGTACAACGATACCACATGTGTGAGACTTCTACACAGCCTAACCACATACAGAGATCCAACATGCAAGGAACAACGTCAGGTGTTCCAGAGACACATAGCATGCACATACCAAGAATTACACCCCATAATACATTATGCTGAGCAAAGTGTAAACAAAAGATTACCTGTGGTATTAGTAGCACAGTTCTACACAGCAGGATAGCACTGGTCCAGGCAGCAGGCAGGGACTTGGTCAGCAACGGCATACACAAGTAGTCAGTTCATGCAACCGGCAAAGGCATGATGGCATAGGTCCTACAGGTAACAGGCAGAAGTAGGGCCTCGTTTAGGACAGAATGGGGACAGGGGTAGGACAGAATGGGGACAGGGGTAGAGGCTTCTCCCACCCAAATCTCTTTGAAGCCTCCGGGCAACCAGACCCTAATCTAGGATGAGAAGACAAAAAAAATGTTTTTCTTCATCTAGAAAAACTTTTCTGGAGCCCCTCACATATGTGAGACCCCTGTGTTAAATCCCACTAGTCCAGTAGCAGGGTACAAGATCAGTCCAAGGGGCAGGCAAAAGGCATTGTCAAACAGTCCGAGGTCAGTTCCAGATCAGGCAGAGGCATTACAGAATCGTTAGGCAGAAGAATGGTCAAAAAACAAGCCGGGGTCAGTTCCAGATCAGGCAGAGGTATTACAAAATCATTAGGCAGAATCGTGGTCAAAAAACAAGCCGGGGTCAGTTACAGAGCAGACAGTGGCATAAGGGGTGTGAAGGTGTGTGAAGGCAGGAACGGAGGATTAATAATTTAGTTTGGTATGGTAAAGCCGAAAACAGTCAATTAGACAGAGGCCAGGCTGTGAAGGGCAATCGGCACACTGGAAAGATGTGTCTCGTCTGATTCCTTGACTGGTACACACCTTGCATCTTTTTTGACGTCGTCGGCCTGTTTCTGTGGGAGGGACTCTACCGGGAAAATGACGCTCGACGAGACGACTTAAAACATCAGATCGGATAGTTTGGGGTGGGCCGTTCGGGAAAAAAAGGGCAGTGATAAGGTCCTCTTGGTAGCCAAGGAAGCGTTTGGGGTTTTGGGTGGAGTTGCGGTATATTACATAAGAGTTGTATATGGCCAATTGAAAAAAATAAATGGCAACTTTTTTGTACCAATGGTACGTCCGCCTTGTGGCAAGATAGGGTTCAAGCATCTGGTCATTGAAGTCGACCCCCCCCATAAAGAAATTATAGTCCTGGATGCATGTTGGCTTTCGAATGACGGTGCCACGCCTTCTGCGGGTTTCAACGACGGTGTCATTGTGGATGGTGGATAGCATGTAAACATCCCTTCTGTCCTTCCACTTCACTGCCAGGACCTCCTTATTTCGCAGACTTGCCGATTCTCCACTTTTCAGCTTCTTATTCACGAGACTTTGAGGAAAGCCTTTCCGATTATTCCTGATGGTGCCACATGCTGGCGTCTTCTTCCGGTGCAGGTTGTGGAACAGGGGAAGGGAGGTATAGAAGTTATCCACGTATAGATGGTATCCCTTTTCCAATAGAGGGGTGATGAGGTCCCAAACAATTTTGCCACTTGAACCCAAGTAGTCTGGGCAATTAGGGGGATTCAGCTGGGTGTCCTTGCCTTCGTACACTCTGAAGGCATACAAGTATCCTGTGACTCGGTCACACAATTTGTAGATCTTCACGCCATAGCGGGCTCTTTTGCTGGGGATGAATTGTTTTATTTGAAGCCTGCCAGTGAATTTCACAAGGGACTCATCCACACAGATGTGTTGGTCCGGGGTATACAATTGGGGGAATTTTTCAGAAAAATAATTCAATAAAGGCCGAATTTTGAAAAGCCTGTCATGATTTGGATGATTTCGGGGATGGCACTGGGTATTGTCGTTAAAATGTAGAAATCTCATGATGGCATAGTATCGGGATCTGGGCATTATGCTGGAGAAGATTGGCATGTGATAAATTGGGTTTTTGGACCAAAAGGCACGTGAAGAATTTTTTGGGTTGAGTCCCATACATAATGTGAGGCCTAAAAAAAATTTCAACTCCTCCACCGTAAGGTCTCTCCACTGGAAGGGATGGGCATGATAGGATGTGGAATTTCTTTCAATAAATTGTTGTGCAAATAGGTTGCACTGGGCCACAATTTCAGATAGCATGTCCTCTGTGAACATCAGGTTGAAAAAATCAATCGGGGAAAAATTCTCCGTGTCCACTTGGACTCCTGGCTGGGCCGTGAAAGGGGGAATGTTGGCTTCCCCGGAATTTGGAGGAAGCAACAAAGGGTTCTGAAGGGCATAGGGAAGGCCGGCATGGGTCTTTGGCCTTTCTTGCCGAGGCACTGCGGTGCTGGTGGAAGGCACTGCGGTGCTGGTGGAAGGCACTGCGGTGCTGGTGGATGGCACTGCAGTGCTGGTGGATGGCACTGCAGTGCTGGTGGATGGCACTGCCTCCTGACCAGAACGCCTTCGTTTAGCAGGCCGGCTATCTTCCTCCTCGGAGTCACTCAGTGTTCCACTACTGAGGGCTGGCTCATAGTTGACGTCCGACTCAGAAGAAAAATTGGAAGTGGAGTTTGAACGAGAGAGGTCCATGTTGCTCTCATCGGGCGCAGAAATAATTTGGTATGCCTCCTCTAGTGAATAGGATTTTTTTGACATGTTTTGGCGGAGCAGATGGGCACGGATTGGCGGAGCAGATGGGCACGGATAGGCACAGGTGGGCACTGAGGTGGCACTGATGAGGCGGCACAGGTGGGCACTGATTGGCGGCACAGGTGAGCACTGATTGGCGGCACAGGTGAGCACTGATTGGCGGCACAACACAGGTGGGCACTGATTGGCGGCACAACACAGGTGGGCACTGATTGGCGGCACAACACAGGTGGGCACTGATTGGCAGCACAGGTGAGCACTGATTGGCGGCACAGGTGAGCACTGATTGGCGGCACAGGTGAGCACTGATTGGCGGCACAGGTGAGCACTGATTGGCAGGACAGGTGGGCACTGTATTGGCACAGGTGGGCACTGTATTGGCACAGGTGGCAACTGTATGGGCACAGGTGGCAACTGTATGGGCACAGGTGGCAACTGTATGGGCACAGGTGGCACTGTATTGGCACAGATGTGACACTGTATGGGCACAGATGTGACACTGTATGGGCACTGTGGTGGCACTGGTGGCACTGTATGGGCACTGTGGTGGCACTTTATGACTCACAGAACGTTCTCCCTCCTCACACGCTGTCTCTGTGTGAGGAGGGAGAAGCGGCGATGAGAGATGATCTCATTTGTTTACATTTGAGATCATCTCTCATTCGTCCTCAGATCGCATCTGAACGGCCACTCCGATTGGCCGTTCAAGGCGATCTGTGATTGGCTGTGTCCAAGGGACACGGCCAGCAACAGAATTTCCCCGACGCGTGCTCCAGAGCGCGCGCAGGGAACCAGGAGGCAACTGCCGTCAAATGACGGCATGTTGGAAATTGAGGTCCGCGCCGTTGCCGTCATTCAGCGATAGCGCGGGCCTCAAGTGGTTAATATGGTTCACACCCCAGAATTTAAATCCAGTGGGGTATTGATTATGGTGTAGTTTAAAGTGGAGTGACACGTTGTGATCTTTAAAACCTATCCTGATATTTTTAATGTGTTCACCTATTCTCATTTTTAAACACCTTTTGGTTCGGTCTACGTACATCAGTCCACTACATGTGTGATATTGCACGTAATGAACTCCTTAATGGCAAATTCCTTATTATTCACAGTAGATTTAAAGTTTGCTATACCTCTCCTTGGTTCTGCTACTGATTTGCAAAATTTACATTTTCGATAAGCAAAAAAAACAAAAAATGATGATAATCTTGGCGGCTGATTCTGGACTTTTTTCACTACTTTATCTCCTATACTCTGCACATTCTGATAAATACATTTTGGAACTATAGAAAGTACAGGTTTCAAAGTTTTATCGAGGCACAAAATGTGCCAATGGTCCCTAAGTACATTTTCTACTTCCTTATATTGAGCAGGCCGTCTTGGCCACATCTCTTAGGCCACGTACACACAATGAGACATGTCCGCTCAAACATGTCCGACGGACCGTTTGCAGCGGACATGTCTCATCGGATTTTGGTCCGATGGCGTGTACACACCATCGGACGAAAATCCCCTCGGGCTGAGGACACGGTGACGTGGCGGTGACGTTGACGCCGCCACGTCACCACTCCAGGAAGTAAAATACATGCTTTGAAATTTGTCCGCTGGGAAAACATGTCCGCTAGCCCCTACACACGATCGGAGATGTCTGCTGAAACGGTCTGTCGGACCAGTTTCAGCAGATAAATTCGATTGTGTGTACGTGGCCTTAGTGTACAGATGTATTGGGCGGATTAAATAAGGATTTTTGAGCCCACTGTCCATCGCTACTGATGCGACAGTGCTCCCAGCCATGGAATTGGAGACCTTATTTAGAAAATATTTTTTCATACTAAGTTTGCTCATATACTTGTGGATGTCGACATACACATCAAATTTATTAACCACTTGACCACTGGGCACTTAAACCCCTTTCCTAACCAGACCAATTTTCAGCTTTCGGTGCTCTCACAATTTGAATGACAATTACTCAGTCATACAACATTGTACCTATTTGAAATTTTTGGCCTTTTTTTCACAAATAGAGCTTTCTTTTGGTGGTATTTGATCACTTCAGGGGTTTTTATTTTTTGCGCTATAAAAGAAAAACGACTGAAAATTCTGTAAAAAAAAATAAAAAAATCTTGTTTCTGTCATATTAGCGGGTTATTTCTCACACACAGCATATGCATAGCACAAATCACACCCCAAACACATTCTGCTATTCCTCCCGAGTATGGCGATACCACATGTGTGAGACTTTTACACAGCGTGGCCACATACAGAGGCCCAACATGCAGGGAATGCCATCAGGCGTTCTGGAGCACCCAGACCAATTCTGACATTTCTCTCCTACATGGAAAAATCATCATTTATTTGGTAGAAAATTACATAGAACCCCAAAACATTATATATGCTTTTTTAGCAAAGACCCTAGAGAATACATAGAGGCGGTTACAACTTTTTATCTTGCATGGTATTTTCGTAGAAATTTTTTGAACGCGTGTTTTAAAAAAAAAACTGTTTTGTGCTAAAATAAAAAATACAGTAAAGTTAGCCCAATTTTTTTTCATAATGTGAAAGACGAAGTTACGGCGAGTAAATAGATACCCAACATGTCACCCTTCAAAATTGCGCACAATGATGGAATGGCGCCAAACCTCGCTACTTAAAAATCCCCATAGGCGACGCTTTAATTACTTTTATTGGTTACATGTTTTTAGTTACGGAGGAGGTCTAGGGTCAAAATGATTGCTCTCGCTCTAAAGTTCGCAGAGATACCTCACACCATTTTCATATGTGGGCGGGACTTACGTATGCGTTCGCTTCTGCATGCGAGCACACAGGGACAGGGGTGCTTTAAAAAAATGGGTATTGCAAAGTATTTGGGTATTGCAAAGTATTTGGGTATTGCAGAGTATTGGGGTATTGCAGAGTATCGCGCAGGGTATTGGGGTATTGCAGAGTATTGGGGTATTGCAGAGTATTGCGCAGGGTATTGCAAAGTATTGGGGTATTGCAGAGTATCGCACAGGGTATTGGGGTATTGCAGAGTATCGCGCAGTGTATTGGGGTACTGCAGAGTATTGGGGTACTGCAGTGTATTGGGGTACTGCAGGGTATTGGGGTACTACAGGGTATAGCGCAGGGTATTGGGGTATTGCAGAGTATTGCGCAGGGTATTGCACAGTATTGGGGTACTGCAGAGTACTGGGGTACTGCAGAGTACTGGGGTACTGCAGAGTACTGGGGTATTGCAGAGTACTGGGGTATTGCAGAGTATTGGGGTATTGCAGAGTATTGGGGTACTGCAGAGCATTGGGGTATTGCAGAGTACTGGGGTACTGGGGTACTGTAGAGTATTGTGGTACTGCAGAGTACTGGGGTACTGCAGAGTACCAGGGTACTGCAGGGTACTGGGGTATTGCAGAGTACTGGGGTATTACAGGGTAGTGCAGGGTACTGGGGTACTGTAGAGTATTGGGGTACTGCAGGGTATCGGGGTACTGCAGGGTACTGGGGTACTGCAGAGTACTGGGGTACTGCAGGGTACTGGGGTATTGCAGGGTACTGGGGGATTGCAGAGCTGGGATGGATGGAGGGATGGCTGGATCTGTGACTGCAGTTGTCACAGATCCAGCCACAGCACAGCTGCTGACACCCCGCTCCCCCCCTCTCTTCGCACACTGTACAGAACGGTACAGAGAGGAGGAGGAGAGGGAGGAGAGGGAGGAACCGGCGTCATCAAATGACGCCGGTTTGTTTACAAGTGATCGCGCCGTCATTTGACGGCGCGATCACGTGGTAAACGGCCGACATCAGCGGCAATTTACCGTGATCCGTGATGCGCCGGGTCTCCTAGACCCGGCAAGCACGGACACTTCTGCGAGCGTGTCCCAGGGGACGCGCAATCGCGGAAGTGAAGGACGACGTCCCAGGGACATCGTCCCAAAATAACTCCACCACGCTGTAGCAGTATTTTTGCTATAGCGTGGTTGGAAAGTGGTTAATGGGTTGTTTCATACCTCACTTTAATTCAAGTTGCAATATATTTGTTTCTTTGTCTGTTAATACTTTTATTATTTCTAATAGGATGGCAGAATTATTGTTTTACAGGTGTTTTATAGATGATGTGATGTTTTTATGGGAAGGATCGGAAGCATCTTTGGGAATGTTTTTAGATTTTCTTAATAAAAACCCAAATAACATCAAACTCACAAGCCAGTACAATCAAGAAACAATTGATTTTCTTGATGCGAGTATTTATAGGAATAAGGATTTGTTTGTTTTAGAAACAAAAGTTTTGTAAACCGACAGATCGGAACAGCTTTTTACCAATCCAGAGTGGCCATCATCTGGCTTGGTTAAAAAATATTCCTTAAGGCCAATTGATGCGGGTTAAGAAAAATTGTTCCACAGTCAAAAATTAGTCCCAATCTAAAATTCTGAAAAATAGATTTAGAGAAAAAGGATATGATGCCCAACAACTGGATGTAATATAGGAAGAGATAAAACTGATCCCACAGGTAGAGGTCCTAAGAGATGTGGCCAAGACGGCCTCTACTGAACATCATGAATGGGGCTTTATTTCTTCCTTTCATGCTCAATATAAGGAAGTAGAAAATGTACTTAGGGACCATTGGCACATTTTGTGCCTTGATAAAACCTGTAAACCTGTACTTCCGACAGCTACAAAATTTATTTATCGGAAGGCGCAGAGTATAGGAGATAAAGTAGTGAAAAAAATCCTGGATCAGCCAACAAGATTATCATCATTTTGGGATAAAAAAGTTTTTTTTTGCTTGTCGAAAATGTAAATCTTGCAAATTAATAGCAGACCAATGAGAGGTATAGCAAACTTTAAATCTACTGTGAATAATAAGGAATTTGCCATTAACCTCCCTGGCGGTCTTCCCGTGTGTGGCACGGGGTGAGATTTTAAAGCTACGATCGGTAACCCCGTGCCACACACGGGCTTGCCTCGCTGGATGCAGAAAAAAGTTTACTTACCTTTTCTCTGCGATCCAGCGATGAATCCCCGCAGTACACGGCGGGCGGATGTCCGCCTGATGCTGTGTGTTCCGCCGATTCCCTTCCCTGCGAGCGTCGCGACGTAGGGGGGGGAACGGCGCCAAATTTAAAAAAGTAAACAAACACTATACATACAATACACTGTAATCTTATAGATTACAGTACTGTATGTAAAAAATACACACCCCCCATGTCCCTAGTGGTCTGCCTTGTACACTACATGTCCTTTTATATAATAAAAACTGTTCTTTCTCCCTGAAAACTGTAGATTGCCCATAGCAACCAAAAGTGTCCCTTTATGGCAAAAATTGTTTTAGAGCAGCTAAAAAACAGCGATAATAAATCAGAATCACTTGCAGAATTTAGCGATAGCGATTTATGGGGAAATTCGTCATAAAAAAAAAAAAAAAAATAATGACAGCAAAAATTCTGCAACTGAGCAAATTTCAGTGATTTTGATTTGATTACATTATTGAATAATTTTTACTATAATTATATTATTATTTGTTATAATTTTTTATAATTATTTATTATATTATAATTTTTAATAAGAAAAAAAAAAAAAATCATACCCAGGATGCCTATTAGACTCTTGTTTGGATAGATTTCAGTGAGTTATTCCTAAGAATTACAAGCCTACAGTATAAAACGCCAAATTCCCTTGCAAATAATGGTACCGCTTTTAGCACCTAAAATCTGAAAGAATCATACCGCCAGGGAGGTTAAGGAGTTCATTACGTGCAATATCACACATGTAGTTTATGTTCTTTTTTTTTTTTCACATCAGACTAGACCGGGGTGCAAACCGTCAAACATGCTCACGGACCCTTCCGCCCTTCGCTTCCCCCTGTAGTTAATGCATCACTTGTGGCTTCTCATTTCCTTAAATGTTTCTGTATATATCTCTCTTTTTTTTTTTAACTGCAAAAAGATAACATGTGTATTTTTCCTCCCCATCCCTCCCTCCCTCCCTCCATCTCGTGATTCCACAGTCCCACTCCCCCTGGTGATCCCCCTTAGTTGGATCCTGTTCCCCCCCTACTGTCTTATAGTACTCTTAAGTTTTCTGCGCAACTCCAGGATTTTTTAAATTCTATCCATATACCCCATTTGTCCCTTAGATCCTTATTGTCTTCCTCCCCTCCAAGTCTCATCCCCTCCCTCCTATGAGTTTCCTCTACCGAATCAATCCACTCCCATATTTGGGGGCTTTCCTTTTCCCTCCATTTCTTGGGTATCAATCGTTTCGCCGCGTTAAGGAGGTGCGGTATCAGGGTTTTTTTATATTCTTTTATAGGCTCCACCCCCCCATGGAAGAGGACAACCCAAGGATCTTCTTTGATCTCTTTTTTAGTTATTTCCTTGATTAGGGTTAGAATTTTTTTCCAATATTCTTTGATCTTAGGGCAGTTCCACCACAGGTGGGCCATTGATTCCCTAGTTGAACAACCTCTCCAACAATCAGCGGACTGCCCTTCTCTATATTTGCTGATTTTGTCAGGGGTGATGTACCATCCAGTAATAAGTTTAAAATTCATCTCGGCCGTTCTCGTATCTGTTGCTGATGCATGAGTTAAATTGAAGATTCTATCTACTGTAGTTTTACCCCTAGTGCTTTCAAACTCTCTTTCCCATTTTTGCATATACCTGGGCTTCCCCAGCTCTTCCGCCCTCATCAGGAATTTATATAGTTTTGAAATATTCCCTTTTGAGTATTCAGCCACACATAGTTGTTCCAATTGAGTGTACTCCTTCTGATCCCTTAATGGGCCCGGGAGACTCCTGATGAAGGAGGATAGCTGTAAGTAGCGCCACTCATCCCACCCTGTGAATTCCATCTTAGATTTAATCTCTTGAAGTGACAATATTTTACCCTTTTGAATAATGTCTTTTACCTGGGTTCTATTTTTAATCCAATTCCCACCCTCCCCTTTTAATCCTGGTGCGAAAAATTCATTGTCTTTTAAATCTATTAGTGGTGAGTTGTATTTTAGTCCTAACTGTTTGTGTATTCTATCCCATATCCTTAGTGCTATCCGTGTGATTTCATGTGTGGTAGTATGTAAACTTCTAAAATGTGGTGGATTCCATATTTTTCTACCTAACTGTGTCCCTGCCAGTGTACATTCAATATTAACCCATCTTTTATCCTGATTTTCCCTAGCCCACTCTATTATACGGGATATTACCGAAGCATTATAATATTTTCTGATATCCGGGACCGCTAGTCCTCCCTGTTTTTTTTCCTGTTTTAATACTCGGAGTGAGATCCTATGTTTTTTTTATTCCATATGTAATTTAATAGCAAGGAGTTGAGTGTTTTAAAGTAGGATTGTGGTAGGGCTACTGGAACCATCTGAAACCTATACAAGATTTTCGGCATTAGTATCATTTTTACTATGTTTATCCTTCCAAACCATGAGATCGGTCGATTCTTATTTTTTTTAATTTCTCCATTTATTTCATCTAATAGGGGGATATAATTTAATCTATATATATTCTTAAGAGAGTTTGCTCATTTAATTCCCAAGTACTTTATCTCTTTCTGCCAGATAAAGTTATACTCTTTCTTAAGGGATCGTTCTTCGTCCTTATTCATGTTTACGTTCAGAATTTCTGTCTTGGACTCATTCATCCTAAAATTGGAGATCTCACCGTATTGTTTAATATTGGCCATTAAAAAAGGCAGCGTGAATCTAGGGTTCCTCACATAGAATAGAACATCGTCCGCGAATGCGGATAATTTATGCTCTTCTTCTCCTGCTCTTACTCCCTTAATATTTGGGTCATTGCGTATCATTGCCAACAGGGGCTCAAGCGACAACACAAAAAGGAGGGGGGACAAAGGGCATCCCTGCCTGGTCCCATTTTTCATCTCAAAAGCTGTTGATAGGGATCCATTGACTTTAATCCTTGCTCGGGGATGTTGATACAATATTTTAATCCTCTCCCTCATTCTTGGGCCAATCCCCACATTTTCTAATATTTGCATCATGAGCCCCCAGTCTACTCTGTCGAACGCTTTTTCTGCGTCCACTGACAAGAGTAGACTGGGTGCTCCATTTACTTTAATTTGGTCAAGGATTAAGAGTGCTCTGACCCCATTGTCCTTCCCCTCCCTTCCTGGTATGAATCCTACCTGGTCGGGGTGGACCAGGCCCATCATTGTCTCCTTCATACACTCTGCCAGGATTTTAGCATATATCTTTATATCCACGTTTAACAATGAGATTGGCCTAAATCCCGAGCAGAGCGTATTGTCTTTCCCCTCCTTACCTATAACTGTAATATTTGCTGTCGAAGCCTCTCTGCTTAATTCGTAGTCGGAGCCTAGTCCGTTGAAATAATGGCATAATCTTGGTATCAAAATAGATCCGAACTTTTGCAGATACCTAGTCGTGAAACCGTCCGGTCCGGGGCTTTTCCCTTTGGCAGAATTTTTTAATGTTCTCCTTATTTCCTCCTCGGTAATAGGCCTATCTAAGTTTTCAGCTATATCGTTGTCTATTCTTGGGAGGTTAGCTTTTCTCAATACTTCCCCTATGCTGGCCTCTTTCTCTCCGGGGTTCCAGTTCTTTTGTTTCACATTGTACAGGTCTTCATAATAGCTTCTAAACTCCTCTGCTATGTCCTTGGTATTATATACCAGGTCCCCGTTCTTATTTCTAATTTTTTCTATATAATTCCTATTTTTCTTTTTCTGTACCATTCTGGCTAGGGATTTGCTAGGTTTATCCCCCCCATATGTATCTCTCTCTTTCAATGCTATATAGTTCTTTCTTAAATTCTTGTTCTGTGAGTACTCTATACTCTTCTCTTTTAAGTGTTAGTTTATGCCATATTTCTGTTTTTTGACCTCTTTTTTTATGTTCTTGTTCTAGTTTTAAAATTTCTTTTGCTGTTTTTTTTAACCTCCTTGTTTTTTCTTTCTTTTTCCTGGCTCCCTCACTTATAAATATTCCTCTTATGTAAGCTTTGTGGGCTTCCCAAAGTGTGGCCCTGGAGATCCCCTCCGAGTCGTTCTCCAAAAAAAAACCTTTCTAGTTCCTCCTGGACTCTTTTTACTATATCCTCATCCCCCAGTAAACTTTCGTCTATTCTCCACTTTGGTGGGTTCGTTTTCTGATCGGATAGGTTCAGTTTCATAGTTATGGGTGCATGGTCAGATACCGTCGTAGCTTCTATTCCTGTTTCCACTACCCTTTCTAATAGTTTATGATCTATGAGGATATAGTCTATCCTCGAGTAGGTCCCGTGCACAGGGGAGTAGAATGTATAATCTCGAGTTTTGGGGTGTTGTATTCGCCATATGTCTACCAACTGATCATTGTACATTCTTTGTTTCAGTATTTTCAACTGGCCTTCCTTTGTCCCCTGTGCACGAGACGTACTGTCGAGTCCATGTTCCATACACAGATTAAAGTCCCCCATTAATATCACATGACCCGCCTCAAATTTTTTTAGTTTTACTAAGATTTTTTTTATGTAGCCCGCGGAGTCAACATTGGGCGCATAGATGTTAGCTAGCGTATATTCTGATCCTCCCAGTTTTCCTTTCAGGAATATAAACCTTCCTTCGGGATCTGTCAATCTCTCCCCCAACTCAAAACGTATCCCTTTTGCTATCCCAATTGCGACTCCTCTGGCCCGCTTTGTTATTGTATCCCCGTAGTACCAAATGGGATGACTGCGGGAGTATAATCTTATATTAGATTCCAGTGTCAAGTGGGTCTCCTGCAAAAAGGCTACATCCGCCTTATGATAGTGTAATTCCCTAAGGATTTTATGTCTCTTAGCAGGAGAATTTAAGCCCTTAACATTATATGGAATTTAATCTCTGTCATCTAATTTTTTTTTTTTTTATTACTTGCCTTGCTGTTCTCTTTCTACTATACTTGGGGTCGTACCTAGGGGATAGTAAACTGAACAATGTGGAATCAACGAGATGCCCCCCCCCCCACTCTACCCTCCCCTACCCTCTCTGGTCCCCCTCCCCTCCCCTCCCTTCTCCCCTCTTGGCCTATTGTAGGCCTGGGAGCCGTCCTTGGTAACCTCCACTCCCTCACCATCGGCTCCTCTTCCCAGAGGTGATGCCTAAGGATCGCTCCCGGCTGCTTGTCCCCTCCTCCCCCCCACAACCCCCCCCCACCCCCTCCCACCTCCCAATTTAATTCTCTAAGATACCCAGCCAGGGAGATCAGGTGCTATTATATCCATTTTTTGGCAGAACCTCTCAATTTCTTCCGGGTATCTTAAACGTGCAGTTATCCCCCCCTTAAAGCCAATGAGGCATGCGGGGAAGCCCCACTGGTATTTTATATTCTCCGTACGCAACAGGTCCAAGAGAGGTTTCAGGTGTCTTCTCCTTTCTAGTGTTTCTCTTGATAGATCCGAGAAAATCTGTATCTCCTTTTCTTTGTATCTAATGGTATCCCCCTCAGTCTTCCCCATATTTCCGCCTTATCAACATAGTTCTGAAACCGTGCTATGATATCTCTTGGTCCCTTACTCTCGGCCTGTTTGGGGTTTCCTACTCTATGTACCCGATCGAATTTGAGGGGTTTTGCGTCTGCCGGTCTGTCCATCACGGGATTAAATATTGTATTCATGATCACTCTTAGGTTTTCTCCCTGCTCTTCAGCAATCCCGCGTATTCTCAAGTTCTGTCGCCTGTTGCAATTTTCCTGGTCCTCCAACTGATATGCTAGGGTTCTTTGGTTGTCTGTCATCGCTTGTACTTGTATTTTTAACTTATTCAGTTCTTGATCTTGTTCTTCTATTCTTTTTTCCGTCTCCTCAACTCTTTCCAGTAGGCCTCCCAGGTCAGTTCTTACTTTATTAATTTCCGTTTTTATCAAATTTTCTATCCTAAGCAGCATCACATTCATCTCTGCTTTTGATGGAGGTTGTGTGTCCAGTTCTGGGTCCTCTAATCTGTTATGATCGTATTCGCTTTCTAAAGTCGTCTCTCCTCTAGATCGATTCACAGTTGCTTCCCCTGATTTTTTCTTATCCGTTTTCTTAACCAATCCGGGGCTTTTAGGGTTCACCTCTTGTGTCATGTACTGCTGTATGGAGCTAGTCCCAACGTTACTTTTCTGCGTTTTTGAGGCAGCGCCTCTTGTTGACCTGCTGATTTTGAATTTGTTTGTTGGTCTAATTCTCTTCCCCAGTTTGCCACTAGGACGGGGGGGTGCCCAGGCACTTTCCTGTTTCTGATAATGCCTGTTGCTTTTTAATCCCCTACCTCTCCAGCGCCTGGGGCTTCTTATATTCACCTACCAGAGCTGTTACTAATTGTTTAAATCGCCCGGGTCTTGCTAGGGTGGGTATTACAGATGGGTGGTTTTCTGGGCTTACTCAGCATCTTTTTTTTTTTTTTTGAGATAGTTAATTGTCCACTGCCTTCTGTGACTCTCCAGGGGGTCGCTAATAAGGGTGATATTCGTTTCGCTTTATTATTTATAGCAAGCTTCTCCTTGATCCATATGGGATTAAGCCTTCACAGTTAAATGTATCTGCCTACCCCCAGGTAACTAAATTTCCACCAGCATTTCCCTTTGGCATTACAGGCATCCTATTTCACCCTTGTGCACCACAGATTATAGTTAGTTATATTATAACCATAATTAGATGTTTTTGTTCATTTAATTTATGCTCAGCTTCATATCCGCTTCATACCTCTATGACCCACACTTTTTTACTTATCAGCAGCAGATTAACCTTTAAATAACCTTTGGATACTGTTGAATAGACTTCTAAGATAACAGCCAAGACAGGTGGGAGGGGGGGTGATGAAAATCGGGGGGACCCGTCGGGGGGACCCGTCAGATCTCGGCTCTACTGAGCGCCTCACCAGTCCCTTTACTCTCCTCCAAATCAGCTACAGAGCAGTGTGTTTCCACAGGCTTCGAGGATGGCTTCGAGGATGACCTGTGGTCCCGGTCAGGTGCCGTCGCCTCCTCCTTTAGTTGCTACTCGCTCACGCTGTCTCCAGTGCGGGCTCGCTCAGGTCTTGATCCCTGCGTCCTCCGCCTTAGCTCTCTGGGGCTTCCGGGTCGTGGTCGGGCTAGGATGGTCTCCGGATGGTCTCCGGTGTCGTTCACGCCTGGCCCCAGCCTCTCACGCTGAACGCCGGCGGGCCGTTGGAGTTTTCATCGGAGCCTCGGAGCGACATGCCCCGCTAGCATCCATGGAGCGTTCCGACACCTCCCTCCACGTCACGTCTCCATCACGCCCTCATGTAGTTTATGATCTACTTTGTCCATGTGGACTGATGTACGTAGGCCGAACCAAAAGGTGTTTGAAAGTGAGAATAGGTAAATACATTAAAAATATCAGGATAGATTTTACAGGCCACAACGTGTCACTCCACTTTAAACTACACCATAATCAGGACCCCACTGGATTTAAATTCTGGTGTGTGGACCATATTAAGCCTGTTTGGAAAGGTAGCAATATGATTAGGGAATTGTCCAAATGAGAAACTCTGTTTATGGATATATTTATTAGACACACTCTCCCCTAAAGGGTTACATAGTTACATAGTACAATCCCATACATCCAACTCCATACCCACAGTTGATCCAGAGAAAGGCAAAAAACCCCAGCAGAGCATGATCCAATTTTCTACAGCAGGGGAAAAAATTCATTCCTGATCCCCCGAGAGGCAATCGGATTTACCCTGGATCAACTTTACCTACAAATCTTAGTACTCAATTATAATATGTACATTTAGGAAAGTATCAAGACCTTTCTTAAAGCAATATACTGAGCTGGCCAGAACCACCTCTGGATGGAGTCTGTTCCACATTTTCACAGCTTTTACTGTGAAGAAACCTTTCCGTAATTGGAGATGAAATCTCTTTTCCTCTAGACGTAAAGAGTGCCCCCTTGTCCTCAGGGTTGACCGTAAAGTGAATAACTCAACACCAAGTTCACTATATGGACCCCTTATATATTTGTACATGTGGATCATATCCCCTCTTATTCTCCTCTTCTCAAGAGTGAATAAATTTAGTTCTTCTAATCTTTCCTCATAGCTCCTCCATGCCTCTTATTAGCTTGGTTGCCCTTCTCTGTACTTTCTCCAGTTCCCCGATATCCTTTTTGAGAACTGGTGCCCAAAACTGAACTGCATGTTCCAGATGAGGTCTTACTAATGATTTGTACAGGGGCAAAATTATATCTCTATCTCTGGAGTCCATACCTCTCTTAATACAAGAAAGGACTTTGCTCGCTTTGGAAACCGCAGCTTGGCATTGCATGCCATATTTGAGCTAATGATCAACTAAAACCCCCAGATCCTTCTCCACTACGGATCCCCCCAGTTGTACTCCTCCTAGTATGTATGATGCACGCATATTCTTAGCCCCCAAGTGCATAACTTTACATTTATCAACCTTAAACCTCATCTGCCACTTAGTTGCCCAATTAGACAGAGCATTGAGGTCGAATTGTAAATTGGCGACATCTTGTAAAGACGTTATTCCACTACATAGCTTGGTGTCATCTGCTAAGACAGAAATGTTACTTTTGATCTCAGACCCAATATCATTTATAAAGATATTAAAAAGTAAGGGTCCCAGCACTGAACCCTGGGGTACACCACTGATAACCTTCGACCATTCAGAGTAAGAATCATTAACCACGACTCTCTGAATTCTGTCTTTCAGACAGTTTTCTATCCATTTACAAACTGATATATCCAATCCTGTAGACTTTACCTTACACATGAGCCATGTGTGGGCAACTGTATCGAACGCTTTTGCAAAATCCAAGTATATCAGAACTGTAGCCAAGCTTCTGTCCATGGTTTTACTTACCTCTTCATAAAAGGAAATCAGGTTTGTCTGACAACTTCTGTTTTTTTAATGAATCCATGCTGTCTGTTGCTTAAATAGTATTTTTTCCAGCAAGAACTCATCTATGTGGTATTTTATAAAACTTTCCAGTATCTTCCCAACTATAGAAGTTAAACTAACAGGTCTATAGTTACTTGGTAAAGACTTTGTTCCCTTTTTAAATATAGGCACCACATTGGCTCTACACCAATCAATTGGTACTATTACTGTCATTAATGAGTCCCTAAAACTAGATACAATGGCTTTGAAATTACAGAGCTCAATTATTTTAGAATCCGTGGGTGGATGCCATCTGGTCCAGGTGCTTTATCCACCTTTATTCTGTCCAATCATTTCTGGACCATATCACTTTTGAGCCATTGTGGATTTAGGGCTGTGTCACTACCACCCCCATTTTGGACATGAGCTCCCCCATGCTCCAATGTATACACAGATCTGAAGAAAGCATTTAATAAATTAGCCTTCTCTTTGTCCCCAGTCACCCACTCTAGATTATTTTGTAAAGGGCCTACATGCTCAGACGTTATACTATATGGTGGGGGTGATGGCGCTGTCTGAGCTCTTCTTCCCAAAGAATACAAGGCCAAAATAGTTGCCCATAGGGAACAGTGAGGGTCAATGAGCCCTAAAATAAATATAGTGCAACATGGGTGTATAATAATATTATATATCCAAAGTATGTGCCCAAGATGGTAAATATGTACTGAATGACTAATAAGTGAATGTACCAGTCTAATGGTGCAAGTAGGAATCAAAAGTGTGAGAGGCTTAAAGGTTACTTGGTACATGCCTAAGCCAGTGATAAAAAAATGCATCAAAAGAAAGATGAATGTCATATCATCTACCATGAATAGAATACAATATGTGTGGACCAAGTAATAACCTGTACTATCCAACAGATGCAACTATGATATAGCATATGCAAAAACTGCCATAAAATCAATGTGATAATACAGTGACACAATCCGGCAATCGTGCATCAACTAGGTGAATGTCTATAAATGAAGTCCACTCCAACAGTTCATGTCAGTGAAAGTTCTTGGAAAGTGCAGCAATCCTCAGTGACTGCTTCATCAAAACAGACGTTGGGTGCTTCCACTGTGTTTCAGTGCTCCCCCACCAGGTTCCCCACTCACCAGAACCACTAGCCCCTACGGGGGCAGAAGGCGCATAGTAAACACTGTGGTGTGTCCGGATTCGTCCTCCCATTCTGTGGTCTACGGTAGGTATGGGTCCAGTGATTGCGGTGTATCAGATTACTTCTTGTATCTCCGGGGGAAAAAAAACACAGGCTCCCATAGTGTAATATGTAAAAAAAAAAAAGGCAAATTTTTTGCACTAACCACCCAACATGGAGGGTGCAGAAATAAAATAGTGTTCCAAATGCTGTAATAAAGCCAATAGTGGCGGACAAGCCAGTAGAAATAAACAGGAACAAAACAGGATAAAAATACATATATTTTTTTGATTTTGATTTTATTGTAATAAAAAGCAGGCAGCCCACAGTCATGTGTAATGCGTCTCTGGTAGGTGCACAGGCGTGCGTTCCACTCAATACCAAAATACCAGGGTACACGCTCTAGTGACCTGCATCTAAATAAAGGGACGTGGCCATCAAATGATCCTCCCCAGGGAAGTTTGCGGGAAATTTCCCTTCTCATATTGGAATTTCTCCAGCTTTTTTCTATTTTATCTATGGCAAAACACAGGGGGCGGATCTCTTTCAAATCAAACACAGTATAAATACAGTACAGTAGCTTCCTGAAGATGCAATAATATTGCGAAACACATCGAGGCTGCTGTACAACCCCACACTCTGGCTGCAGATCAGCAGGGAGGACCCTAGGAAAAGGCTTTTTTTGATACCCACTCAGCGAACTTGCATACACGGTTGGAGACGCTTGGTGCCAGCATAGGCACTTTTAAATGTGAGTGTGATATCTATCAGTTTTTTATACAAAAAAAATGTTTTAAAACAATATCACACCATGTGGAGCACCTTTCTTTTCCTGTGAAACACGGTAGGAGAAGACAACATAATAACCCACCCAATTCACCTGGCAGCAGGAGGAATAACGCTATAGGATTGGTTATCCTGATCAAAAGTTGCATAATGTGTATCCAGCTCAAGGAACTGGTGCTACCAGACACAACTGACCAATAGACTAAGAAAAATCCCTTGCAGCACTGAGGCGCCGGGATCACTGAACAGTAGGGGGTACACGAGCCAACCGGTGTGCCTGGACACACACAGCTATTCATTAGGCAACTGGTAACAGACAGGGAACTCTAGGAGAAAATAGGATTTCCTGGTGACACGGAATGAAACAGGTGTGAACTACATTTGGGGACTGGCAGATAGCTAGGGACATTAGCATACCTTAGCCTAAGGCAATGCAACCTTGTACAGCCAGGCATAACAGCGGGGGAGTTTAAGCAGTCCTAAACACAAGTCCGGCCACAGTAGCATCAGACGTTTACTTTTTAGAGCTATGAAACTACATGTGTCAGCATGGCTGATCTTCGGTAATAAGAAAACAGATATGCCACGGATCTATGGCCGATCCATTTCCAACTCTGGGGAATACCCCAAAACCCTTTTACCACTAAAAGCAGTACCCCATGAACGCTACTTAGCCTAATATATGTGTTAGAGTGCCAATTATCCCCTGAAGTCTTACTCAACTTTTCATTAAAAAAACTAATGACTTCCGGTTCCGGCGCCACATGAGACAGGAGTGAGGAGACGCTGCTCCCGCCGCCGTCCTCCCATTATCGGCTATTCACGCCCGCTCAAAACCTCGGGGTAACCCCATCTCTCCCCCGCTGCTGTGGGGACACAGATGGATCGCTTTGTGGAGCGATCCTACGCCCGAGTCCTTTCCTCGGCACCTCTCGCGGTAGACGCGGCTTCAAGTGCAGCCAAGATGGCGGCCGCGCCATCCTCCGGAGCATCCTCTCACACACACGCCGCCTCGGACGTCCAAGCAGTCGACCCTGCATCCCCGGCGGCCATCGCTCAGCAAGTGGTTGCCTTGCTGGGACCCACTCTCTCTGCAACGGTGGATGCTGCTGTGCAAAAGGGTCTTGAACAGCTCCACCTGGAACTGCAGTCTCAGGCCCAGAGAATCACACAAACTGAGGACAGAATTTCTTCCTTGGAAGATGACTCCACCGCTCAGTCTGCACAACTTGCCCGACTGATTACTGAAAACAGGGAACTCTGGAGCAAATTGGACGACCTCGAGAATCGCTCTAGGAGGAACAATATGCGCATTATTGGCCTGCCAGAGTCCGTCCCAAATGGCCAGCTCGCTACCATATGTGCCAAAATCATCCCTGAACAACTGGGACTCCGCACACCTTGCACCGTCGAACGTGCCCATCGCCTTGGTCAATACGCGGAGAATCGCGCCAAACCCAGACACGTCATTGTGAAATATCTGAACTATGCGGACAAAACTGCCATTATGAAGGCGTTCCGGCGCACGCGTTCCCTCTCGGTTGACGGGGCCAAACTGTTGCTTTTTGCAGATTACTCTGTCGAGGTGATGAAACAACGTAAAGCGTTCTCGACCATCTGTTCGACCCTGCACCGTGACCAGATCAGATTCTCCCTGCACTACCCAGCCATCCTCCACATTCAATCCAGGACCGGAGAACACCTTACTTTTACATCACCAGATGAGGCGGATCGATACCTGGAATCAGCTGCTGCAGGAATGGACCTCACCAACTCTGAAGACGGCTCCTCATCTCAACCGACTACCCCATCCGCCTCCCGCAAGCAACCCGGCAGCCCTACCAAGCAACCGTACAAGCGGAGTCGCTACACCACTCACACGGATTGCATGGACAGCCGCTAAGGACACATCTCAGAGTCTTCTCATCTCGGCAGACCTGAGTAAAACGGGTAGTATCACCTCACTTTTCTTATTATCCCCCCCCCCCGTGTATATGCTTTGCCACTGCTGATATCCCCTTGAAACTCACTCCTCACACAGCCAGCTCTTCCTTGTCTCTCCTTCCCCCCCCCACCCTCCCCTCTACATTCCCCCCCGAAGTTCTTGTTCTGCTGTTGGGAATAGGGACCTGGCGTACTGCGGGAGCCCTGCTATGCGTCTCACTTTCATGTGGAAAAAAGTGAAGTCCCTCCTATTTGTTAGAGGCCTAGAGTTTAGGCCTCCATGCTATTATTGTTTTTATGCTATTTTCTTTTTTTTTCCTTACTCTTACTTAATGTTTACACTATATATGATTACCTGTGTTGTACCAGTATCCTCAGAAAGTTTGCAATGTTTGGGTGACCCTCAGGCTGCTGTACTGACTCTTGGAGGGGAACTATGCTTCCCATCATTAGCTCAATACATGACTCCGGCTCAAATATGGCCTCTTCAGCGGCTGGGAATCACCTAAAGGTTGTTTCATGGAACGTTAAGGGGCTGCGCTCTCCGAACAAACGCATGTCCATTCTTAGACACTTAAAGCGTCTTCGGGCAGATGTGGCACTACTTCAAGAGACCCATCTCTCCACAGATGACTTAACTCGTCTACGTAAGTTGTGGGTGGGAACCGTATATGGCTCCCCTGCCTTAGGACGCAAAGCTGGGGTGGCCATACTCATACACAAAAACCTGAGACATACTCTTAGAGACGTACAGACCGACTCGATGGGCCGCAAAGTTACTATTCACCTAACCCTAGCGGGCAAAGACATAGCCATAACCAACATATATGCGCCCAACTCACCTGACATCTCATTCTTCCAAGACATGGTGACATGGATTCTAGCTGCTCCGGGATCCCTACATCTGGTGGGTGGGGACTTTAACTCGGTTATGTCCGCAACAGTCGACCGGGCAAGCGACACGAAGCGCACTCCGCCCAGGCATACCTCATCGACTTCAACCCCGTCGCTGCTCGCACACGCCATAGACTCCATGCACTTCCTTGACGTATGGCGATTAGAACACCCGACTGACCGCGACTATACCTTCTACTCCCCACCCCATAACTCATTCTCCCGCATCGATTACTTTTTTGCCTCCCCTGCACTTCTCCCCATGCTAAGTGACTCAGTAATTGCCGATGCTAGAATCTCTGACCATAGTCCCATTGCCATACATCTACTAAACGCCCAACCCTCCTCTTCCCCTCGCATATGGCGGTTCCCTTCGTACCTGGCAAACAGTGAGGACTTCCGACACATGCTTTCTGCGGCGTGGGAGGAATACACCTCCAACAACGAACCGCACCTCACAAACCCTAACCTGTTTTGGGAAGCAGGAAAGGCCTTCCTGAGAGGTAAAATAATCTCATACACCGCGCAATTTAAGAGACATGCCAGACAAAGCTATGTACGAGCAAGTGAGGCTCTGCGCTCGGCTCACGAACTCCTGACACTTAACCGCACATCTGACAATATACATGCTTGGAGAAATGCCAAGCGTGAATTTGACCTTTGGGCGGAACAACAAGAATTGGCTAAGAACTCGTACGCTAAATTACACTTCCACAGATATGGCAACAAGGCCGGCAAACTCCTAGCGAGGCTGTGTACGGGACCTAGACGCCCTACCAATATCTCTGCCCTGACAAACTCAGCTGGCACGGTAGTCACTTCGCCTACTGAGATTAGTAAAGTCCTAGTCAACTATTATACACAGTTATACTCGGCGGATCCTACGGACCAACTTGAGGCCGACGCTTTCCTGGCTAGGGTCCACCTCCCCAAACTTCAGAGGGAACACTTAGAGACTCTCAACGCTCCCATAACCGTTGAAGATGTCAAACAGACGATCACCTCATTGTCCTCTGCTAAAGCCCCAGGCCCGGACGGTTACACTGCCGAATTTTATAAACTGACTAAAGACTTCCTTCCCGACACCCTACGTCAGGTCTACACAAATATGTGGGATGGGGGCCCCTATCTTCCTACAGGATCCCAGGCGCATATTAGAATAATTCCTAAAAAAGGTAAAGACCCCTCGCTCCCGGGCTCTTACCGCCCAATCTCATTAATTAATGTCGATGTTAAGATATTATCCAAGATTGTGGCGTCTCGTTTGGCTCAACTACTGCCCTCTATGCTTCACCCGGCACAGTCAGGATTTGTTCAGGGACGATCGGCCACCCTCAATATCCGCAAGGTCCTAATGGCATTAGAATATGCAAAACTTCACCCAGAACAGGACGTTGCCATCCTGTCGCTCGATGCCGAAAAGGCTTTTGACAATATTAGTTGGTCCTGGCTGTTCCGGGTGATGACGGACTTTGGTTTCTCAGGCCCGATTATACAGTTTCTACGACGTATGTATGAATCCCCAACTGCGCGACTGGTGACCCCCGACTTTATATCTGACACAATTCCTCTGATGAAGGGGACTAGACAAGGATGCCCGCTCTCCCCATTACTCTTTAATATAGCTATCGAGCCTTTATCCCGAATACTCGATTCCCCTGACGGAGTTAGTGGCATTCCAATAGGTTCTCATTCTCTCCGCTCCGCCCTATTCGCAGACGACATATTGTTATTCTCCACACGACCCCTTGCGGACTTTGACAGACTTCGACTATTATTTCAATCCTTCCGACTATGCTCAGGTTTTCGAATTAATTTTGACAAGAGCGAGATCTTATCGCTCCACCCCAGATTGGCTGCCAAGTGGGTGGGTCACTCTCCTTTTGCCATAGCGAAGAACCATATTACCTACTTAGGCATACACATTGGCAGAGACCCTTCCACCCTGTACTCACTCAACTTCCCACCGCTAATCTCTAAAATTGTGAAGGAGCTGGATGTTTGGGCGGCCCTCCCCCTCTCGCTCTTTGGGAGATGCCACTTATTTAAAATGGTGTCGTTCGCGCGCCTACTCTATCCCATGCAGACCATACCTCTTCTACTTAAACACTCTGATGTAAACACAATACATAAGGCACTATCTGTCTTTCTCTGGTCTCGCAAAAAATCTCGCATTGCGTTGCAAAAACTATGTCTCCCGAAGTCTGAGGGCGGGGCGGGCCTGCCCAACATACGTTTTTACAATCTGGCTTGCTTGCTGAGACAAGGCCTGGACTGGCTATCAGGCAGATCCAAATACTCCAATACCATACTAGAAGAAGCCTCGACCCATCCATACACTCTACCTGCCATCCTACATTCGAACCCCAACAAATTACCGACCTACATGAAGTCCAGTATCCTCATCAGGGATGCAGTTATAGCATGGAGAGAGGTCCGTAGATTATTGGGGCTGCCCTCTAGTATTTCCTGCCACTTGCCGGTACTTGGAAACCCAATGTTCCCACCGTCCACTCTACACGAAGCCTTTAAACAATGGAACGCCAGGGGACTTACCACTGTCGCTTCGATATACCTAGACACCCAATACAACTTCAAATCCTTTCTCACCTTGTCAAGGGAATATTGTTTGCCAGCCTCACACGTCTTTTACTATCACCAAATGGTCGGTTATTTACGTACTTGCTGTGCCCCCGGCTCAAATCCCCTGCAAAAATCCTTCATTGATGTAGTCTTACGCAACAACGATTACTCCATATCTTCCCTCTATTCTCATCTTATTGAGCACCAGGCTGCCAAATACCGTCTCAAACCATTTCAGAAATGGGCGCAAATATTTGAGGATGACACTCTCCCCACCACAATTCTCGAGGGCTACAGACGGGTACACAAATTAACCATATCAGAAACATGGCGGGAGACGCAATTCAAACTCATCCACAGGGCGTATTATCCTTTCCGTTTTAGTAAGGCTGACCCTACCCAGGAAAATTGCCCTTGGTGCTCTACCCCCCGCCCGTCTCTGCTTCACCGCCTATGGGAATGCACACCTATTGTTAAATACTGGGACTCTGTACTTGCCTATGTAAATGAAGTTACTGACACACTGATCCCGAGGGACTACCTACTATGCCTATTTGGGTCCGAACCGCCGCCTCCCCTTGCTCCCGCAATAACTGGAGGCTCGCTTCCCACCCCCCAATGGGCTCACCTATGCCTCCTAGTGGCCCGTAGGACTATCATGTCTCATTGGATCAGCCCAAGTCCGCCGAATCTACCGGCGGTCAGAAAGGCCCTCTCGTCGCTTTTCTATTTAGAGAGACTGGATACCATTGTCTTGAACTTTCGCTCTACCCCACGGTTCTTTACGAGATGGCGGAAGTTCATGGAACACACGTTTGACCAAACGGAACTACAAACTCTCATGCATCCGTTCCGATACACCGAATGGTATCTTCATAGGGACCTTGCAAACTCCTTGGGTATCCTTAAACTGGTGAATCTGTCGGACCCCTCGGCCCTTCTGCCACCATGAACCTAGCAACCATAGATACAAGCCCCTTAGCGTTCCTACCATATTTCATGCCCTCCACAGTGCATTACGCCTAATGGTCCGTCACCTGCCAGTTTATATGTCCTATCGCACCGATTGTAACTTAAGCTGACACTAACACAAGGTTGTATATCCGCAACCCCTGTAGGTGTAATTGTGATACACAGGTAATAGTGGTTTTATAGCTCTGTTTTGTTCTCTCTTCAATGCCTGCTTCTGGTTTTCTACTTTTTCTCTCTCTCTCTATATTTTCTTTGTGGTTATATTTTTATTTCTATTTTTATTTTTATTTTCTGATTGTATGGTTATTTTCTTCTGTTTCAAGCTTTCACTGCCCTTTCCATATCTCTCTGTGATCCGATATGTATAATGCTTTCCCATGTACATGGTTTTGTATACATTGTCTTTGTATTATTTGTTCGCGTTACGTCATCTTATTTTACTGTACAAACCCCAATAAAAATATTTCAAAAAAAAAAAAAAAAAACTAATACGTAGGCTTGCGTTGATGTTCCCAAATGCTTCCCCGCTATGCTTTCGAAATTGTCAAGCTCAGGGCACTATGCTTCATATTTGGTGGGAGTGTCCCAGAATTAGAGGATTTTGGAAAAGTTACAGAGGTGCCGGTGGAGAAATCCCCAAGGTTGCGCTATTAGGGACTTCTATTCCCCAGGCCTCTAAACACAGACAAAGATTGATAAATTTTATACTTCTGGGAGCAAAGACCACTCTAGCAGGGGCGTGGAAGCAATCTAGAGTCTCTTTTTTGGCAGCCAAAAGAAAGATTTTGTGGGTTATGACTCAGGAAAAAATGATCAGCTCTATCTCAAACACTTCCGACCTCTTTGAGGCTGTTTGGGAGCCCTGGGCAAGATATGTGGGAATCCCCCTTTCGGCTGGCAATGTAACGCCCTCCACGAGCACGGGGTAGACAGGCTGACAATCAACTCAAATCTAGACCTCTCTTTCTTCTTTTCTCTCTCTTTCTTCTTTCTCTCCATTTCTTTTCCCACCTTTATTTTTCTAGCTCTCTATGTTCAAGGTTATCGTTCCAGTTCTCTAGTTCACTTTTATTCTTTTTTCTTATATTATTTAATTATTTATTTATCTCTTCTAGTTTGATATGTCATTTTTGATAGAGTTGCTCTGAAGGGAGAAAGTATTCCTTTCGCAATCAGTATATAGGAAGGATGGGGGTTCTCTGTCTTCCTATTAATCTTAGTGAGAGGATCCTGGTTTTTATCCAGTCACTGTGACTGATTGCTACTATTTTTTGCCCTTTTTTTTGACTCTGGCTATTCGCACGGCACATGGACCTCTGGTCCTTCTGGATAGCCGTGCGGATACTCCAAGAAGTTTGAGGTCATGGCATAGGACTTGGATATCAGTTCTCTTTCGGCACAGTTTGTTCCCAATAGGGGTGTCGAGACAGAACTTCAGGTTTATGGCTTGTTTCAGGCTTCCTCTCTCCTATAGATATATATATATACATGATAGGGCAGGTTTACCTGTCTCATGCAGACAGATGGCCGAGGTCTTTGTCCCCTGCTTACCCTCTCCCTCAATAGTTAAGTATGTTTACAATCTTATGTTTTAACTACTATTTATATGACGCTATTTCCCTTTTTTTTCATATGAGTTCAAGGAAGAATACTCTATTTTATTGTTTGGGATAAATTGCACTGTATGTACTCTACCAGTAATTTTTCTTTTTTTTTTATTGTTTTCTCGCTCCAAGAATGTAATGGGAGCTTTTTCTGTATTTCTTTGACATTTATTCAAATAAAAATCTTAAATGTAAAAAAAAAAAACTAATACGCCGACTTTAGTTAGTTGGTTCTGCTATTTAGTGGATGAGAACATGCAACCCACACTAGGTGGTCCAAAAACAGTCAGATTGACTGACAACTAGACGTTCCAACTAGATAATGGTCATGAAAACCTAAAACATTGTGAAACCTGACCGACCGACCAACCTAAAGTTGTCTATGGAGGCTAAGATTTCCTCTTATTCTGAAAGCCTGAAAACCCAGTTATCAAATCTGAGGGATAAAACACAAAATAAAAGTTAGTAATAAACATTCAACATTTTTTTCTTAACCTGGAAACAAAACAATGGTTATATACCTGTAACAAGACATTAGTATATGAAACACAAATATACATTACATTGGATAACATGTGCACTTTTTAAAATACCAAAAATTGTTGAGCTCAACTGTTCATTAATATGTATTACTTAATACATAATAATGCCACGTGGATATATTTTTAATTTATTAATGAATTTATTTTTAATTTTTTTATGGTATACCAATAATTCCCCCAAAAAAATGTATTCACCATGGTGAGAGAAAAATAAATAGCAACTCTAGGTAATAAACCTTTTAACTGTACCATTTATCAACCAATCATAATACTTCATCACAACTTTTTCGCAGAACCTTCTGTAAAAAAAAAAAAAACACATCTTATTAAGGCACTTTTCCATTCACCATTTAAGGTACTGTATTTGCTGGCGTATAAGACTACCCTTTACACTTAGAAAAAATGGCCAAAAAGCAGTGGTCGTCTTATACGCCGGGTCAGCTGCTCGGATGCCTGCTGGATGTGCAGTAATACTGGGTGTAGCTTCAGCTACATACAGTATATATCGCTTAGCCAATCCCGGTGAGCGATGTATTTAAATGAATACAGAGCCTGCTCGGATTGGAGTAACAACCTCTGCCAATCCGAGAAAGCTAAATAGAGTAGCCTGCTCAGATTGGCGTTGAGAGTCAGAGAGGCGTGGTCTGATGATGTTACAGCCTCTGCCTTCCAAGCAGGCTTTGTATTCATTAATAGAATACATCGCTCACCGTGATTGGCTCCAGCTCCAGCAAGGAGGAAGAAGGAAGAAGAATATGGCTCCAGAAGGTAGAAATATGAAGCATCGGAAGCCTTGGAAGGGGGGTCGTCTTATACAGTGAGTACAGGCAAAAAATCTTAAAAAACTGTAAAATTAGGGGGTCGTCTTATACGCCCAGTCGCCTTATACACCGACAAATACAGTACTTTTCTTGGCTCAGGTAATTTGCATGTCAATACAATTTGTTTTACATTCTCACAGACCTGGAAAGAAGGGGGTCATTTGGGCTGTTAGCAGCTGAGAACACACGTCACACACACACACCATTCAATTTAACTTGTGTCAAAAAAAGAGAGGGGGGGTGATTGCTCCTTGAACTATAGAACACAATTCCTTATTTTTAAACTTTAACAAACATAAAACAAATCATCATGCCACCAAACACAACCTCACAATCCATGGATCTCCCACACTTCCACACAACATACATAACTCTCACACTTAGCCATCTACACCCTGTAGTCAAAAATATTTAGCACATTTCTTTAATAAAACTGCACTCCCCCCCCCCCACACACACACATTCACACACTTATCTAAGTCAAATATGACCTCTAGACATTAATTTTCTCTATCATACTTAAACTCATAACCTCTGTTTATCACTACTCTGGGGATGTGGATTCCCACCATTTTAGTGGCTGTCCCTGCTTGTCCCTATTAAAAATACTCACCTCATCAGTTCTGTTATTCTACCATCCCTGCCCTCCAAGCATCATTCATTTGTTTGTATCATCTTCTCGTGGTGACTGTACCACAGGGCTTCCCAAGCACTTGGCTTGAAAGTACCCCTCTTAGAATATTGCTTGCCAGTCCACTGATTCCCAATATTTCATATATTTCACAACCCAAGGTCCATATTTGTTTATCATTTCTTCCTTCGGGGTCAAGTGGTAAGGTTCCCCACGGCTAGACTTCCTTTTTGAAGCGATTTGATTTCCCATTCTTTTACGGACGAAGGACTTTGAGCTGATCCCGCAAACCTTATACTGTAGGTCGCTTTTTTCCAAAGATAGCTACTCTTTGACCAATGATTGGGTTGACAGGGATCGCACCTGTCACTGTTACCGCTTTTTTTTCACTACTTGTCAGAACAATGACTGACTATAGTCCTTCAAAAAATTAGCCTGGAGATTTTCCCAACTAAATAAGTTTAATCCCCCCGTGAACTTGTCTGCAATATTCTAAAAGAAATGCTTTCTGTACCACAGGGCTTCCCAAGCGTTAAGCTTGATTAGACCCTATGATTGCTTGTAGGGCAGGGGGCAATTTTAACTGACGTCCAATGATTTTTAGCAGTTACTAGGGATTAGCCGAACATACCCGTGTTCAGTTCGCATCAGAACGTTCGAACAGACCGCAGGTTCGCGTGAACATTTAGAACCCCATTGAAGTCTATGGGACTCGAACATTCAAATTCAAAAACGATCATTTTAAAGACCAATATTTAATTTAATGTTGGAAAACGTCGTTCAGAACCCGGGTCTTGCCCCAGGGAACATGTATCAATGGAAAAAAAAGTTTTAAAAAAGGCAGTTGTGACGGTAGTAGAACATATCCCCGTCAAGCATTCCCTTCTTCTCCCATAAAAGAAATCACCCAATATTCCACGACTAGGAATATCTCTGGAATCGCCGAATAATCCACACATGAGCCATGGCTTAATGCTGAATGTAAACAGGACACACTTTATTGAAAGTACACAGCACACTTTATACAGGATTTGGAACATCCCGCCCCCAACAACCGCTTTCCTATTGGTCCATTGTAAAGTATGCAGTCTTCATTCAGGTCCTCTTAAACCATGCAAATGAAGACTTGTAAATTACACAGCAGAGATTGGTCCCAAAGCTTGAATAGCCTGAATATGTGTGTTGAGACAGAAGCCCCCAGGGGGTCGGGTGGCTAGGCGTCTCGTCTCTGACACGGCTATTCATCTGCAGAACACAATGGAAAGGTATTTCACAAGCCACTTAGCATTGAAAGGTCATTGTCCCTTACTGGCAGCATGGCAATCTGGTTTAAACAGGTTTTACAGATGCCTCTACAAAAGGGGAAAGTAATCCAATTATCCAGGGCTAGAGGCAGACCCCATAACACACAGACATTAAAATTAGCAGGGAGAGAATTACACTGAAGTATATAGGCAATTGCATAAAAGTCCTTCACAGCAGTTTTTTCCAGAGCAGCCATTTTAATGATGCTTAAAGTGAAAAAAAAATTTCCTTTAAATAAATATCACACCTGCTGGGTGTCTATAGAAGTGGCACGTGTTTAGAAATGTCCCTGCACAACATGAGAGGACTATAAAAAAAGTTAATAATACTGCTTGCGCACATGCTGTGTGGCAACAATATGTCGAATATTTTAGCGGTGGTGGGGGGCCATTATTGTTTTGTGAAAGAAACATTTTAGAAAAAAGGACACCCCTCAAACATACTGTAATTGGAGCGCAACAAGGAGCCACGTGCAAAGTATTGCATCAAAAATTGTTATTAGGCGCCCCTGTTAAACAGGGGCAGAAAAATTGTGCCTTGGGCACAACACAACACTGCCACCCCTCCCAATAACTCCAATTGGAGCGCAACAAGGAGCCACGTGCAAAGTATTGCATCAAAAATTGTTATTAGGCGCCCCTGTTAAACAGGGGCAGAAAAATTGTGCCTTGGGAACAACACAACACTGCAACCCCTCCCAATAACTCCAATTGGAGCGCAACAAGGAGCCACGTGCAAAGTATTGCATCAAAAATTGTTGTTATTAGGAGCCCCTGTTAAACAGGGGCAGAAAAATTGTGCCTTAGGCACTGGTGGCGGAGCCCAGAAACACAACATTTCTTACTAGCTATCAGCAAGAAAAGTGAGGAGGAGAAGGATATTCCATCAGCAGCATAAGAGGACAGTCACTCAGCATCAGCATACGCAGTCTAAAAGGGATCCGACATTTCAACAAAAACATATTATTCAGTAACATCAGCATCAGGTGCTTGGTAGCTGGTGTTGATCCAAGCCTGATTCATTTTGATGAAGGTCAGTCGATCAACAGAGTCGGTGGAGAGGCGCACCCTGTGATCGGTAACAAAGCCTCCAGCAGCACTGAATGTGCGTTCTGAAAGAACACTGGATGCAGGGCAAGCCAGTAGCTCAATTGCGTACTGTGCAAGCTCTGGCCAGTGATCCATCCTCAAGACCCAGTAAGCCAGAGGATTTTCGGTGGGGAAGGAGTCCAAGTCGGATCTTGCCCCTAGGTATTCCCGGACCATGTAAACCAGACACTGGCGATGGTTGCTGGAACCGGTCAGACCTTGGGGCTGCGGACTAAAAAACTGTCTGAAGGCATCGGTCAGACGGCCACCTTCTCCAGCACTCCTTCTGTGACTCACCGAAGCCTCAGCAAGACGTCGTCCAGAGCCAGGTTTTGGTAATCCCCCCGGTTCTGGGAACGCATTGCACAGACCCTTCTGCAAGGCCTCCCGCAGAAGCTTCATTTTCTGCTCCCTCTGCGATGGCAACATAAGGTCTGCAACCTTACTCTTGTAACGTGGATCAAGGAGAGTTGCCAGCCAGTAATGATCAGTCTCCTTGATAGCACGTACACAAGGATCCTTACGCAGGCTTTGCAGGATCAGGGAGGCCATGCAGCGTAGGTTTGCAGAGGCATTCGGGGCACAGTCCTCTGGGTCACTGAGGACGACAGGATCCACAGGCACCTCATCCCTGCCACGTAAATGTCCACGTGTTTCTTGGGACTGTAAATGATCCCTTGAAGACTGCTGCTGCTGATGCTGAGTGCTAGGCTCCACCTCCATGCTGCTGATACAATCCTCCTCCTCCTCCTCCTCCTCTTCCTGTGTGCTAGGTGGGAAAGCAAGCCCACTGTCTGGGTAAAGGGGGCCCTGAGAGATAAGGAAGTCCTCCTCTTCCTCCCTCTGTTCTGCCTCAAGGGCCCTGTCCATTATTCCACGTAGCGTGTGCTCCAACATGTGAATAAGAGGGACAGTCTCACTGATGCATGCACTGTCACTGCTCACAATCCTCGTGGCCTCCTCAAATGGTGACAGGACAGTGCATGCATCCCTGATCAAGGCCCACTGGCGTGGGGAAAAAAAACCTTGCTGCCCTGACCCAGTTCTGCTGCCATATTGGCACAGGTACTCTGATGGCCTGCTGCTGCGTGTGCAGCTGCTGCAGCATGGCCAACGTAGAGTTCCATCTGGTGGGCATGTCACAAATTAGGCGGTTCTTGGGCAGGTTGTATTCCCTTTGGAGGTCACTCAGCCGAGCAGTGGCATTATATGACCTCCGGAAATGCACACAGACTTTACTGGCCTGCTTCAGGACATCCTGTAAGCCGGGGTACCTGCCCAAGAACTGCTGCACCGCCAAATTGAGGACATGCGCAAAACAGGGCACGTGGGTGAGTTTTCCCTGTCGCAGGGCAGAGAGGAGGTTCCAGGCTTCAGCTGGCGTGGCGTCAACCACCTCTGAGCCTACCAACTGCGTTCAGGTGGTATGTAACAGCACACGTGCAGTGACACCAAATGCGCTCAGGTGGTATGCAACAGCAAACGTGCAGTGACACTAACTGCGCTCAGGTGGTATGTAACAGCAAACGTGCAGTGACACTAACTGCGCTCAGGTGGTATGTAACAGCACAAGCGCAGTGACACCAAATGTGTTCAGGTTGTATGTAACAGCACAAGCGCAGTGACACCAAATGAGTTCAGGTGGTATGTAACAGCACACGTGCAGTGACACCAACTGCGCTCAGGTGGTATGTAACAGCAAACGTGCAGTGACACCAAATGCGCTCAGGTGGTATGTAACAGTAAACGTGCAGTGACACCAACTGCGCTCAGGTGGTATGTAACAGCAAACGTGCAGTGACACCAACTGCGTTCAGGTGCTATGTAACAGCACACGCGCAGTGAGACCAACTGCGTTCAGGTGCTATGTAATAGCACACACGCAGTGACACCAACTGCGTTTAGGTGGTATTAAACAGCACGCGCACAGTCAGAGCGACTGAGTTTCTGTGCAATTCAATAGCCCACTTGCATTAACAGCAACTGCGTTTCTGTGCAAATAAATAGCACACTTGCAGTAACAGGTAATGCGTCTATGTGCAATTAACTAGCACACGTTGACTAACACGGAGTACTATGTTTAAGGTAAACCCTAATGCAGGCAATACAACACGTTAGAGCACTGCATCAAGCACAATCTCCTGCCTGACAGATACTAATAGCAGATCTAGCTAAGCTATACAGTTTATAAATATATTGACAACTCCTAGGGATGTCAATATATTCTCTACAAACTGTAAATTTAACTATACTGACTACTAGCCTCCCTGCTCTATCTATCTATCTATCTATCTATCTATCTATCTATCTATCTATCTATCTGAAAAGACACTGGGGTAGATTCACATAGATCAGCGGATCTTTTGATCCGCGTGATCTATCTTTTTTACGATCCGCCTGCGCCAGTTTTTGAGGCAAGTGCTGTATTCAGAAAGCACTTGCCTCGTAAGTTGCCCTGGCGGATCGTAAATCCCCCGGCGGAATGCAAATTCCGCGGCTAGGGGGAGTTTACTATTTAAATCACGCGCGTCCCCGCGCCGATCGTACTGCGCATGCGCCGCCGGCTAAATTTCCCAGCGTGCATTGCTTCAAATGACGTCGCAAGGACGTCATTGTTTTTGACGTTAACGCAATTAACGTATGGCCCTATTCCCGAACGACTTACGTAAACGACGTAAAAAATTCAAAACTCGACGCGGGAACGATGGCCATACTTAACATAGGATACGCCGCACTTACCCCGCATATAGCAGGGGTAACGATCCGCCGGAAAAAGCCGAACGCAAACGACGTAAAAAAAAACGACGGCCGGGCGTTCGTTTCTGAATCGGCGGTTTTCCTCATTTGCATATTCGTCGCGCATAATAACAGAAGCGCCACCTAACGGACGGCGGGAGATTGCAGCCTAAGATCCGACAGTGTAACTCACTTACACCAGTCGGCTCTAAGGGAGATCTATGCGGAACCTGATTCGAGGAATCAGCCGCATAGATCCGAGCGTCGGATCTCACAGATACGACGGTGTATCAGTAGATACACCGTCGTATCTCTATGTGAATCTACCCTATCTAGCGTTAATCTAGCGTTAACGTCAAAAACAATGACGTCCTTGTGACGTCATTTGAGGCAATGCACGCTGGGAAATTTAGCCGGCGGCGCATGCGCAGTACGATCGGCGCGGGGACGCGCGTGATTTAAATAGTAAACTCCCCCTAGCCGCGGAATTTGCATTCCGCCGGGGGATTTACGAGGCAAGTGCTTTCTGAATACAGCACTTGCCTCAAAAACTGGCGCAGGCGGATCGTAAAAAAGATAGATCACCCGGATCAAAAGATCCGCTGATCTATGTGAATCTACCCCTGTGTCTCTATCTATCTATCTCTCTCTAAGGCCGCGTACACACGATCAAATCTATCTGCTGGAAACGGTCGGCCCGACCGTCCCAGCAGACAGATTCGACCGTGTGTACGGGCGAGCCGACGGATTTGGCCACCCGACAGATTTCAAAGCATGCTTTGAAATCTGTCGGCTGGTAACCCGTCCGCCCGACATGTCTGCTGGTTAGTACGCTAACCAGCAGACATGTCTTCTCGCACACGCGCCGAATGGTTTCGACGCATGCACGGAAGTGTTTTACTTCCTGGTGCGGTGACGTGGCGGCGTCAACGTCACCGCCACGTCACCGCGCCGTCTGGCGGCGGGGACTTTGGTTTGATCGTGTGTACACGATCAAACCAATATGTCCCCAGCAGACAGATTTGTTCAAATCGGTCGGCCCGACCGATTTGAACAAATCTGTCTGCTCGTGTGTACGCGGCCTAACTCACTGTCTGTCTGACTTCTCTCTCTGAAAGCAAGCCAGAACACACTACACGAGGCCGCCCGGGAGGCGGCCTTTTATAGTGTGGGGCGTGTGCTAAAGCCCTGAGCCCTAATTGGCCAAAGCACCCAGGCTTTGGCTTATTAGGTCTCTTTGTTTTTTGGGCGCTGTGATTGGCCAAGCATGCGGGGTCATGGTGCATGCTTGGCCAATCAGCTCGCAACGCCGCAGTGAATTATGGGCCGTTGCGCGTCATTCGAATTTGGCGCAAACGACCCGTTTTGTTAGTTTTTCAACGAACGATCGAACAGGCAATGTTCGAGTCGAACATGTGTTTGTTTCGAACGCGAAGCTCATCCCTAGCAGTTACAATATAGCCAGTGTTTGCAGATTTAATTACACCGTTAGTTTACACAGAAAGATAGATTCACATACATCCAGATAATTCAGTGTGATTTAGTGTCCATTTCCACTGATGCAATTTGCCATGCGACTTTGGACACAAAGTCGCATTACAAATCGCAGCCCATTGATTTCAATAGCCCCCATTCCAATCTAAGTGGCTCAAAGCTGCAGCGACTGATAAGGTACCTGCACCATTCTGATGCAACTTCTGGATCAAAAACACATTCAAAGCCACACCATAGTCGCACTAAAGCTGCATCTCAAAATCGCACCCTGAATCAGGCGACATTGGAGTTGCACTAGTGGAAACGCAGCCCAAAAGTGTAGGTGTGTTTCACTCACAAGATTGGCCTAATCTCATTCAAAGTGTCAACTGAAATAGCTTTTTGGCAGAGGCACACTGGGCCAGATTCTCAAAAAATGGCGTATCTGGCGGCGTAGCGTATAGTATCACATTTACACTACGCCTACGCAAATTACTGGAGCAAGTGCCGTATTCTCAAAGCACTTGCTCCGTAATTTTCGGCGGCGTAGCGTAAATGCGGCGTCGTAAGGCCGCATAATTCAAATAGTGAAGGAAGGGGCGTGCTGTATTTAAATTAAGCGCGCCCCCGCGTCAAACGAAGTGCGCATGCACCGGCCTGGAAAAAGCCCAGTGCGCATGCTCAAGCTCACGTCGGAAAGCGACATGATCGACATGATCGTCACTTACGCAATTCCCTATTCGCGAACGACTTAGTAAAACGACGTAACCGACAGAAAAAGATGACGCTGACCCGACGCCATACTTAACATAGCATACGACGGAACTTCGGAAACATACCCCTCATATAGCAAGGGTAACCTTACGCGTACGCAACCTACGTAAACTACGTCGCCGCGTCGCAAAAACGTTCAGGAATCGGCGTATTAGGCTCATTTGCATAGGCAAATGAGAAAACAATGTAAGGGTGACCTAGCGGCCGGTGTTGTCATTACATCTAAGATCCGACGGTGTAATTGCTTTACACCTGTCAGATCTTTAGTGTATCTATGCGTAAGTGATTCTAAGAATCACTTGCATAGATACCCATAGAAAAAAACTGTGATACGACGGTGTATCTGAGATACACCGTCGTATATCAGCTGAGAATCTGGCCCACTGTCTTCAAGATTCCAAACAGAATCCTTATTCTTCGCACTGACACCCTGCTGCAATTTCATTTTATATATCTACATTATTCAAAATCAGTCTCATCAACATATTCACAAAAGACTTAAACCAGCTCTGTCTACCATACAAGAAATAATATTCATCCAAAATGTAAACTTTCCTCATACTCAGGGCACCAAAATTGTCATGTCATTAACCTGAGCTAATAAAACCTTTTTGTCTATATAAAAATTAAATCAAAGAATAGCGGTGCGAAAAAGAGAAAACTATTACATTTATTGATACAGAGAAGAAACTTACATTACTCCAATATTCATCCTATAACATAACAGCATGGGCGTCCGCTCCATAGGGCAAGGGGGGGGCTATTGCCTGCCCCCCCCCCCCCTAGAATCCAGTGCTCTGTTTTGGCCGGGGACCGCTGCTGCGGCCAATCATGGGGAGGAAAATAGTGGGCAGGAAGCTAGGCAGCGGCGCGTCAAATTAGAGCCGCTCTCTCTCTCTTCAGCTAACAGAAAGGGGAGGGGGGCGATCGGGGGAGATATACAGACACAGCCCACATCTCTCTTCTTCCTGACCTGTCACGGCTCTGCTGCCAAGTTTTCTAGTAAATGGAGCGGCAGTTCTGTGACAGGGAGAGGAGAGATGCGGGCTGTGTCTGTATATCTCCCCCGATCGCCCCCCTCCCCTTTCTGTCAGCTGAAGAGAGAGACCGGCTCTAATTGAATTTGCACCGCCGCCCAGCTTGCCACTGTCACTTGCAAGCAGAGCTGCTAGTGGAAGTCGTCCACCTCTCATATCTGCCGTACTCTGCATTTAGACGATGTTATCTGTCAGAGCTGCAGAGGAAGTAACTACTGAAAGTCCTCTGTCTGCTCTACTTACAAGTGACTGCAGCAATTGGGTGAGCTGTAACGGCACACTAACAAAGGTCTCGCTGGTGTCAGGTGGCTCAGTTTAACTGCAGAGGCACCCTCCACTCCTGGGGCATCATGGGAAATGTAGTCCCTGAAGAGTGGTGGCCCAAGTGTGTCCACAGACACCACGCTACAGCCCCCAGCATGCAAGAACTCGGCTTGGGGGGGGGGTTACAAGAGGAGAAAAAAAGAATACTGTGCTGGGGGAAGCGTACTTAATTAACCTGAGCGATTAAAACCTTTTTGTCTATATAAAAATTAAATCAAAGAATAGCGGTGCGAAAAAGAGAAAACTATTACATTTATTGATACAGAGAAGAAACTTACATTACTCCAATATTCATCCCATAACATAACAGCATGGGCGTCCGCTCCATAGGGCAAGGGGGGGCCTATTGCTCTACTTGCTCTACTTACAAGTGACTGCAGCAATTGGGTGAGCTGTAACGGCACACTAACAAAGGTCTCGCTGGTGTCAGGTGGCTCAGTTTAACTGCAGAGGCACCCTCCACTCCTAATTCCTGGGGCACACTCCCCTGCCATATAGGAGAGGAGAAAAAAAGAATACTGTGCTGGGGGAAGCCAGAGAGGGAGCCACGCTGTACCCGCACCACCAGAGAGGGAGCCACGCTGTACCCGCACCACCAGAGAGGGAGCCACGCTGTACCCGCACCACCAGAGAGGGAGCCACGCTGTACCCACACCACCTGAGAGGGAGCCACGTTGTACCCACACCACCAGAGAGGGAGCCACGCTGTAACCATACCACCAGAGAGGGAGCCACACTGTACCTGCACCACCGGAGAGGGAGCCACGCTGTACCCACACCACCTGAGAGGGAGCCACGCTGTACCCACACCACCTGAGAGCGAGCCACGCTGTAACCACACCACCTGAGAGGGAGCCACGCTGTAACCACACCACCTGAGAGGGAGCCACGCTGTAACCACACCACCTGAGAGGGAGCCACGCTGTAACCACACCACCTGAGAGGGAGCCACACTGTACCTGCACCACCTGAGAGGGAGCCACACTGTACCCACACCACCTGAGAGCGAGCCACGCTGTAACCACACCACCTGAGAGGGAGCCACACTGTACCTGCACCACCTGAGAGGGAGCCACGCTGTAGCCGCACCACCTGAGAGGGAGCCACGCTGTAGCCGCACCACCTGAGAGGGAGCCACGCTGTAACCACACCACCTGAGAGGGAGCCACGCTCTAACCACACCACCTGAGAGGGAGCCACACTGTACCTGCACCACCTGAGAGGGAGCCACACTGTACCTGCACCACCTGAGAGGGAACCACGCTGTACCTGCACCACCTGAGAGGGAGCCAACTGTACCCACACCACCAGAGAGAGCCACTCTGTACCCACACCAGACAGCCACACTGTACCCACACCACCAGAGAGGGAGAAAGACAGAGCCGGTGGCAGGATACAGGCATGCTACACTACTGACTAGAGTCACCTCAGGCAACCCAGAGTGAGCCAACGTTCAGCCAGAGGGATCACTGTTGCGGTTTCACCAGGTCTGGTAAGTTGGCCATTATCCATAAGGCCTCGTACACACGAGGGGATATGTCCGCTGAAAACGGTCCGATGGACCGTTTTAGCAGACATCTCCGCTCGTGTGTATGGGCTAGCAGACAGATTTGTCCACCCGACAGATTTCAAAGCATGCTTTGAAATCTATCGGGTGGGAATGTGTCCGCCCGACATGTCTGCTGGTTAGTACACTTACCAGCAGACATGTCGTCCCGCACCTGTTTTACTTCCTGGTGCGGTGACGTGGCGGTGTCAACGTCACCGCCACGTCACCGCACCGTCCGCCGGCGGGGAATTTGATCCGATGGTGTGTACACGCCATCGGATCAAACTCCAGATCGGACATATCCGATGGAAATGGTCCGCGGACCGTTTTCATCGGATATGTCCGATCGTGTGTACGAGGCCTTACTGTTCCTAGGGACTGAGCCATTAGGAAGTGTCTAACCTGATATCCTCCCATCTATGCTGGGGGCAATTATTGCAGAAAATCACACCAAATGCTGGGAGTTTTTAGTGTAGAAAATTAATACCAGTTCTGAGGGTCTTTATTATGTACACTGGTACAGATGCTGAAGTTTTTATTCTAGAAATCTGCACCGATGTGGGGGGTTATTATTGTTGCTACTGACAACAATGCTGGCGACTTTTATTGCGAAACTGCCACTGATCCTGGGGGTTGTTATTTCCTTGGGGGGAGGGGGACTCCATTTTTTTTATATTGTTCTTCAAAGTTGCTAGTTGCTTGATAGTTGCATCTGGTTTCTCAAACCTTTGCATGCCTGCGCTTTATGTGATAATGACTAAGCCCCTCCCTTTCATGACATTGTCAAAAAGGGACGGAGCATGGATGACCTTAAAATGATGCCCCCCCTGAAAAAAGTTCAGCGGACGCCCATGCATAACAGCTACCACTTTTAAAACCAAGATGATAACCAAGTTACACAATTATGCAAAAAGTAATACGGCAATAATGGACATAGCACTAAGTAATGACAAGTTGTAGTTAAATGAATCAATGAGGAAAGCAAAAGAGAAGTGAGATTAATCTTTGGCCCAATCTTAAGATAGAAGGAACGTAAAGAGAGAGAGAAGGAGGGAGAGGGGGAGAGAGAGAGAAGGGGGAAGAGGGGGAGAGAGGGTGGGAGAGAGAGATATTACGTGTCTTGTCTTGCTCAAATCATCGTCTCCAGGGAAAGGGGCGAGTTATCGGGCGGCCTTCTGATTTATACCCCCCCTTGGTCCCTACCCCCTCTTTACAGGATTCAAAAACTCTATAATTCTATGGGTGTTAAAGTTGCCTTACCAACGGATTGGTTGAATGTCAAGCCTAGTTATTCATTGGTTCCGAGTACCAATCAGTATCTGATTGGTCGCATTTTCAAGCTTTAAAGAAATGTTTCTAGCATGCACAAACTCTGTCTTTGGTGTGTCAACCAATCCTTTAATGCGTAGTCACACTAGTATGCTAAGGGCCCCTGCTGTGATGGAGCCTTTCAGCATGTCCAGCTTCCCTTCAAAATAAAAGGACAATTTAGCTAATTTAGTTATCACCTGGGACCTTTACCCATGACACAGGAATAAGTAATTTTTTAAAGCACAGCTGAGCCAGTAGTTTTGTCATATCACAAAATTGAACCAGTCCAGTAAAACATACATTCATCTTTGCACTGGTTCCCCTGATATAAATATGAAATTAAAACTTTTTACCACAGTAGTCATAGGTAGAGCTGGAGAGAGTGGAACTGCTGATCACTGTGATGCGCCCGGTGCAGAAGGCAGAACAGTAAGTCGCCCCTAAAAAAAGGAAAGAGAAAAGGGGAGGGGGGAAAAGAACAAAGAAAGGAGGAAAAGGGCAAAGAGAAGGAAAGGAAAACAAGAAAGAAAATAATAAGCATTAGACAAACACAGAAACAAAACAGATAAGACAAAATGGCCGAAGCCAAATACATTAACAAAACTACCATGGAGGGGGGGCCCGGACCTCAGCCCAAGATCCCAATGGGGATCAATACCCAAAATTAGAGGGTGACCACCGGGGGTATGTGGGCCAACATGGAAAGAGGGAACGGAGGGCAGCCACCGCAATCCACCGCATCAGACATGGTGTGATAAGGGAGAGAAGCGGAAAGTCAGCAACCCCTGGTGGGACAGTCACAAAGGGGAAAAGCAGCACAAGGCCTAACGCAGATGGGAGTCAGCGGGCCAATGTTAGGGAACAGCAACTGTCCTCAGCCAAGATGTAAAGGGGCAATAACTCAAGTTTAAGGGAGGAAAACCATCAGCCCCCAGTGGGAGCCGGGCCCTGCGAGGATTCAGAGGGGTGCTGTCCACGGCCCCATATTCGGTTCCTGCGCTTGGCCGACTGCCAAGGTCTGGAGGATGGAAGATTGATAGCAGGAAGATCCAGTGCTGTTCTCCAGTGACCTGGAGGTAAAAGGGGAAACCCCACCGGTACTGCAGACCTGCGTCCTGGATGGCCCCTAGGAGAGGGCGAAGTAATCTGCGCTGCATAAGCGTATGTCTGGAGATATCTTGGTAGAAGGGTAGGAATAATGTCCTTAGCCCCTGTCGCTTCAGGCAGACCCCTTATACTGATGTTGGCCCTGCGACTACGGTGCTCCATATCGTCTAACTGGCACAACAGGGCCTCAATCTGGTGACTTTGCACGGTACATTTCTCCTGCAGCTTAGAAATAACTGGCAGAGCATCCTCCAGCCTTTGCTCCAGGGCTTCAACCCTATTGCCCAAATGAGTAGTATCAGCCTTAAGCTGTGCAACATCCTCTTTAAGAGCCCTTTCAAACCCGTCCGCAAAGCGTTCCAGGTCGGCCTTGGTAGGGAGGGCCCAAATATGGCGCTGAATGTCCATGTCCTCCAGGGGGTCAGGATCATCCGACAGACCCAGTAAGGAAGAGGGTGAGCCCAGGGAGAGCGGGGCCACCGAGTCACTCACCAGCATCGGAGAGGGCACAGGGGAGCATGCAGGCAGCTGGAACCGGGATGCAGCAGCTTGTAATGCTTTAGATGCATTCTGTGTCTTTCCGGCCGGCGCCATCTTGGAGGCCTCGCGGTCGCTTCTGCCGGTCTCCGTGAGGAAGGAATCCAGCTGACCCTGCTTAATGCGGTCAGCTCTGGGGGGCTGCGAGGACGCCCGGTTCTTCTGCGACATGATGGGAGATATTCAGGTGAGGAAAATCTCCTGTAGCTTCGGTGCATGGCAGCGTTGGACCGGACCAGCGGGCACACGCTGCAAGACAAAACTCTCTCTCTCTCTCTCTCTATATATATAGTTGAGTCTTGAGTTGTGTCTTAGTTTATGGTCGTGGCCCTCTGACCGAGAGTGATGTGGATCACATAAACACGCGACAAGACTTACAACATAAATAGACCTGAAGTGTGCCTTAGTGGTCTGCTCAGTATGCCAAGAAAAGGGGGCATACCCAAAGTAAGTAATGGGTAGTTAATTGAAGAAGGATATGCTGAGAAGTGCCCTGAAAAAGGGAAGGGCGGGAGGGTGTCGAATGGGATTGAATGCGCAGACTCACGGACATGAGGTGAGCTGGGAAGAGTCGGCCCAGTGACGTGTAGTACTGCACACTGAACCGACAAAGAGCATGTGTGAGTGGGCTGCTTAAATACCCTCCGGGCTCCTCCCATAAACTCAGGCCACCATACTGGCCTTCTTATTTATGGTCGTGGCCCTCTGACCGAGAGTGATGTGGATCACATAAACACGCGACAAGACTTACAACATAAATAGACCTGAAGTGTGCCTTGGTGGTCTGGTCAGTATGCCAAGAAAAGGGGGCAAAAGACTCAGATAGGGAAATAGCTTATATTGATTTCTTGTATTTATTGAGCCAGCTTGGTAAAGGCTTGTGCCATTTCTTCCTGAGGATTTGGGATGTATGTGGCAAAACAAGGAGACTTCCCATCAGCCTGGTGTCTTGATTACGTGGTCTGGTACTCCCTGTTGTGAGGCAGTTGAGGCTGCTCTAATTCGGAAAGAATGTCCTGAGAACAGACTGGGATTTGAAGCCCAAGTTGCTTAGGATTCTGACATGCTTGACAAACTGGCTGCCACTCTGGAAGCTGGTTTAGAAAGGGTAGCAACGAGCTACAATCAGATTGGCTGGGTAGATGGAGCAGTAGTCCGTCGAGCACCATCACTGGGCGTCAGGCATTGTTAGTCTGAAACAGGTTGATGTCAACCCCCGGGGCTGGTTTGTTGCGTTTGCAGACTGAGAGTGTAGGGGTTCAAAAGCGAGTCGGGTGGCGTCGGAGCAGTGTCTGACTGCCGGAGCCACTGATTGTAAATTCACTAGGTCGTAGGGAACCGTAGAAGGCCTGGTAGATGGCTGCTAGGATGACTATGCTGGGCAAGGCCCTAAATGGGGAACGAGTAAGGATTTCAGACATGTGCCTAAAGAGGGCACTCTTGAAAGTTAGGCGCTTGCTACTGACTACAGGTTGGTGCTTCTGTATGCTCTGTAGGAGGGACTTGACTGCATGGGCTCGAGAATACTGACAGTTTACTGGGTGTCCTGCAGGGACAGGAAATGCTGGATGCCATCTAGATATGGCGTGATAGTATTGTGAGAAAGGGTCAGCTGCGTGTGGCAATACGATATGAAGGCTAGGACGTGTCTAACGTTGCCTATTGCTGCTCCGAGGCAAGTGGCCAAAAATTAGCAGTTAGTATTCCAAGCAGTGTATTAGGCCTTCAGTGTGTTGCGTGCCAAGGAGTGGTTAATAAGCTGGGTTGAGTTGGTGAGATGCTACTTCAGTCCATTGTCAGCAATGACCAGGGTGGGACAGGGATGGTTATTGGGTCAGCCCCAGGCTCTTGCTGGAAAAACAAATAAGGTTAGAATGGGACAGAGCATCAGCTGCGATTTTGCATTTGCCTGGAATATGACTACAGAAGATATTAAACTGGTGACGGAGTGACAGCTGCGCGAGCCTGCGCAGGAAGGACGTGATGGGGAGAGGCTTGATCTACCTTAATTGATGAAGTCGGCTGTGGCCTGATTGTCTATGGTGAAGAACACTGTCTGTCCAGTTCAAGTGTGGCCCCAAACCTGGGCAGCTGCCACAATGGGGTACAGCACGAGACGTGATGAAGACTGGGTGAAGCAGAAATTTAAGAGAATTTCTGGGGGCCAAGGTTTGGAGAACCAGTGGCGGACGAAAAATGCACGCAAAAGCCTGTGGTGGCTCGGCTGACACTGCCGGGATGAAGATTGAAATGCTGTTCTATCAGGTGGGGAAGTTGTCCCACATAGCTAAGTCTGCTACTGATGCTTGGTCCAGTTTAAGAACTTGGACTGGATCTTGCATTGGTGTGAGAAAATCAAGACAATACACAGGTGCTCAACAAGATGATATATGTGCACTCACTGACCAGCGTGCACTCGCTGACCAACGTGCACTCGCTGACCAACGTGCACCCGCTGACCAACGTGCACTCGCTGACCAACGTGCACTCGCAGACCAACGTGCACTCGCAGGTGCTGGATGGAAACCTGAACTAACTGCAGGGAAAAATACAGGGAAAAGATGAGTGGCCCACGTGCCACTAAAGATGAATGGCCAACTGGGTGCCACTGTGTGTTTGTTTGGCTGATAGTCACTGAGGTGTGTTTGCAAGTTTAGTTTGTATTCGGGTTTGCACGTAGGTGCGTGCTGCTAAGTGTTTTATACTGCTGCAGACAATATTGTGTGGTTGCAAGGGTCTCAGTCTGGTTTGCTGAGACGATATTGCGTGGTTGCAAATGTCTCGATGATTATGAGGTTTGTTTTGAGATGGCCTTGTGTGGTTGCATGGGTCTCAACAAGTGAGGGGTTGCTGAGACGACGTTGCGTTGGCAATGGTCTCAAGTGAGTGTCGGGCTGCTGAGATGACTATGTATGGCTGCAAAGGTCTGAACGGGTGTCAGGTTGCTGAGACGATATTGCGTTTGCAATGGTGTCAAATGAGTGTCAGTTTGCTAAGACGACTTTGTATGGCTGCAAAGGTCTGAACGGGCGTTAGGTTGCTGAGACAAGATTGTGTGGTTGCAAAGGTCTAGACGAGTGTGAGGTAGCTGAGATGATATTACATTTGCAAGGGTCTCAAATGAGTGTCAAGTTGCTGAGACAATATTCCCCCCCCTTTTTTTTTTATAAAAACGACTGTAAATGAAACGCTGGTAAACATGAGTTACCACATGTGGCTGTGTTTACAAGCTGTTACAGGCATCGGCGTTTCGAATGCCGTCTGAACCCAATTTTTTTTTTTTTACGAGAAGGTTTCTGAACTCAACTGCCTAGAAATTACTATAAATGATCCTGTGTACATGTACTGATAAGATAACATAGAGGAGTGATTGGGGATCCTGTGTAGACGTACTGGTAAGATAACATAGAGGAGAGATCAGGGGTGGCTGAAAAACATGCATTTTTCTGGCTGCAAGGGTCTCAATGAATGCCATGTTGCTGGGGCGAGACTGCGTGGTCACAAAGGTCTTTGATGAGTGGGAGGTTGCTCGAGACGGTATTGCGTGGTTGCAAGGCTCTCGATGAGTGTGGGGCTGCTGAGACGGTATTGCGTTTGCAAGGGTCTCAACAATGGTGTGAGGCTGCCGAGACGGTATTGCGTGGCTGCAAGGGCCTTGATGAATGTGGGGCTGCTGAGACGGTATTGCGTTTGCAAGGGTCTCAACAATGGTGTGAGGCTGCCGAGACGGTATTGCGTGGTTGCAAGGGCCTTGATGAATGTGGGGCTGCTGAGATGGTATTGCGTTTGCAAGGATCTCAACAAGGGTGTCAAGCTGCTGAGACGGTTTTGCGTGGTTGCAAGGGCCTTGATGAATGTAGGGCTGCTGAGACGATTTTGCGTGGTTGCAATGGTCTCAACAGGTGTCAGGTTGCTGGGCCGAGATTGCGTGGTGGCAACGTTTTTGCTTTTTTTTTTGCGTTTTTTTTTTTATATATATATTTTTCTTTGCGTTTTTGTAAGGGCCTTGTGTTGCAAGGGTCTTAACAAGGGTGTCAGGCTGCTGAGATGATTTTGTGTGGTTTCAAGTGTCTCGATGAGTGTGGGTCTGCTGAGACGGTATTGCGTTTGCAAGGGTCTCAACAAGGGTGTCAGGCTGCTGAGACGATTTTGCTTGGTTGCAATGGTCTAAACAAGTGTCAGGTTGCTGGGCCGAGATTGTGTGGTGGCAAAAAATATATATATATATATTTTTTTTGCACTTTAATGTTTAATTTTCCTTTTTTTTTTTTTTTGCGTTTTTATATATATATTTTTTTGCCTTTTGTAAGGGTCATGTGTTGCAAGGGTCTTAAGGGTGTCAGGCTGCTGAGACGATATACGAGTGGTTGCAAGGATGTCAATGAGTGTGAGGGCTGCTGAGACGATATTGCGTTTGCAAGGGTCTCAACAAGGGTGTCAGGCTGCTGAGACAATTTTGCGTGGTTGCAACTGTCTCAACACAGGTGTCAGGTTGCCGAGGTGCTGAGATTGCATGGTGTCAAAGGTTCTTCTTATTTTTTATTTTTGTGCGTTTTTTTTTTTTTTTGCGTTTTTATATTTATTTATTTTTTTATTTTGCGTCTTGTAAAGGTCATGTGTTGCAAGGGTCTAACAAGGGTGTCAGGCTGCTGATTTTGCGTGGTTGCAAATGGTCTCAACAGGTGTCAGGTTGCCGAGGGGCTGAGATTGCGTGGTGGCAAAGGTTTTTTTTTTTGTTTTTTTTTGCGTTTTTTTTTTGTTTGTTTTTTGCGTTTTTGTATTTTTTTTTATTTTATTTTGCGTCTTGTAAAGGTCATGTGTTGCAAGGGTCTAACAAGGGTGTCAGGCTGCTGATTTTGCGTAGTTGCAAGGATCTCAATGAGTGTGAGGGCTGCTGAGACGATATTGCGTTTGCAAGGGTCTCAACAAGGGTGTCAGGCTGCTGAGACGATTTTGCGTGGTTGCAAATGGTCTCAACAGGTGTCAGGTTGCCGAGGGGCTGAGATTGCGAGGTGGCAAAGGTTTTTTATTTTATTTTTGCGTTTTTTTTTTTTTTTTTTTGCGTTTTTATATATTTTTTTTTTATTATTTTGCGTTTTGTAAGGGTCATGTGTTGCAAGGGTCTTAACAAGGGTGTCAGGCTGCTGAGATGATTTGCATGGTTGCAAGGTCTCAATCAATAAGAATTGGGTTACTGAGAAAGGATAGAAACACCTGGTTTGTTTGTACCTTAAGCAAGCAGTATAAGGTAGAAGGACAACGCCTGTTTGAATCGTGGTTCCGTAGGGGCCACTAATGAACGATATGGGAGACAACAAATGGTAGAAAATTGATAGGACATAAAGAATGTAATAACAAATCTTACTTGCGACAGTGGGCCATGCAAGTGAGTTTGCGGCGGACTGTGGCTGGAGTGAAACATGTCGGGAAGGTGTAGCGTGATGCCGTGCATGGGGCAAAACAATGAGGTTTGGTGTAGAAAATAGAACACGAGAAGTGCGTATCAATGCTTTGTAAGCTCCACTGCGGGAACCAAACATATGGTACGGGTGACACCATGAGTGGCCACAAATTTGACGTGACAAACAAGCTAACGAATCCTACCTGGGACAGTGAACGTGCGACTGGGTTTGCTTTGGACTGGAGTGGATGTGCAACACATCCGAAGTGTGTGGTGTGGCGCCATGCATGACGCACAGGCAATAACTTTGGTAAATAAATGAGAGAGAAGAACCGTGTACAAACAATTCGTAAGTTCCGCTGCGGGAACTAAAAACACACGGCATGGGGGAACAATGAATGACAACGGTAGAAAGCATGCAATGTATCTGATACAAAACAGTTGTAAAAATGCATGAAACAAATTCGATACGAATCGGTAGTAAGGAGTATTGAACGAATCTGATACGATTTGGTTGTAGAGTGTATGCTACCCCTTGCTTTGAAACCGAACACCTACCAACCACCCATCCCCCCAGGCTAATCAAGTGCAGACAAGTCACCATGTGAGTCCAATTACCACCTCAATCTGCCAAAGAACCCATACAAACACATGCTAATCTGCAAATAGATTTACAAATAAAACGTATGTTTGGCAGAAGGAAGTTACAAATGTACTACGCCTGAGCCAAATGATGTTGGAACATGAGCAACAATAACTCAGAGGCAGATTTTTTTTCCAAAAGAGATGCAGGATTTGCAAGATTGCACAAGATACGAAAAGGTTTGAATCCTACCTGCGACAGTAAGCGGGAACCGCCGGCGAAGACCATGAAGGGAGAAGCCACAAAGCGATTGCGATGTCGAATGGGATTGAATGCGCAGACTCACGGACATGAGGTGAGCTGGGAAGAGTCGGCCCAGTGACGTGTAGTACTGCACACTGAACCGACAAAGAGCATGTGTGAGTGGGCTGCTTAAATACCCTCCGGGCTCCTCCCATAAACTCAGGCCACCATACTGGCCTTCTTATTTGTCTTGATTATATTAATATTATATTAATTTTGAGATTATTTCAGACAATTTTAAATATTAGATTTTAATCCAAATATTGAATATTTTACCCTTGGCATATCAATGCGAGGAGTATTAGAACTAGGGATGAGCGAACACCCCTGTGTTCGGTTCGCACCAGAACCGTCAAACAGTCCAAGCGTTCGCACGAACATTTAGAACCCCATTGAAGTCTATGGGACTCGAACGTTCGAGTTCAAAAACGATCATTTTAAAGACAAATTTTCAAGTTATTGTTGGAAAACGTCTTTCAGAACCCGGGTCTTGCCCCAGGGAACATGTATCGATGGGGAAAAAAGTCTTAAAAACGGTAGTTTTTTCAGGAGCAGGTTATTGTTGGAAAACGTCTTTCAGAACCCGGGTCTTGCCCCAGGGAACATGTATCAATGGAAAAAAGTCTTAAAAATGGTCGTTTTTTCAGGAGCAGGACACCTGAAAAAACGACTGTGTTTAAAACTTTTTTTCCATTGATAGTAGTATCAATGGAAAAAAAAGTTTGTTTCGTTTCACTCGAATTTGCCGCGAACGATCGTTTTTGTTCGAAATTCGACGAACGATCGAACGGACGATGTTCGAGTCGAATATACGTTCGTTTCGAACGTGAAGCTCATCCCTAATTAGAACCAATTTCTTTTTCAGTATGTAAAATTAACTAACATATTTTGTGAATATTTAAGTTTAGATATACACATTTTTGCTTGCCCCCTATTAGACCTTTTAAGAGCCTATTTAATTAGATGTATTAGTATATTAATTTGGAAGTGAAATTATTGGGTTATATATATATGTATATATTTTCATATTTAAATATATTTATCTATGAATTTTATATTTATTTATATATTTATCATGCGTGCGAATAATTAATATTGCTTGATTTAATAGAAAGTAATATTGGTATATGTGACAGCTCTAAATTGTGTTATATGATTGATATTGTATTGCGTATTGAAGTTACAGCTTGACCCCAGTGATCGAAAGCCCTATCTGGGAGTAGATGCAGGGAAACAAGGGGTTAATGCTGAGCGCGCCCAGCATGCAGATCAATCACTATTTAAACTGTGTTGTTGAATCGTGAGACCACGCCCTCAGAGGAAGTAGAAAAGATGAAACGTCAAGGGGCGTGACCTTACGAAACACAGGAAACATTGTGCTGTGCGCTGCATTCCAGCCGCGCTCCATTGTGGGTAAACAGGGCTGTGTCTATCTACGGTGGACGGGACTGACACATGCTGATTATCCCGCAGTGAGCAAAGAAACAGCCAGGTCATCTGATTGTTATTTAAACAATCTTTTAATGAATGCTGCTAATAATGTCAGTAAGCTGAACGATGCAGATTGTGGAATAAAGACTTTAAACGGTATTACACCATCTCCAGTCTTTTCTTTGCTCTTACAACTGGTGGATATTAGGAGCATAGTGTGCTGATCGTTTACAGGCTTTGGATTTGGAGGAAGTCGGATGGTGTAGAGGTTCAGAGCACCTTCTGGTGAGTATATAACCATTAGGGGAGATTGACACGGGAGAAGCCTGAAGTGTGGAGTGTGCACGTTTGATGTCACCTGTAGCGGAAAACTCACCTGCATATTTATAGTATGCTGTTTTATTTTTTTGCTGTACATACCGTATTATTGCTATTTTCCACCTGACGTCCAGGTGCTCACTCCCACGGGAGTAGGCGTTTCTATGCAGAGGCGCAGTGTCATATGGAACTTCGCCCAGATGATTGACATCTTGAGAAAAACTTCCCCCGGCGGATTAGGCACGTCACGAGTTTCCGAAAATAGCCGAACTGCGAGTCGGCTCTATACGGTGCCTGCGCAGTCAGCTCTACACGGCTTCTAGTCGGTGCGCAGGCGCCGTATAGCGACGTATAGAGCCGACTCGCAGTTCGGCTACTTTCGGAAACTCGGGACGCGCCTTATCCGCCGGGGGGGGGAGTTTTTCTCAAAAAGTCAATCATCTGGGCGAAGTCCCACATGACACTGCGCCTCTGCATAGAAACACCTACTCCTGCGGGAGTGAGCACCCAGAAGCCGGGTGGAAAATAGCAATAATACGGTATGTACAGCAAAAAAAAAAAAAAAACAGCATACTGTAAATGTTGGAAGTATGCAGAATGTAATGTTATATACATGTAATTTAATATCAATTCCTTCTATGCATGGTCAGAGGAAAGAGGGGTCACAGTCTATAGTGACAACTAGCGCTGCTGTAGTAACGGTTAAGAATTGTATTGCTTATTGTAATTTACTTTAATTTTACATAAAAACAATTAAACTGGTAAAAACTGCACTGTAAGTTTAATGTGAATTCATCTTTCAAATAATACCAAGCATCATATTTACACTTTACGTGAAAGTTTCTTCTCAAACTTCTCCTTTGCTCTTCTTCACCTACAATATATATATAAAGTAAATATATATATATATATATATATATATATATATATATATATATATAAAGTCTGTGTCACTTAGTCTTCTTAACAACTTCTAATCTTCTTTATCCTCAGGTCTGTGTGGGAGTTGAAAAGCCAGATTCTGAAGGCCTCATTAGAGTGTCCAGTGGAAAGAAAAGAGGCTTGGTGCCTCAGGACTGTCTGGTCGAGATCTAAGTGGACATATTTGCTGTAGTACATAAATTGCTGCTCCCTGACTGAGCTCACAAACTCTGTGTAATAAGCAATAAGACATTCAGGGCGGTCTAATAAAGCTGTGTGGGATGATAACAATGGGATAACTCACCCTCTGCCTTGGCAACACTGACAGAACCTTTACATGCTGCATCAAGCCTCTTCCACAATACACTGTATATAAATGCATACTTTGCAATATGTCCACACTAGGTGTCTGGGACATCACCAATCAGGGCCATCTCTTCAGGGAAAGTTACTCAGTGACCCTATGGCAGGGCTTTGATGTCATCAAATATCGACCTACATTAGATTAACTCTGCCAATGTGCAGCTTGATGTTGCAGCAGTATCCCTCAGCACAAGGCGACTAAGGAGTTGGCTTTCAGTCATAATCACCTCTGGCTGCGTCATCACCTCTTTTTTGAATTAAGAAAGATAAATACATTAATATACTTCTTTAAATGAGGAGTCACAAGTAAAGTAAACTAAGGGTGCAGATTCAACATTAAATGTGTTGCCAGTAGGGTTTTTAATGCACACTGAGTACATTTTTAATGGAACAGATATGAAATATTCATTTTGATGTCTTTCACTAAACCTGTGATCTCATACCTTCAGAAGATAAACAAACAGAGAGAGAGCAACATGTAAACCAAGGAAAGCACAGGGTGATGCAGCATAGGTTGATGTTTACAATGTCATGATTAAAAAAAGGGGGGGGGGTAGGGTTGGGACTTTAGATGAGGCATATGATAGAACTACCATAGACCTCCATCCCTGTAAATAGATACAAAAAAGGGGTGGAGGGTTGGGACTTTAGATGAGATGCGTTTTTAGCAGTATGCAATTAAATAAATATATATATATATATATATATATATATATATATATATATATATATATATATATATATATATATATATATATTTATATATAGAATATAAAAAAATGTTTCCATATTAGCCAGGCTAAAAGTTGCCAACCAAAAAAGCACTAAACCAAATTAATCTGTCTAAATGTGTGGAACATGAGTGGAACAAAAAACTTGCCTACCGAACTACTTTTCTTGGAAATATGGAAGCCCATATCTAAATATTGGCCGTTATGTTTTTTGGCAAAAAAAGTATCATATTTGGTTTAAAAGTTTTCCTTTCCTGGATAGTTCTGAAATTTCCTTTAAGAACTAAGACATTGAGGTCTTCCATGGTGTGGTCCAGTTGTTAGAAAGGATGTCCCACAGATGTGCAGATACTTCTTTATGTCCCTTTAATGGTGTGTCTGTGCAAATTCATCCTCGCTTGCAACTTCTGTCCTGTTTCACCAACATAGGATCCTTTGCTATATCTTTTGTATTGGATGAGGTACACCACATTACTGGCGGTACAGCGATATGATCTTGTGATATTGAGGGTCCCATTTGTGTGTGTGACACTTTTGGATATATTGATCTGGTTGCACAGTGTGCAGCATCTTTTATAGCAGGGTTTGCTTCCTTTATTTGTGACTTTGTAATCATAATGAAGTTTCCTGTTGATTTGTTTATGTCTGAGGTTGGGTGGTTGTCTGAAAAACAGTATTGGGGGTTGTTGGTATATTTTTTTTAGAGTTTCATCCTCTGTTATAATGGGCTGTAAATATTTGATTATCTGTTTAAATCCCTTCTTAGTACTGGGCTGTATGTGGTGACTAGAGGTATACAGTTATTTATTTATTTTTTGTATTGGAGGAGATTTTCGCTTCGGGTTTTCAAGGCTGTGTTTATCCTGCCATTGATGGTTTTGTCTTTGTAACCTTTCTTATGGAAGGAGTCTGCTAGTATTCTGAGATGTTTATCTCTGCCACTCGGTTCCTGTATATTGAAGTGTGAAGTGTGTCGTCCTTGATGTATACTTTGGTGTCTAGGAAGTTGACATGTGTGTTAGAATAATCCATTTTTAGTTTGATAGATGAGTGAAAATGTTGATCAATGAGTAAAACTGCTTTAGAATTTCTTCACCTTCTGCCCATATGATGAAGATATCATCAATATAGCAATAATATCAGTATGGCTTTTGTTATATGCTGTTCAGGAATTTGTCCTCCAGGTCAATCATAAATAAGTTTGCGTATTGGGGTGTCATTTTACTTCCCATAACTGTACCCATACATTGGAGATAGATGTCATTGTTGAAAGTGAAGTAGTATATAAGAATGAATTTGATAAGCTGTGCAGGGCTGGTGACACCCTAGGCGAAACCTAATTTTACTGCCCCCTGGCTCCACCCCAGACTCCACCCCCTTTGCTCTAGTTATGTATACCCTACCTTTTTATTGAAGGGCCCATCAAATGCCGCTTCACCAGCGCCCATTAAATGCAGCCTCACCAGCGCCCATCAAATACAGTCTCAGCTGTGCCCATCCATTCTGCCTCACCTGTGCCCATCTATTCTGCCTCACTGTGCCCATAAAATACAGTCTCACCTGTGTTAAATAGTCTCAGCTGTGCCCATCCATTCCGACTCACCTGTGCCCATCAAATACAGTCTCACCTACACCCATCAAATACAGTCTCAGCTGTGCCCATCCATTCCACCTCACCTGTGCCCATCAAATAGTCTCAGCTGTGCCCATAAAATACAGTCTCAACTGTGATGAGTGAAACTCCTGCACTGTAATGGGTGAAAGGGAATTGGCGCGTGGGAAAGGGGCAAGGGAAGTGTACTGCAGCAAACAAAGGATAAGTCTATCCAAATGGACAAAAAACAAGGTATACAGCAAGTGATATTGTTTGCGCTGTGGTGGCGATGCCTAAAAGGTGATGGGAAATGAGTGAAAGGGGGAGTGAAGCGATGCACTAAGTGGATGCAATGAGTGACAAAATTAAGGGTATACACATATATAAATGTATAAGACACAATGTGAACAAAGTGACAGTTGATAACAGTGACCGTGTCATATATGGTGATATGTGGTGGACATAAGGAAACGCATAGTCAAACTCAGTCCTACGGACAAAACCAAATATAAAAGAAAGTCCAACTTAAACATGCAACTGGGTGCAGCAAGTGAGATCTGATGTGAGGTCAGAAGGAGATGTTCCAGCAGCCAAATGGGTGAAGATGCAATGCAGGATTCCAAATCGTGCAGCCCACACCTCTAGTGATCCTATCAGCTTACCTCAAGGCTATCTGATATAGCCAGACAGGACATCAAACTCTAGGTGAATGGAAGCCTCAAATCCGATGGTACATAGGAGGGGAGAGTACAAAAAGAAAAAGCATAGAGTAGTCCTGTCACCACTGGGGGGATTTCTGCTTGAAATCTAGGATGTGCACTTAAACAGAGTGGTGAAAGGGGGTGCCTATCTCCACGAGCAGCAAGCTCGTCAGGTGCCGCTCTGCTGCCACTGCTTATCTAGATGCACAAGACATCCGTTGGAGATGGTCCACTTCAGTGCTTAATATCCAACATTGATCAGACTTGTCCAAACGGGCCGGATCTCCCCGGATCACAGCGCTTCCCCGGACTGTGCGCACCGCTCCGCCCAATACAGATCCCCGCTCAGCGCAGATAACGGTCTTTCCATCCGAGTGTACCCGCAATCCGTTCCCGTTCCGTCCCGATTCTCTGTCCCCCACTCTCAGCCTCTCTCTGTTCTTTCTCTTTCCCCTGATACCCCGACGATACTTACACGCCAGCCCACTCACCCCACTCCATTGCATCTTCACCCATTTGGCTGCTGGAACATCTCCTTCTGACCTCACATCAGATCTCACTTGCTGCACCCAGTTGCATGTTTAAGTTGGACTTTCTTTTATATTTGGTTTTGTCCGTAGGACTGAGTTTGACTATGCGTTTCCTTATGTCCACCACATATCACCATATATGACACGGTCACTGTTATCAACTGTCACTTTGTTCACATTGTGTCTTATACATTTATATATGTGTATACCCTTAATTTTGTCACTCATTGCATCCACTTAGTGCATCGCTTCACTCCCCCTTTCACCCATTTCCCATCACCTTTTAGGCATCGCCACCACAGCGCAAACAATATCACTTGCTGTATACAGTCTCAGCTGTACCCATCCATTCTACCTCACCTGTGCCCATAAAATACAGTCTCATCTGTGCCCATCAAATACAGTCTCATCTGTGCCCATCAAATACAGTCTCAGCTGTGCCCATCAAATACAGTCTCACCTACGCCCATCAAATACAGTCTCAGCTGTGCCCATCCATTCCACCTCACCTGTGCCCATCAAATAGTCTCAGCTGTGCCCATCAAATACAGTCTCAGCTGTGCCCATAAAATACAGTCTCAGCTGTGCCCATAAAATACAGTCTCAGCTGTACCCATCCATTCTACCTCACCTGTGCCCATTAAATACAGTCTCATCTGTGCCCATCAAATACAGTCTCATCTGTGCCCATCAAATACAGTCTCATCTGTGCCCATCAAATACAGTCTCATCTGTGCCCATTAAATACAGTCTCACCTACACCCATCAAATACAGTCTCAGCTGTGCCCATCCATTCCACCTCACCTGTGCCCATCAAATAGTCTCAGCTGTGCCCATCAAATACAGTCTCAGCTGTGCCCATAAAATACAGTCTCAGCTGTACCCATCCATTCTAACTCACCTGTGCCCATCAAATACAGTCTCATCTGTGCCCATCAAATACAGTCTCAGCTGTGCCCATCAAATAGTCTCAGCTGTGGTCATTAAATACAGTCTCAGCTGTGCCCATCAAATACAGTCTCAGCTGTGCCCATCCATTTCACCTCACCTGTGCCCATCAAATAGTCTCACCTGTGCCCATCAAATAGTCTCACCTGTGCCCATCAAATACAATCTCAGCTGTGCCCATCCATTCTGCCTCACCTGTGCCCATCAAATACAGTCTCAGCTGTACCCATCCATTCTGCCTCACCTGTGCCCATCAAATACAGTCTCACCTGTGCCCATCCATTCTGCCTCACTGTGCCCATCAAATAGTCTCACCTGTGCCCATCCATTATTCCTAATTTTTGCCCATCAAATACAGTCTCAGCTGTGCTAACCCATTCCGCCTCACCTGTGCCCATCAAATACAGTCTCACCTACACCCATCAAATACAGTCTCAGCTGTGCACATCCATTCCACCTCACCTGTGCCCATCAAATAGTCTCAGCTGTGCCCATCAAATACAGTCTCAGCTGTGCCCATAAAATACAGTCTCAGCTGTACCCATCCATTCTACCTCACCTGTGCCCATCAAATACAGTCTCAGCTGTGCCCATCAAATACAGTCTCAGCTGTGCCCATCAAATACAGTCTCAGCTGTGCCCATCAAATAGTCTCACCTGTGCTCATCAAATACAGTCTCACCTACACCCATCAAATACAGTCTCAGCTGTGCCCATCCATTCCACCTCACCTGTGCCCATCAAATAGTCTCAGCTGTGCCCATCAAATACAGTCTCAGCTGTGCCCATAAAATACAGTCTCAGCTGTACCCATCCTTTCTACCTCACCTGTGCCCATTAAATACAGTCTCATCTGTGCCCATCAAATACAGTCTCATCTGTGCCCATCAAATACAGTCTCATCTGTGCCCATCAAATACAGTCTCATCTGTGCCCATTAAATACAGTCTCACCTACACCCATCAAATACAGTCTCAGCTGTGCCCATCCATTCCACCTCACCTGTGCCCATCAAATAGTCTCAGCTGTGCCCATCAAATACAGTCTCAGCTGTGCCCATAAAATACAGTCTCAGCTGTACCCATCCATTCTAACTCACCTGTGCCCATCAAATACAGTCTCATCTGTGCCCATCAAATACAGTCTCAGCTGTGCCCATCAAATAGTCTCAGCTGTGGTCATTAAATACAGTCTCAGCTGTGCCCATCAAATACAGTCTCAGCTGTGCCCATCCATTTCACCTCACCTGTGCCCATCAAATAGTCTCACCTGTGCCCATCAAATAGTCTCACCTGTGCCCATCAAATACAATCTCAGCTGTGCCCATCCATTCTGCCTCACCTGTGCCCATCAAATACAGTCTCAGCTGTACCCATCCATTCTGCCTCACCTGTGCCCATCAAATACAGTCTCACCTGTGCCCATCCATTCTGCCTCACTGTGCCCATCAAATAGTCTCACCTGTGCCCATCCATTATTCCTAATTTTTGCCCATCAAATACAGTCTCAGCTGTGCTAACCCATTCCGCCTCACCTGTGCCCATCAAATACAGTCTCACCTACACCCATCAAATACAGTCTCAGCTGTGCACATCCATTCCACCTCACCTGTGCCCATCAAATAGTCTCAGCTGTGCCCATCAAATACAGTCTCAGCTGTGCCCATAAAATACAGTCTCAGCTGTACCCATCCATTCTACCTCACCTGTGCCCATCAAATACAGTCTCAGCTGTGCCCATCAAATACAGTCTCAGCTGTGCCCATCAAATACAGTCTCAGCTGTGCCCATCAAATAGTCTCACCTGTGCTCATCAAATACAGTCTCACCTACACCCATCAAATACAGTCTCAGCTGTGCCCATCCATTCCACCTCACCTGTGCCCATCAAATAGTCTCAGCTGTGCCCATCCATTCCACCTCACCTGTGCCCATCAAATAGTCTCAGCTGTGCCCATCAAATACAGTCTCAGCTGTGCCCATAAAATACAGTCTCAGCTGTACCCATCCTTTCTACCTCACCTGTGCCCATTAAATACAGTCTCATCTGTGCCCATCAAATACAGTCTCATCTGTGCCCATCAAATACAGTCTCATCTGTGCCCATCAAATACAGTCTCAGCTGTGCCCATCAAATACAGTCTCACCTACACCCATCAAATAGTCTCAGCTGTGTCCATCCATTCCACCTCACCTGTGCCCATCAAATAGTCTCAGCTTTGCCCATAAAATACAGTCTCAGCTTTACCCATCAATTCTACCTCACCTGTGCCCATCAAATACAGTCTCATCTGTGCCCATCAAATACAGTCTCATCTGTGCCCATCAAATACAGTCTCAGCTGTGCCCATCAAATACAGTCTCAGCTGTGCCCATCAAATAGTCTCAGCTGTGGTCATTAAATACAGTCTCAGCTGTGCCCATCAAATACAGTCTCAGCTGTGCCCATCCATTTCACCTCACCTGTGCCCATCAAATAGTCTCACCTGTGCCCATCAAATAGTCTCACCTGTGCCCATCAAATACAATCTCAGCTGTGCCCATCCATTCCGCCTCACCTGTGCCCATCAAATACAGTCTCAGCTGTACCCATCCATTCTGCCTCACCTGTGCCCATCAAATACAGTCCCACCTGTGCCCATCCATTCTGCCTCACTGTGCCCATCAAATAGTCTCACCTGTGCCCATCCATTATTCCTCACTTGTGCCCATCAAATACAGTCTCAGCTGTGCCCACCCATTCCGCCTCACCTGTGCCCATTAAATACAGTCTCACCTACACCCATCAAATACAGTCTCAGCTGTGCCTATCCATTCCACCTCACCTGTGCCCATCAAATAGTCTCAGCTGTGCCCATCAAATACAGTCTCAGCTGTGCCCATAAAATACAGTCTCAGCTGTACCCATCCATTCTACCTCACCTGTGCCCATCAAATACAGTCTCAGCTGTGCCCATCAAATACAGTCTCAGCTGTGCCCATCAAATACAGTCTCAGCTGTGCCCATCAAATAGTCTCACCTGTGCTTATCAAATACAGTCTCAGCTGTGCCTATCAAATACAGTCTCACCTGTGCCCATCCATTCTGCCTCACTGTGCCCATCAAATAGTCTCACCTGTGCCCATCCATTATTCCTCACTTGTGCCCATCAAATACAGTCTCAGCTGTGCCCATCAATTCCGCCTCACCTGTGCCCATCAAATAGTCTCAGCTGTGCCCATCCATTCTGCCTCACTTGTGCCCATCAAATACAGTCTCACCTGTGCCCATCAAATACAGTCTCAGCTGTACCCATCAATTCCGACTCAGCTATGCCCATAAAATAGTCTCAGCTGTGCCCATCACACATGTCATAGCGGCTGGCTGCCTGGTGTTAGTACTAAACTCTGTGGACTGACAGTGCAGTTGTAGTATAACCAGCGGCCGGGGCGCCCTAGGTGGCAGTGCGCCCTAGGCCACTTCATAATCCGCCTAGTGGTAGCGCCGGCCCTGAAGCTGTGTTACATCCTCAGCAGTGTATCTGTGGTTTGGTGAGGATAATAAGAATCTGTAAAATGCAGCCAACACATCCTTGTGAGGCCGTGTACACACGGCAGAGAACCTCGACGGGCAGAACACATCGTTCCGCCCGTCGAGGTTCTCTGCCGGCCGTCGAAATCGGCGACCCGCCCGTCGGGAATGGCAACCAGCCATTCATCCAGGCGGGCCGTCGAGCAAAAAGAGAGCGTGCTCTCTTTTCGCTCGACAGGATTCCCGACGGGCGGGGCGAGCGCTCTGTGTACACACGGCCGAGGTCCTCGCTGGAATGCAGCTTCCAGCGAGGTTCTCGCTGGTTTCCAGCGAGAACCTCGGTCGTGTGTACGCCGCCTTGAGGGATGTTACTGTACAGAGATTTTACATCCATAGTGGCTAGAAATGTATTTGGTGGTAATTGTTGTATAATATTGAGCTTGTTTAGAAAATCAGTTATCTTGCAGTAAACTCGCAGTATTCATGACTAACGGTTTTAACATATTTTCTACAAGGCCTGAAATATGTTTAGTAAGTGTATATGTTCATCATACCTGTTATGATGGATTTGTCTTGATTTCATGGCTTGTGAATCTTGGGCAGCATGTAGAAGTCACCAATTTCTGGATTATACAGAATCGCATTGATAAGTTCTGAATGTAGGGGGGTTGGTATTGTTTTAATGAGACCTTTTAGTTGCTTGATAAAATCCTGGGTTGGATCATAATCAAGTTTTTAAAACCATCAACACCAGCTTAAACACATCCTTGAAAACCCAAAGAGAAAATCTCCTCCAATACAAAGAGAAAAAAACAAATTCAGGTGGTCCTTGGGTTACAAACATCCGACTTACAAACAACTCCTACTTACAAACGGAGGGAGACAACAAGAAGGGAGAGAAAAATCTCTCCTGTGAGGCCTAGTACACACGACCGAGGAACTCGTCGGGAAAAACACATCGTTTTCCTCGATGAGTTCCTTGTTAGGTTTGTCGGGAATCTTGAGAAGCTGTCTTTGCGTACACACTGTCAAGACCAAATCTCCTCGTTCTCAAACTTGGTGACTTCAATACATACAACAGCAGGGGAAGTTTGATTCCACTGGCACAATCCTTGGGGCTGCTTTTGCTAATCTCATGTTACTGTGTGTTAAGTAAAAGTTTGGTAAGAGACATTTGCACTTTTCAGTCTGTTACAGCGTGACAAATGTGCTATTTCCATTACAAACGCTACTTTTACCGAAGGTGCGCGAATTTCTAAGCATACACACCAACGTGTTTCTCGTCGAAAACTAGCCCGACGAGGAACACGACGAGGAAATTGAGACTCCCGTCGAGGAAAAAGAGAACTTGCTCTCTTTTTTCCTCGTCGAGTTCCTCAACAGTTTTCTCAATGAAAAGCATACACACGACCGGTTTCCTCAGCTCTGCCACCAAGTTTCTTGATGGATTCTGTCGAGGAAACCGGTCGTGTGTACGCGGCCTAAGAGTTATCATGGGAAAAAAGGTATCTCCACTGAAGCTTTATCAACAATCCATGTTTTCACAACAACCCAAAGGTTTCAAAATGCAATTATCATAGGGACAGAAACAGAAAGTAAGGTTTAATCTTCTGAACAGGTGCACAGACAGCAAAACAAATGTTACAAGGGTGTTAACCCTTCCCTATGCTATTCATATATATATATATATATATATATATATATATATATATATATATATATATATATATATATATATATATATATATATATTTATTTTTGGCTGGAGCTACACTTTAAAAATGTACCTGTTCCAACTTACAAACAAATTCAAACTAAGAACGAACCTATTGTGGAAAAGAGATGCCCCAAGGGGATAGTGTGGATGAGAACTGAACCCAGGATAACAACAAGGAGTAAATAGGGGCTAAAAATATCAGTTTTATTGGTAGAAAAAGTATGCTATATTAAAAACAATCATAACAATATAAAAGCATGATCATACAGAAATGCAGCTGCTTGGTTGTTGTACTATACAAAAATGTTTACAGACAGGTGTCAAAACACAGAAAAGAACCTACATTTTTTGGAAAAGATATACAGGGAAATCAATTCCTGTTGGTATATATATATATCCTTCTTCAGGGGTTGAGTACAAGCTTGCTGATGTATCTCTATAAGAAAACCCGAAGAGAAAATCTCCTGCAATACAAAGAGAAAAAAACTAATTCATGTGGTCCCCGGGTTACAAACATCTGACTTACAAACAACTCCTACTTACAAACGGAGGGAGACAACAAGAAGTGAGAGAAAAATCTCTCCTGTGAGGCCTAGTACACACGACCGAGGAACTCGTCGGGAAAGACACATCGTTTTCCTCGACAAGTTCCTTGTTAGGTTTGTCGGGAATCTTGACAAGCTGTCTTTGCGTACACACTGTCAAGACCAAATCTCCTCGTTCTCAAACTTGGTGACTTCAATACATACAACAGCAGGGGAAGTTTGATTCCACTGGCACAATCCTTGGGGCTGCTTTTGCTAATCTCATGTTACTGCGTGTTAAGTAAAAGTTTGGTAAGAGACATTTGCACTTTTCAGTCTGTTACAGCGTGACAAATGTGCTATTTCCATTACAAACGCTACTTTTACCGAAGGTGCGCGAATTTCTAAGCATACACACCAACGTGTTTCTCGTCGAAAACTAGCCCGACGAGGAACACGACGAGGAAATTGAGACTCCCGTCGAGGAAAAAGAGAACTTGCTCTCTTTTTTCCTCGTCGAGTTCCTCAACAGTTTTCTCAATGAAAAGCATACACACGACCGTTTTCCTCAGCTCTGCCACCAAGTTTCTTGATGGATTCTGTCGAGGAAACCGGTCGTGTGTACGCGGCCTAAGAGTTATCATGGGAAAAAGGTATCTCCACTGAAGCTTTATCACCAATCCATGTTTTCACAACAACCCAAAGGTTTCAAAATGCAATTATCATAGGGACAGAAAGTAAGGTTTAATCTTCTGAACAGGTGCACAGACAGCAAAACAAATGTTACAAGGGAGTTAACCCTTCCCTATGCTATCCAATATATATATATATTTATTTATTTATTTATTTATTTATTTTTGGCTGGAGCTAAGCTCAGTGAAGCTGGCCCCCCTACAATCAGCACAAAAAAAAACTTAAGTGTGTTTCTTTAGTGCTGTTTTGTGCCGCAAAAAATTACATTTGTGCTGCTTTTTATTTTGAAGATATTAGCAATTGTTTTTTCCAAACTATCACATCATCTAGCCCCCCTACAACGCCCAAATGACACAAAACTGGTCTCATTGGTTAGTGCTACGTTTGTACTGTTTTGTGCTGCAAATTTTTCTGTTCTATTTTTTATCGTTTTTGCGTTATTAATGATTTATTAAAGGTCACCAAAGGTCACACAGCCCCCCTACAACACACAAATGACACAAAACTGGTCTCGTTGGTTAGTGCTACATTTGTGCTGTTTTGTGCTGCTAATATTTCTGTTCTATTTTTTATTGTTTTTGCGTTATTAATGATTTATTAAGGGTCACCAAAGGTCAATCAGCCCCCCTACAACTCCCAAATGACACAAAACTGGTCTCATTGGTTAGTGCTACGTTTGTGCTGGTTTGTGCTGCTAATATTTTTTTTGTGCTGTTATGCTTTTAAAGTTATAACAGTTTATTTATTTTTTTCAAACTCCACTCACTTTGCCCATGTTACAATCAGCACAAATAAAAACTCATGTGTGTTTCTTAAGTTCTATGTTTGTGTTGTTTTTTGCTGTTTAAATTTCCATTCTATCTTTTATCGTTTTTGTGTTAATGATTTATCAAAGGTCACCAAAGATCACAACGCCCAAATGACATGAAACTGGTCTCATTGGTTTGTGCTACGTTTGTGCTGCTAATATTTCCATTCTATCTTTTATCGTTTTTGCGTTATTTATGATTTATTAAAGGTCACCAAAGGTCACACAGCCCCCCTACAATGCCCAAATGACACAAAACTGGTCTCGTTGGTTAGTGCTACGTTTGTGCTGGTTTGTGCTGCTAAAAAATGTATTTGTGCTGTTATGGTTTTTAGGTTATAAAAATGTTTTTGTTTTTTTCAAACCCTAGTCACTCCCCCCCCCCTTACAATCTGCACAAATAAAAACTCAAATGTTTCTTTAGTTACATAGTTACATAGTTACATAGTTACATAGTTAGTCAGGTTGAAAAAAGACACAAGTCCATCCAGTTCAACCATAAAAAATAAATAAAAATAAAACAAAGTAAAACACAGTACATCCTCCCATACACCCAACTCCATACCCACAGTTGATCCAGAGGAAGGCAAAAAAAAACCAGCAGAGCGATGATCCAATTTGCTACCGGAGGGGAAAAAATTCCTTCCTGATCCCCCGAAAGGCAATCGGATTTACCCCGGATCAACTTTACCTACAAAACTTAGTACTCAGTTATATTATGTGCATTTAGGAAAGAATCCAGGCCTCTCCTAAAGCAATCTACTGAGCTGGCCAGAACCACCTCTGGAGGGAGGTGCTATGTTTGTGCTGCTAATATTTTTATTTGTGCTGATTGTAAGGTGGGCAAAGTGAGTGGGGTTTGGAAAAAAATAAATAAACTGTTATAACTTTAAAACCATAAAAGCACAAATAAAAATGTTAGCAGCACAAAACAGCACAAACGTAGCACTAACCAACGAGACCAGTTTTGTGTAATTTGGGCGTTGTATTGGGGCTGTGTGATCTTTGATGACCTTTGATAAATCATTAACACAAAAATGATAAAAGATAGTTACACCTTTGGTGACCTTTGGTGACCTTTAATAAATCATAAATAATGCAAAAACGATAAAAGATAGAACGGAAATATTAGCAGCACAAAACAACACAAACATAGCACTAAAGAAACACACTTGAGTTTTTATAAAGAGGGAACTGGTGCGCTACTGTGAGTAAACTAGTGTAAGCTAGAGTCACATAAATTGGTAAGAAGCGGCTCAATCTAAAGTGCCCACAAAACACTGGTGAATAAAATGAAGAATAAAAATAATGATAAGCGCTACAGAATCAAAATAGTGCAAGACACCAAAGAATAATAACAGACTGATGATAAACCAAAAAATTCCCAGGATAATAGAATGTAACCAGTAACTGTATTAAGCGTGCTGGGAGGTGTTGCTGCGAGTCCCGTAACACTGATATTTCTAAGTGCCACTAGTGAATGCCTCATCAAACAAAAGGGGCGGCACTATATATCAGATAAGGTGAATAACAGGCAGTCTCTATACAATGGTGGGATAAATAGCTGGATAAGATGTGATGGAAGTCTTCATTTGAAATGCTGTGCCGGGTTATTCAAATCCAAAGGAGTATTGTAGTTCCCTTACCTTAGGGTTGCTATATATGAGCATATATAGATGTATCCTGCTGTATTAGCGACCTCGATTTCTCTCTGGAGATTCCTCTTCCTTTTCCTTGTGTCTGGGATGATCAGGGCTCAAGGCTCCATAGATGGATCAAAGGGGATGTGGAATGAGAAAAACGAGGAAAAAACAGCCTCCAATGGTGAAGTACATCGATGTTCAAAAAGGAGTAGTTTATTTAAAATATATCAGAAATGACAAGCGGTGGTCCAAGATGGACTGCACCGAATGAAACCAAAAAATATGAATAAGTAACAAGGTAAAAAACAAAGAGACGGAGCGGAGCGATCGTATTGCCACTACCGTTATGTCTGTTGGCCTCCGGCTTGCGCGGGTGTCACGTGATCTCAGTTCCCTACGTCGTTACGTCACGTACCTGATGAAGTCACGAGGTACGTGACGTAACGACGTAGGGAACTGAGATCACGTGACACCCGCGCAAGCCGGAGGCCAACAGACATAACGGTAGTGGCAATACGATCGCTCCGCTCCGTCTCTTTGTTTTTTACCTTGTTACTTATTCATATTTTTTGGTTTCATTCGGTGCAGTCCATCTTGGACCACCGCTTGTCATTTCTGATATATTTTAAATAAACTACTCCTTTTTGAACATCGATGTACTTCACCATTGGAGGCTGTTTTTTCCTCGTTTTTCTCATTCCACATCCCCTTTGATCCATCTATGGAGCCTTGAGCCCTGATCATCCCAGACACAAGGAAAAGGAAGAGGAATCTCCAGAGAGAAATCGAGGTCGCTAATACAGCAGGATACATCTATATATGCTCATATATAGCAACCCTAAGGTAAGGGAACTACAATACTCCTTTGGATTTGAATAACCCGGCACAGCATTTCAAATGAAGACTTCCATCACATCTTATCCAGCTATTTATCCCACCATTGTATAGAGACTGCCTGTTATTCACCTTATCTGATATATAGTGCCGCCCCTTTTGTTTGATGAGGCATTCACTAGTGGCACTTAGAAATATCAGTGTTACGGGACTCGCAGCAACACCTCCCAGCACGCTTAATACAGTTACTGGTTACATTCTATTATCCTGGGAATTTTTTGGTTTATCATCAGTCTGTTATTATTCTTTGGTGTCTTGCACTATTTTGATTCTGTAGCGCTTATCATTATTTTTATTCTACACTTGAGTTTTTATTTGTGCTGATTGTAATTGGGCAAAGTGAGTGGGGTTTGAAAAAAATAAATAAACTGTTATAACTTTAAAAGCATAACAGCACAAATAAAAATATTAGCAGCACAAAACAGCACAAACATAGCACTAACAAATGAGACCAGTTTTGTGCCATTTGGGCGTTGTAGGGGGGCTGTTTGACCTTTGGTGTCCTTTAATAAATCATTAATAACGCAAAAACAATAAAAGATAGAACGAAAATATTAGCAGCACAAAACAGCACAAACGTAGCACTAACCAATGAGACCAGTTTCGTGTCATTTGGGCGTTGTAGGGGGGCTGTGTGACCTTTGGTGACCTTTAATAAATCATTAATAACGCAAAAACAATAAAAGATAGAATGGAAATTTCAACAGCACAAAACAGCACAAACATAGCACTAAAGAAACACACTTGAGTTTGTATTTGTGCTGATTGTAAGGTGGGCAAAGTGAGTGGGGTTTGAAAAAAATAAATAAACTGTTATAACTTAAAAAGCATAACAGCACAAATAAAAATATTAGCAACACAAACCAGCACAAACGTAGCACTAACCAATGAGACCAGTTTTGTGTCATTTGGCCATTGTAGGGGGCTGATTGACCTTTGGTGACCTTTAATAAATCATTAATAACGCAAAAACGATAAAAAATAGAACGGAAATATTAGCAGCACAAAACAGCACAAATGTAGCACTAACCAACAAGACCAGTTTTGTGTCATTTGGGCGTTGTAGGGGGGCTAGATGATGTCATAGTCTGGAAAAAACAATTGCTAATATCTTCAAAATAAAAGCAGCACAAACGTAATTTTTTGCGGCACAAAACAGCACAAACGTAGCACTAAAGAAACACACTTGAGTTTTTATTTGTGCTGATTGTAGGGGGGCCAGCTTCGATGAGCTCTGGAGCTACACTTTAAAAATGTACCTGTTCCAACTTACAAACAAATTCAAACTAAGAACGAACCTATTGTGGAAAAGAGATGCCCCAAGGGGATAGTGTGGATGAGAACTGAACCCAGGATAACAACAAGGAGTAAATAGGGGCTAAAAATATCAGTTTTATTGGTGGAAAAAGTATGCTATATTAAAAACAATCATAACAATATAAAAGCATGATCATACAGAAATGCAGCTGCTTGGTTGTTGCACTATACAAAAATGTTTACAGACAGGTGTCAAAACACAGAAAAAAAAACTACATGTTTTGGAAAAGATATACAGGGAAATCATTTCCTGTTGTTATATATGTATATCCTTCTTCAGGGTTTATATATATAAAACAATTTTAGAGCTGATAGAACCATTCATTTCAGAGATGCAATATAGATGCAAATATAGAATGCAGAAAAGAGACATACTCACAGATCTCATGCTTTTTGGGAAAGATTGACAGTGCACAAAGTCGATGCGACTGGATGGCGTCCAAACACTGCAAAGTGAAGGGCATGAAGTCAGGTTTATCCTGGAATCTGTCAAGTGAAAAAGAAAAAGCCTCCTATACCTCCAAGTTGGAGATAAAGGGCTATTGGTTGGCTCGAGTCCAGAACCCCCCAGTGTGCAGCACCAAGTCAGGGCTCACAGGGGCAGAAACAGGCAGAGAGGAGGAACCTAACAAAAAAGTAAGTATATGGAAAAGTGAATGTTATAAACTGTTTTGAACATAGGGGAATTTACTGCAGCTGAACTATTTAAAGCAGGGATCCTCAAACTACGGCCCTCCAGCTGTTGCGGAACTACACTTCCCATGAGGCATTGTAAAACTCTGACATTCACAGACATGACTAGGCATGATGGGAATTGTAGTTCCTGAACACCTGGAGGGTCAAACTACGGCCCTCCAGCTGTTGTGGAACTACACTTCCCATGAGGCATTGTAAAACTCTGACATTCACAGACATGACTAGGCATGATGGGAATTGTAGTTCCTGAACACCTGGAGGGCCATAGTTTGAAGACCCATGATTTAAAGAGACACCTGTCAAAACCGATGAAAACGGACTGAAGGACCGTTTCATTGTTCCAAACCGATTGTATGTGGGCCCCATTGGTCAGTTATCCTTCGGTCAAAAAAAAAGAGAACTTGCTTTAAAATTTGACCGATGGACCCCTGACCAATGGGTCAAAACTGATCGTTGGTAGGCAAAAGCAAAAGGCCACGCATGCTCAGAATCAAATCGACGCATGCTTGGTAGCATTGAACTTCAGCACGTCGTTGTGTTAAAACATGTAAACATCACAAGTTCTAACACGATTGTTTTTTTAACCGATGGTGTGTAGGCACATCAGACCATCAGTCAGCTTTATCGGACCATTCTCATTGGATGGACTGATCGTGTGTACGCGGCCAAAGAGTATATCCATGGTATCTAAGATAATCCTCTTCTTAGTAAAGTTTCCTTCACAGGTAAAAATTTAATGGAAACGACCATTCTGGCTGTGCAGCAATGAACTGCTGCACATGCCAGCCTTAAATACCTGATAAGGGGTGTGGACTAGGAGAACCTTCCATCATTATCAAAATGTAGTATCCACACCTGCCGGTGAAAAGCAAGCTTACATTTTCTTGCATACACTTCTGTCAGGGTATCCTGCCTCCATCAAAGGGCTACTTGGTTTCATGTGCGACATTGTCGGATGTCGACAGATCCGCTGACACAATAAAAAGGGCGGCGGCTAATTGTGGTAGATGGAAAGGACCAAGGCGCATGAACCAGGCCAAGGAAGGTCCCCCTATTTTCACACAGATGCCGACATGGGTTTGAGCCACATGCCTGCTTAATGGTATATTTGGATTTGCAGTCTGAATGGCCTTGATGTGACGTATAGCCTCTGCCAAAGCTTCTGCATAGTTTTGCCTATGTAGAAGCAGTTAAAGCTGCATACAAGTAAGTAAACTACATTTACTGTCTGACAGTTAGAATGGTGCCTGGGAATACAGTGTCTGCCATTTGGCAAATAAATGTCCCTTCTAATATCCAAGAAAAAACAAAAAAAGACGCCTCCTGGTTAAGCGCTGTAAAGTTTTAATAAATCACAAATAACAGTGCACACTTACATTAAAAAAGCATGAAATCCAATGTGGGGATACAGTCTAAAACGATCCCAAATTGAAAGGGATGTGACGTCCAACCATGCCAGTTGTTGTGCTGATGGTGCCGCCAGGTGGAAACCTCCTGTGGTGTTTTCATTCAGCTGATCGAGGTTAGCTAGGATAGTGGGACCCAGGGCGCAGCGTGAGCCTTGGTGATGTCACTGGATGTGCAACAACGTTTCGAAGCGTGCGCCCGTTGGAGAGCGAGCTTCTTTCTCAAGCAATGGGAAGTCTTCCCATTGCTTGACCAGGAGGCGCCTTCTGTTTGTTTTTTCTTGCACATGTTGGAGTCTCTGCTCAGCCCCCCCCCCCATCTTGCTGGCTTGCCCCGGGAGCAACTTTGTTCTTTGGAAGATTTAACTCATCACAAAGCAGAGTCCTCTTTGCCATTCCCCTCATCTTTTCCAGCATTTCAGGTTTTATTTCTTTATTTTTATTATTTTTATCATTTGATCAAAAAAGGGCTAGATTGCTGTACAGCGGACTGTTTTTACTGTAATGTCACTATTATTTGGAGCCACAACCCCAACTTTCTTCTAATATCCATGTATTTGCAGTAGAAACAAGAACCACAAGGAAAAGTTCCTACCGCTTTACAGGAATCACCTCTATGCAAACCCTTAAACTCACTTTGGACCAGCTGGTCACCGACAGACGTTGCACATCTGTAGATGACTAGTGGAGCCGGGGGTACCAAGGGTCCTACCACAGGATCCGATCGTAACAGATGCCAGTATTTCTTACATATTCGTAATACTTGGTTGTGATCATTGGTGTATGTGGTGATTAGTCTATGACTGGATGAAAACGCCTAATTCTCATAAAGGGAATAGTGGCTAGCCCAGTCTAAGCCTGCTTAACCTGGGTAAATGACTAAGGGGCAGATTCACAGACATTTTGCGTAGCGTAGCGTATCAGAAATACACTACGCCGCCGTTTTTTACCTTGCTCTACGTGGAATTCAGGTAGATTTTCTACGGTAAACGACGGCGGCGTAGTGTATTTCTCCCGTCGCAATCCATCTGCGCGAGTAGGGGGCGTGAAACATTTAAATTAGGCGCGTTCCCACGGCGATCGATCTGCGCATGCTCCGTTCGCAAATTTCCCGCCGTGCATTGCGCGAAATCACGTCGTGACGTCATTCGTTGTTTATGTAGCGTAGTTTACGGGCGATCCACGTCCCGACGAGTTACGTAAACAAAAAAAAAAAATTAAATAAATTCGAAGCGGGAACGACGGCCATACTTAACATGGGCTACGTAATGTTAGAGCAGCAAAAAGCTGCTCTAACATTACGTACAAAAAAATAGACGAAAACGATTGCGACGACCGCTCGTATGTTCGTGAATCCCCGTAAAAACACATTTGCATATCCCGACGCATCAAAACGACGCGAACTCCTCCCAGCGGCCGCAAATAGATGGCAGCGTAGATCCGAAGGCTTACGAAGACGTAAGCCTCTCGGATCGAAGCCCGAAGCCGCCGTATCATGGTTTGAGGATTCCAACTAGTGATACGGCGCGCGAAATTTGAAATTACTCCTGTCTAACACCAGTTAGACAGGCGTAATTGTTTTGTGAATCTGCCCCTAAATGTCTAACTGGCAGATTATAATAGGATGCTATTTTTGATCAAGGAGCCTAAAGTATATAGGTCTCTGATAATAGTGATCCTTATAGCTATCTGGATAAGCTGCTAAACTGGCGGGAGCACCAAATTATGGTTGGAAAAACAAAATTTGTATTTGCTGAATAGGTTGCTTAAACTAGTTCAACCATCTCTAACTCAGTCCAATCATCTCTAACTCAGCTTACTGAATTTGTACATTTTATCATCTTCCTACTTAAATCAATATAATAATCATGTGGATTGTCTGGTAAAATCTAATTATTCTATTACCCCCCCCCCTTTTTTTTACTGGACTGGACTGAGACCCTGAAAACCATGGTCATAGTGCAAAGACGTTTCTCATAACATAATGATGAGGGGTAGATCAGGGAGAGGGGCAGCGGTAAATCTTCCTAGAATTAGTGCGAGCCCCAGATCTATTAGAAAATATATGTCACACGAAGGGGGAAAAGAAAGCCCCGGAATAAAAACGGGACCTAAAATCAACACGGATTTAGCTTGTTCTATAAGTGAAATGTCTGAAATGCTTGCAAGAAAGGAATCAAGATTAGAAACATCTATAAAAGGGGAAATAACAAGCCTACGGGAGGACATGAAACATATGCTAAAAAGAGTTGAGGAAGTAGAAGAAAGGTTGGACAATCATGGTTCTGAAATAAAAGGACTAAAGGAACAGGTGGAGGATATACGTAAAGAACAAAGACACATGATGTACAAAATTGAGGACCAAGAGAACAGGAACAGAAGGAAAAATATAAGGATCAGAGGGTTACCAGATCAACAAGGAGAAGATAATTTACAGGAACAAATGGATGAGATATTCGGTCATGTTGAGAACAACAGAACCGCAGAGTTAGGCTGACAGCAGAGGAGCGTGTGGTGGCCCAGACCTTTAACAGGCAGCAAGTGGAGGGCCTGCCTGGCTATGACTCTATTGAGGAGGCCGTGATGACAGGTAATTTTTTTTACCTATCTGGTGTGTAGCATGTCTGGGGGGGTGGGGAAGGGAATATGTGGCAAGTGTGTGGATCCTCCAACCTGTAAATGTTTTGTGTCATCCACAGATGTGCAGGAGGGTGCTGGGCCATCTGGCCTGACCGCACCATCCCCGGGACACCAGCCTGATGAGGACCCCCAGACAAGGCCAGAGTCCTCGGAGGAGTTTGAGGAGGAGGAGTTTGAGTTGGAGGAGGAGGTCATGTCAGGCAGTGGCTTATTATTTTTGGAGGACTCTTCCCCTCTGGCTGGCAGCAGCCAGCCCTCCATAAGGGGTAGCCCCTCCCACTCCTCCCCCAACAGGGCTCCCCTCCCAAGGGGCTCCCCTTCTCCCCAGCCACAAGCATCATCTGGAGGCAGGAAGTCGTCCCAGAAGACCAGGGGGGTGGCCGAGGTTCTGCCCGCAAATCTCAGAAGGGACCAGGCCCTTCAGACCCACCATCTGGGACAGGTCAGCCAGACTTTGGGGCGGATGGAGGAGAGCCTGTCCTCCATAAAGGATACGCTTGGGGACCTGGACTGCCACTCCCGGGCTCCTACAAACTGCCTAAATGAACTGCTGACTACTACAGCAGACGTTGGGCAGGATGTGAGGGCCCTCACCCAGGCTATCCAGGCCAATACGGCAACACTAAATGCTGGCCTGAACAGAATAGCCGTGGCCTTGGAGGGCAGGCCGCCAGGTGGGCAGAGACCAAGGGCTGCTCCTTCCCCGGATTACCCCCCCCCATGAGTCTCCCCTGAGGAGCTGGGGCCGTGGCTGTGGGCGTCCCAGGCGTGGGTCACGCCAGCGGCATTAATTTGGTTTCCCCCTTTATTTTATTTTTTGTGCTGGCCTTTTTTTTTTTTTTTGCTGGAATTTTTTTTTTTTTTGCTGGACAATTTATTTTTATTTTTTTGGGTTGTGAATGATTTCTGATTGTGGGGGTGACATTACTGCCGGAAAAGTGGTGTCACCCTCATTTGTGGTGGAGAAGGGTTCCCCAGGACCAGGGAGAAGTGATCCCCAGGTCCGTGTGAATGGTGTATGAATGTACAGTGACATAATTGGAGCCGTGGCGCAGCTCACAAGTCCTGCATGGTGGGCTTGTGCTAATCCAATTTGATGAGGATGTGGGGTGTGTGTGCTAGGGACCACAGTGGTGTGCATGCATGCATTCTCATTGTGCCATGATTAATGTGTGTGTTTAACGTGCAAAGATGCCCAATGTAAGCTGTCTCCTGGCTGCTCTTCCCTCAGAAGACGGGGTAGCCTCGGTTAGGGGGGGGATTGTCTGGTTCAGGGGTCAGGCCATCACGTATGTCAATCTGCAGGCCCTTTCTCACTGCGAAGTTGTGCAGCATGCAACATGCACCAATGATCTGGCACACAAAGTTTGGGGAATACAACAGGGTACCCCCAGACTTATCCAGGCATCGGAAACGTGACTTCAGGAGGCCAAAGGTGCGCTCCACCACTGCACGGGTTTGGGCGTGGGCTTTATTGTATCTTTCCTCTCCTGGGGTTTGGGGGTTCCGGATAGAAGTCATGAGATGGGGTCCCAGTGCATATGCAGAGTCACCTGTAAGGGAAAAGACAGGAGGATGTTAGTCATGCATGTGCCCATTGTGATGTGTGCATCATGGGGGGGGACAGTAATGCCTACCACCCATGTCACTCACCAACCAGCCAGGTGTCCCCATACATGTTCTGTTCGAATTCCATTGGGATGGGGCTATGATTGTATATGTAGCTGTCATGGCTGGATCCGGGGTGTTTGGCACGGACGTGCCATATGAGGCCTTGGGCATCGACTATCACCTGTACGTTGATGGAATGCCAATGCTTCCGATTGCGGTATATGTGCTCTGTCTCATGGCGGGGCTGGAGTGCCACATGTGTGCAATCAATGGCCCCCACGGTGCGTGGGAATCTGGCAATTCTGTAGAAATCTGTCATTGCCTTCAGCCGCAGGTCCTCAATGGTTGGTTTGATGATTTGGTTGGCCATGCCTCTGAGGATTGCAGGGATAACCCGGTGCACACATCTGCTCATGGAGGATTGTGCCATCCCAGCCACCACTCCACTTGTTCTTTGAAAAGAGCCACTGGCAAGGAAATGGAGCGTTGCCAGGACCTTGACCAGTGGCTGCACTGCATGTGAGCCGTGTGTTGGGCTGGTGATGTCCTCCTGCAGGGTTGTGGTTAATTCCATGATGGCAGCAGGGGTGAATCTGAAGATGCGATACACCTCAGAATCACTCATGCCAAAGAGGTCAATGCGTGGGCGGTATATCCTCTCCCGTGCCCTCCTCCGTGCCCTCCTCCGTGCCCTCCTCCTTCTTTGCTCCTCTCAAGTCAGTAGTATAGCTATGAGCAAGGATGCCCCTGGCATGTTGGCATATAGTTTGTTGTCCAGCAAGTGTGACTGCTCAGCTCCTCACTAACAGTGTTGCTTTAGCTGACATGTAGACGGATTGTCTAATTTTATTCCACCTTTTATATGGACTCATTTTAGACAGGACATGCAGCTGTTGAGCACAGTGCGTAGCCTGCGCTGCACCAACTTACTTTTGTGGATCCCCGAAACTCCCTCATTTGCATATTTGAATAGCAAATCAATGGTGTATCTAGCGCAGTTTTGCACGCACGGATGCGCCGGTCTATCGAAATTACGCCGGTCGAAAAAAATTAGATTTCATGCGTATATCGTTTTGGGGATGCAGCGCATCGATACGCATGCGCAGATTTAGACTTACGCCGCGCATCTCCTGTAACGCCGGCTTAATGGCTCTGTGAATCTGGCCTATTGTGTCTTTTTTTTAAATTGTCGCTCTTTTTTTGTTTATAGCGCAAAAAATTAAAACACATGGGCAATAAAATACCACCAAAAGAAAGCTCTATTTGTGGAGAAAAAAAGGACGTCAATTTTGTTTGGGAGCCACGTCGCACGACCGCGCAATTGTCAGTTAAAGCGACGCAGTGTCGGAAGCTAAAAATTTGTCTGGGTAGGAAGGGGGTGTAGGTGCACAGTAGGCAAGTGGTTAAGGAGGGAGCGGAAAAAAATAAGAAATAAGGAAAATAAAACAACGCTAATAAAAGAACAACATAAACAAACTAGAGCAAAAGAAACACTATTAAAGTTAAATATCAAAAGAGAAGCACTGAGGGAACAAACAGAGCAGGAAACCCCTATAATGTATAATCAAGTAAGGAAAGAAAGGTATCAATGGGGTAATAAGCCTGGGAAACACTTAGCGAAATTAATAAAAAAGAAAAAAAAATGTTAACTATATAGAGAAAATACAAGCGATCAGGGGGGAACAAGTTCATAAAACAGGAGAACTAGCGGAGACATTTCAAGAGTAATATGGGAGACTTTATTCAATTAAGAAGCAGGAAACAAGAGAAGAGGCGAAACAAAAAGAAGAGAAAATAAAATCTTTTCTAAAGGAAATAGACTGGGATACAATATCAGAGTATAAATTCAATCACCTAGAAGCCCCCATTTTAGAAGACGAAATTAGAGAATTTATAAAAAATTCACCAAGCGAGAAGAGCCCAGGACCGGACGGCCTGACAATCCCCTATTATAAAAAATGTATAGACATTTTAGCCCCCAGAATGTGTTCTTATATGAACGGTCTGGGGGCAAAGGGGGACATGCTCAGAGAAGCGACAGAAGCCACTATCACACTAATCTTTAAAGAGGGTAAGGACAGTACACTCTGTTCTAGTTTATAGACCAATTTCATTACTGAATTGTGACACCAAGATATTTTCTAAAATATTGGCAGGGAGGATGAAAACCATCATGAACGACATGATACATGCCGATCAGGTTGGCTTTGTGCCCAGATGGGAGGGGAGAGACAATGGAATTAAAACTTTATTAGCCATACAGAAAATTAAAAACAGTGGAGCCCCAGGTCTACTTCTGTCAGTAGACGCCGAAAAAGCATTTGACAGAGTAGACTGGGGCTTCATATATAATACCTTAGAGGTAATAGGAATAGGACCAAGAATGTATTCCTGGATTAAGGTACTGTACAATCAAACCACGGCATGAGTGAAAGTTAATGGGACCCTTTCGGGACTATTTGAACTGCACAATGGTACAAGTCAAGGATGCCCCCTATCCCCCCTTTTGTTCATGCAAGCATTAGAACCTTTATTAAGAGGGATAAGAAAGAGCCCGGACATAAGGGGGATAGAAGTCGGACAGGAAGAACACAAACTGGCGGCTTACACCAACGATATTTTATTTTACTTAACCAATCCAAGAATGACGTTACCAAATTTAATTAAATCATTAAAAGAATATGGAGAGATGTCTAACTTTAGAATGAACCTAAATAAGTCCGAAACCCTGAGCATAAATATCTTTAAGGCCGCGTACACACGATCAAATTTATCTGCTGAAAACGGTCGGCCCGACCGTCCCAGCAGACAGATTTGATCGTGTGTACGGGCGAGCCGACGGATTTGGCCACCCGACAGATTTCAAAGCATGCTTTGAAATCTGTCGGCTGGGAACCCGTCGGCCCGATATGTCTGCTGGTTAGTACGCTAACCAGCAGACATATCTTCTCGCACATGCGTCAAATGGATTTGACGCATGCGCGGAAGTAATTCACTTCCTGGTGCGGTGACGTGGCGGTGACGTCAGCGCGCCGTCTGCCGGCGGGATTTTGGTTTGATCGTGTGTACACGATCAAACCAATACATCCCAGCAGACAGATTTGTTCAAATCGGTCTGTCTGACCGATTTGAACAAATCTGTCTGCTCGTGTGTACAAGGCCTAAGAGGGACCAAAAAATTTATCAAAAAGAGTTTCCATTTGTTTGGGGTAACAAAGAAATAAAATACTTAGGAGTCAAAAAAGCAATAACTATGGAGAGGGTATATAAAGTAAATTATCTGCCTATGTTAAAGGATATTAAGGCAGAATTTAACAGATTGACCTCAGCCCCCCCCCCCCAAATATCATGGGGGGGGGGGTAGAATGAATATATTTAAAATGGTAATCTTACTTAAATTTATGTATAAAATACAGATGCTCCCAATCCCTCTACCCCAGAAGTACTTTAAAAATCTACAAACGATGCTGTTAAAATTTGTGTGGCAGCGAAAAAAAGCTTGTATCAGCTGGGCAACACTGGCAAAAAAAAGGCACAAGGGGGATAGGGTGCACCAGATGTTAGAAATTATTATAACACAGTTATTCTCACACGAGTTATAGATTGGATAAGAAACACTAAACATCACTTCCGGTTCCGGCGCCGCATGGAGTAGCTGCCCTTCACTGCAGCTCCCGCAGCACGACCGAATCCTGCCTGTAAAACCGGCTCTAGGAGCCCTACAACCTCTCCTCCACCTCTGGGCACGTCTCCCAGCACCCATGGACCGATTCCTGGAAAAAACGGGCGCTCGCGCCCAAACGGCCCAGACGCTACAGCCGCCGCCGGCCTCGCCACAAATCGAGGCCCCGGTCTCGGCCTGCTCCGCTCCGCGGTCCGCAACGCCGACGGCGGCGATGGAGGTAAGCGGCGACACCTCCCCCCCTCCAACCCCCCAGGCACACACTGCTCAGGACATGGGGGATAACATGGGGGATAACACCACAGAGCGCATCGCTCAGGCCGTTGCTGCCCTGCTGAACCCCATGATCGCAGCATCTGTGGAGAGGGCCGTGAACGCCGGGATGGCGCAAATCAAGGCTCAACTGGGGGAACATGGCTCCAGATTAAATGAACTGGAACACCGCTTGTCCAGCGCAGAAGAGGACCTCTATCAGTCACAGGCCCTGGAACATGCACAGGATAAGACAAACCAATATATCCTTCAGAAGTTAGATGACCTGGAGAACAGATCCAGGAGGAGCAACCTTAGGTATGTGGGGGTCCCGGAATCACTTCAAACATCTGCCCTCCAAGATCTCTGCTCTCACCGCATCCCAGAAGCGCTAGGCCTCCCAGGCCCATGCTTGGTAGAACGCGCCCACCGCATGGGTGCCTTCAACTCGGAACGCAAATCTCCGCGCCCGATAATTGCCAAGTACCTCAACTATGCTGATAAATCCCTCATACTACACACCTTCCGTCAAGCCCGTCAGCTACAGATAGACGGCATGAAAATTCTCGTGTTTGCTGACTACTCTATCGAAGTATCAAAGAAACGCAAAGCATTCCAACAGGTCTGCACAGAACTCTTTAAACAACAAATTAAATTCACGCTAGCCTTTCCAGCCATACTCCGTCTCAGGGCCCCGAACGGGGACCAGCTGTCCTTTCAAGACCCATCTGAAGCCGAAGCTTTCCTGAGGTCGCGGCAATCGCACCACCTTCCTCAGACGCCATCCAAAGCCCCACCACTCAACCGCCCCTTGGATCAAAGGAGCCCCAGAAAAGACTCTCCTAAGCGCTTCAAGACCACAGGAGTGGACCCAACCCGACCCACCACGAGATGATGTGTTTTCAAAGTGGAACTCTCCCCTGGCTATTCTCCTCTGACCCACTCATGCCAACCTCTTTGGGCACCCTCGCTATGCCGGGTCTGCTCTTGAACTTCCTAGACCTACGATCGGCAGGTGATCTGCACTTCCCTTCCCACCGGTCAGGTAGCCTATGTGAAATGACTTTCGTTGTCCTCATCTAACGTTTTCCTTTTGCAGGCTCATCTTCGCCATTCTTGTTATTGATGTTTTCTTTTTTTTTTCTTGTTATCTCTCCCCTGTGTTCGGTTGTTTTGAATACATTTACGCCAACCATGTTCCCCCCCCCCCGGTTGCCTACCAGTTAATATGTATGTGCCTACCAGCTATTATATATATGCAACCTCCCATTCCATGGCGCCCCTTGGCATCACTGTATGTACCCCGGAAGTTTATTTCCCTCCGCCCAGTATGCTGCCTTTTTCTTTTTTTTTAGCCGCATGTCACCTTACTCTTTACTCTGTACTCCTGTGCCCCATGATAACAGAGTCGTGGCATGGGAGCCGGCTCATACAGTGACTCCATGTGGAAAAAAGTGAAGCTCTTATGTCTGGTTATGTTGTTCTTGTTGTTCTCGCTGATTTTTCCCCTAGCTGCCCCCCTAATTCCTTTCGCCTCCCCTCCCTCTCCCTCCGGTACCAACGCACCTCTGCCTTTAACCCGTCAATCCTCCAGTGACATTCACCCCCTACCCTCTCCTAATATGGTGACTCCTCTCAACCCCCACATATACGGTGCTTTTCCTACAAATACGTCTCAGACCCCCTTTCCCACGCCCATTACATGAGAGTGATTTCATGGAACGTAAAGGGACTTAGATCCCCAAACAAGAGGATGAAGATCCTCAGACACCTAAAACGACTCAAAACAGATGTAGCCCTACTCCAGGAGACGCATCTGTCGGCTCCCGACTTCTCACGCATGAAAAAACTATGGGTAGGCACGGTCCTGGGCTCAGAAGCCGTCGACCGTAAGGCTGGCGTTCTTCTACTGATCCACAAAAACCTCCCTTGTTCGGTTCTTGCAGTTAACTCCGATACCCATGGCAGATTTCTGTCGGCGCACGTTAGGATAGGTAGTAAGGAACTGGTCATCTCTAATATCTATGCCCCTAACAACCCGGGTAAGGCCTTTTACCGCGAGTTGTCCTCGTGGCTACTACAAAATACACAACTCCCCCACCTGATCAGAGGTGACTTTAATGACACCCTACACCATATAGATGACAGGTCCTCTCCCAGACGGTCTAACCCGGTAATGGTCACTTCCAATCCCTCACCTTTCGCATCCACTATGGATTCCCTCCATCTCCGTGACATCTGGCGACTATCCCATCCCACGGACAGGGAATTTACATTCTATTCCAACCCCCATGCAGTCTTCACCAGAATAGACTATTTCTTTGCATCGGACGACTTAATCCCCTTGATATCGGCCACAGATATACTTGACATCGCTGTGTCTGACCATGCCCCGATATTGGTCTCGTTAAACAACTTGGACCTTCCCCCCCACCCAAAGATATGGCGCTTCCCTTCATACCTTCACAACCATTCTGACTTTCAACTTTTTATGGGAAAAGCCTGGGAGGAATACTCCTCGGCGAATGCCCCCCACACGGAAGACCCTAACCTCTTTTGGGACGCCGGGAAGGCGTTCCTCAGGGGTCAGATCATATCCTATGCAGCCTCTTTCAAGCGTAATGCTTTATCTCGGTACAAATTGGCCAGCTCACGTTTGCATCAAGCTCAAAGAACTCTTTACTTGTCCGACTCCCCCACCAACAGAGATGAATGGCACGCAGCTAAACGATCGTTTGATACCTGGGCAGACACGCTAGAAACAATCAAAAGGGCCACTTTAGATGCCACTCTCCATAAATTCGGGAACAAATCCGGCAAATTACTCGCCAGACTATGCAAGGGCCCCTTTACCCCCACTCATATCACATCCTTACGGGACTCCACCGGAGTGGTCCACACCTCGCCACCGGCTATTAACAAAGCAATGCTTCAGTACTACAAGACACTGTATGCGGCGGACCCCTTTGATAGAAACGCGGCAGTCACCTTCCTAGACAACCTGGCCATCCCCAAAATCTCCCCCTCTCAGCTAGAAGCCCTTAATGCCCCGATCTCCCTGGCCGAGGTATCCAACACCATTCGTAAACTTACCCCCTCTAAAGCCCCGGGCCCAGACGGCTTCACAGGCGAATTTTACAAGACCCTGCAAAGTATAGTGGAACCCACCCTTCACAAAGTATATAGCGGCGTGTGGTCCGGCGGCCCTTATCTTCCCTCCGGCAACCAGGCCATTGTTAAACTTCTCTCTAAGAAAGGCAAAGACCCCCTTAACCCTGGCTCGTACAGACCGATATCTTTACTGAACCTAGATGTAAAAATCCTTTCCAAAATCATCGCCAATAGGCTCGCCGACATTATCCCCTCCTTAATCCATCCGGCACAATCAGGATTTGTGAAGGGGAGAACAGCTTGCCTAAACATCCGGAAAGTGATGCTGGCCCTGGAACACGCCAAGCAACACCCGGATGGGGACTATGCCATCATTACCCTAGACGCGGAGAAAGCCTTCGACAATGTCAGCTTCGATTGGCTCTCCCTGTCTATGGCGAAAATGGGTTTCTCCGGGCCTTTCTGTCACCTCATTAAGGCGATGTACGCATCCCCGTCGGCAAAAGTGGTGGCTGCCGGAATACTTTCGGAGGACTTTCGGCTTCATAAGGGGACGCGTCAGGGTTGCCCTCTGTCCCCTCTCCTTTTCAACCTAGCCCTGGAACCCCTATCCAGACACCTCACCCAAGTGGCCCCCCTCCACGGTATAAAATGCGGCGCCCATGAATTACGATCCTCCCTCTTTGCGGACGATGTCCTTATTTTTTCGACAGACCCCTCTTCTGATATGCTCACCATCAAAACCATATTCGACAATTTCCGTGCATGCTCTGGCCTACAAATAAATTACTCCAAAAGTGAAATCCTCCCTTTAGGCTCCCGCCCCGACCCCCCTTGGACACGACACTCCATCTTTTCTGTCGCCACATCACACATCACCTATCTCGGCATAAAAATTGGCAAGCTACCCTCCTCCCTGTACCACTTGAACTACCCCCCCTTGATCAATAAAATCTCTCAGGAATTGACGAACTGGTCGGATCTGCCGCTCTCGCTTCTGGGGAGATGCCACCTAGTAAAAATGGTCAGCTTTGCCAGACTGCTGTACCCGATGCAGACTATCCCTCTACTGCTCCGCCATAAGGACATCAAGCTCATTGAATCGGCTATCTCTAAATTTATCTGGCACGGTAAGCGACCACGCATAGCTATGAAAAAACTCTTTCTCCCCAGACGCGAGGGCGGAGTTAGTCTCCCAAATGTTAGACTGTATAATTTAGCATGTTTACTGAGAACCAGCTTGGACTGGATATCACGTTCTTCCCGATACTCAAACTACGCCCTCGAATCAGACATGGCCCACCCCTTCTCCCTAGTGGCGCTACTACACTGCAGATGGAAATCGATTGCCCCCCCGCTCCAACATAACCTGATACTTAGGGACACTGCCATCGCCTGGAGGGAAACCAGAAAACTCCTTGGACTGTCCCCCTATGTGTCCCGTCATCTCACCATCCAAGGCAACCCGAGCTTCCCAGCGGGACTCGACCATAAACCCTTCAGACTGTGGCAGGAAAAGGGGCTTACACTCTTCACCTCCTTATGTGACCCCTCAACAGGCCGAATCCTACCCTTCGCAACCACGGCAGAGACTTTCGGACTACCCAACTCTCATGTCTTCCATTACTGGCAATGTGCCAACTACCTACGTTCCTCCTGCACTGAGCCATGCAAACACTTCTCTCCTACTTTTGCTGATCGACTTCTCTCAGAAGGCGCCTACAAAATCTCAGACATATACAAGCCCCTACTCAGCGAATCCGCATCCCCCTTATCCGCAACATCTGCTTCCAATTGGGGAAAGGACTTCCCAGTCGACGATCTGATACCCAAGTTGCTACAAGGCCTCAACACAGTTCAACGCATCACCCCGAACGAAATTTGGAGAGAAACCCAGCTGAAAATTGTCCACCGAGCACACATCCCCTTCCTTTACTCATCACAGGATCCAGACGGTCCTATCTGCCCTCTGTGCCACCATCCGAAGCCATCCCTGGCACACCGTTTTTGGTCATGCTCATTCATCTCAGCCTTCTGGGACCAGGTTCTGGCATACACCTTTAAGATCACTCTAATGAAGCTACCCAAAGACCCCCTTCTCCTCATATTCGGCTACTGGGACCCACTACTGCTCCAGAGGTCACAACAAGATGTCTCCTCCGCCTCAACCTCGGCACCTACCTCACAAACCAGCAAGCAATGGCCATTGACTTGTTTCCTTGTCGCACGCAGGGCAATCCTCAGAAATTGGATCTCCTCTCAACCCCCATCCATCACCCAGGTCACGCATGACCTCCTTCTTCTCCTCCACAGAGAACGAGCCACCACGGACTTCAAACGAGCCACTGCTAAGTCTCGCTTCCTCTCGATCTGGCATTCTTTTATGGACTCAGCGCTTTCCCAGGATGATTTGATCGCATTTGAACACTACTCCTTTTCGTACTTCAAACCCCCTCCCCCTGGACCCCCGGACGGTCACCCACCCCCTGCTGCTCAATCCACCACTTCATCCTGATACCAACCGATACCCTGGATGTCACCCCCCCCTCCACCCTCCCCCCACCCAGTCACTAAATGTGCAACCTCTAGGTGCTCCCCTTCCTCCCCCCCGCCTCTCCCTCCCCCTTTAGCTCCCCCTACCCCTCCGCTTAGCAGGACTTGCAACTGTTTTTCTTGTTGTTTTTATTCTTTTATTTTTGTGTGTCATCGCAGTGATATTTTGCTTTTTGCAATTTACTGACCGCCTGATCCCCCTTACTAGACTGTCTCTCAGATCCCACCAGTTCAGACCCAGTAGGGCTAGTCTTTTATATCTTCCTCCCCTCTAGGGGGCGGGCAATATCTGTCACCTCCCCTCATGTCCTACCCCCTCTTCTTTTTGCACTTCTTTTCCGCCCCCCTTCCCTGTTTTACCTATGTCGAGTTGCATTTATTCACTGCATTGTATGTACCAAATGTTTTATTTTTTCTGAAAACTCAAATAAACACTTTTTGAAAAAAAAGAAAAAGAAACACTAAACAAAAGAAATGGATAAGCATGGAATATCAAATGAGAAAGGTATCACTTGGAAGTATTATATGGATTCCAAAACAATATAGAGACCTAAGTAGGGACTCACATAGTATCACACGGAATGCAATTAAAATTTGGGATAAAGTTCACAATAACGAAAAAGGGGATTTTAACTCCCCTTTAATTCCACTAACAGATTCAAATTAGTTCACACCAGGTATAGAGAAGTTATTTGGATAATCGATTATAAAAGAATTGATGGAATTGAGGTTTTTTCATATATAAATATATAAGTGATAAGTGTAAATGACATAACGTCTGTCAAGTAAATCAAATATATATTCAAAAAAATGAAAAAAAAAAAGGAAAAAAAAACCACAAGTAATGCAAAACCTTAACAGGGACGCTATAAGCAATTTTAATGTGAGCAAGTCTCATGTTGGTTGGTTAAGTCTGAAGTGGAAAAAATAAAAGTCTATGACTTTGTTTTTTGATTTTTTTTAGGGACTAGTAATTCATGCCTAGTTTACTTACTTTTATGCAGCTGCAACTGCTTCTACATACCGTATTTATCGGCGTATACCGCGCACTTTTTTGCCCTAAAAAACAGGGCAAAATCGTGGGTGCGCGGTATACGCCGATAGCCGCTTTCCCGCGCTGAGTTTCAAATACTGCGCCGGCATATACCGAGCGCAGTACACTCGGGTGTAGTCAGGCAGACTCGGCTCCTCTCACGCTGACGTCCTGGACATACAGGACGTGAGCGCGAGAGTAGCCGAGCCTGCCCGACTATTCACGAGTGTACTGCGCCTGCATATACCGAGTGCAGTAAACTCGTGTATAGTCGGGCAGGCTCGGCTCCTTTCGCGCTCATGTCCTGTACGTCCAGGACGTCAGCGCGAGAGGAGCCGAGTCTGCCCGACTATACCCGAGTGTACTGCGCTCGGTATATGCCGGCGGAGTATTTGAAACTCGGCGCGGGAAAGCGAGGAGGACGCCGCGAGGACGCCGGACCCGCCGAAGAGGACACTGAACCCGACGAAGAAGACACCCGAAGCCGCAGACGGACGCCGGACTGGACGAAGAGGACACCCGAAGCCGCCGATGGACGCCGCGCAAGACACCAAAACTGTAAGTACAAAAAACTTTTTTTCCACAGGAATGGCGGCAACTTTAGGAGTGCGCGCTATACGCGGGAGCGCGCTATACCCCGAAAAATACGGTAGGCAAAATTGTGCAGAAGCTTTGGATGAGGCTATACCGTCACATCAAGGCCATGCAGACTGCAAATCCAGATCTCCCACTAGGCAGGCATGTGGCTCAAATGCATGCTGGTGTTCTGCCGATGAGTGCCCCTGGCAGATTATGCCCCCCCTGTACTGCGCAGGCATGGCGCTTGCCTCCCAAAATAGCCGAACATGCGGCGCCTGCATGGACTATGCTGTAAGTGGCCAGTCGGCCTCACGTCCTCACTACGCTCGCTCGACATACTGGCTCTTTTTCTAACATCCTCCATGTCCACGGGGATGGTAAGGAATGAGCCTGGATGTCAGAAGTGTGCACAGGCGCTGTCTAGAGCTAAATTTTCTGCAATTTTTGGAGGCAAGTGCCGTGCCTGCGCAATATAGGGGGGGGGGGCATAATCCACAGGGGGACCTTTTTTGGCAAGACACCAGCATTTGTGCGAAAATATCAGTCTTGGTTCTCAGAGGCGTATCTAGTCAAAATGGCGCCTATGGCAAGCACTGAAACTGCACCCCTGTCAAAACATTCTAAAACCATCTGTCAGATAACCTTAACAAAAAAACAGATAACAATGGCCTGCAGGCTCACACTGATACAAAAACCACAGATCATGCCAACACACTGGAACATTAACACTCGTCAAAATACATTAGTGCACACAGTAACTCATACAAAATCAATGACACACTAACACAATGAAGGTACAGGGAGGGGCACTGGGGACAGACAGAGAGGGACTCAGTGTGACAAGGACAGAAAGGGATACTGGGGACAGACAGAGGGACACAGTGTTGTCAGAACATTTGGGGTTAAAATAATACATATAAAAATCGCACATAATATATATTTCATAATGTTCCATATACATGGATATGGTGAACACAACCATCTTTCCCTGTTAAAGTTTAAACATAGGTTCTCAGGCATGAATAGACATTGTTTTAGGTTGTTTTAGGTTGTAAAGAGCATGTCTGTGCCATCCCTCCCGGGTCATTTATCTTTGGGTTTGACACATATAAGATAAGAGAATGAACACCCTGGCACAGCATGACACTAAACTGAGACTAGAGGGGCTTATTCACCATCCCAATGGAATTATATATCTTAAATAGTATTGTGTCTTCATTATGCCATGACAATATATGTGTATTAGTAGTTCACATAATATACTCGTAAATACATAGACATTATTGGGATCCCAGGTATAAGATCCTATAATATTTCAAAGTATTAGATGGCTTTGATCACATCCCAGCATTAGTTTAAAGAAACTTTCCTAGGCGTGTGTAGATCACTGCACCTTATCTCAATCATAAATTTCGGAGTCGCCTGAATGTCTAGGTTTGTTGTCATGTTGTTTGACATATATAACAACTTATGATGCTATACCAAGATTCAGGTCACAGGGGGTCATAAATCCTGGTTAACTCTGAATAACCCTAAAATTAGGAATTATTCTTTAGACGCCACTGCCCCCTACAGGTTAATATCGGCATGGTTCAAGTTGGTCACCCACCAAAACATATTATCATGTGACGTAGTCAGTCACGTGATAGGGGAATACACACCCACTTCTTTGGGAAGATAAAAGTATTACACAGGACAATAATAGGAGGGTCGATGGGAAGAAGCTCAATGGGAGAGAGATGGCAAGGCTGATCTCTGGAGGGCTGATGGCTGGAAGCTATTCTGATCTCTGATCTCTGAAGGAAGCCGGAAGGCGGAGAGAGTAACCCCAAAATGGAAGGAGTTCACAGAAATCCTTCATTAGGGCTTTCCCTTCTCAAACAGGACTCTTAATTACTGGTAAGATTGAATTTTGATTATTTACCTTTTTGGTAATTCGGAGGTTTTTCACATACACTCCACCATTTAAATATACTTAGCAAATATAATTTGGGCGTTAATTATGTCTAACTGCAGTACGAGATAATTATATTCCAAATATTAGGAGACATACGCACGTTACGTTTGTCTTTAAAAAGCTAAGTGCCAACAATTGTGGTTCGAGAGTGATGGCGTATGTGAAGATATATCCTCGCCAAATTTAACAAAAAGCTTGTGCACAATATAACATTTGTTATGTACACGTATATAATAAGTAGTAACAAGAGATCTGTTTGATATTGAGAAGAAATAAAACGATGTCAAGGTTATGTCAATTAAGAACTAAAAGGTTTCAAGTTACGCCAGGATGATTTAAATAAGAGCTAGGAATATACCTTGTCATATAATGTAAATATCATCTGAACATTCAAGCGTCATTTATCTCTATTGTAGAAGCATATCATTTATTTGTTTTGATACGAATTGTACCTGATTTTTTGCACTATATCTTTAGTTAATAAATATATAAATATTGCATATTCATTTGTATTACTCGTCCTCAAAATAGCACGGATAAAAGAATTTTGATATCTTGTATCGTAGGAAAAGTGTATATCTCCCAAAGCACAGATTTACATATTTACATAAATACAATAATATTTTATAAGTTCAGAATAAACATTCTGACGGTATATGTAGGCTCTATGCCGAGATGCATCAATGGTTCTGACAGTGTGATGAGTACAGGGAGGGACGCCAGGGACAGAGAGGGACGCAGTGTGACAAGGACAGAGAGGGACGCTGGGGACAGACAGAGAGGGATGCAGGGGACAGACAGAGAGGGATGCAAGGGACACAGTGTGATGAGGACAGAGAGGGACGTGGGGACAGAGAGAGACTCAGTGTGACAAGGAAAGAGAGGGACGCTGGTGACAGACAGAGGTACACAGTGTGATGAGGAAAAAGAGGGTGCAGTGTGATGAGGACAGAGAGGGAAGCAGTGTGATGAGGACAGAGAGGGAAGCAGTGTGATGAGGACAGAGAGGGAGGCAGTGTGATGAGGACATAGAGGGAGGCAGTGTGATGAGGACAGAGATGAAGGCAGTGTGATGTGGACAGAGAGTGACGCAGTGTGATGAGGACAGAGAGTGACGCAGTGTGATGAGGACAGAGAGGGACGCAGTGTGATAAGGACAGAGAGGGAAGCAGTGTGATGAGGACAGAGAGGGAAGCAGTGCGATGAGGACAGAGAGGGACGCAGTGCGATGAGCACAGAGAGGGACGCAGTGTGATGAGGACAGAGAGGGAAGCAGTGTGATGAGGACAGAGAGGGATGCAGTGCAATGAGGACAGAGAGGGAAGCAGTGTGATGAGGACAGAGAGGAATGCCAGGGACAGGGAGGGACACTGGGGACAGACAGAGGGACACAGTGTGATGAGGAGGATAGAGAGGGATGCAGTAAGAACAGGGGAAACAGGGGATGCTGGGGGTGGAAGGGACACTGTGTGGGGGTAGGGACACAGGGGGACACTGTGGGGTGACCAGGAGAGTATTGTGGGGCCACCTGTGGTCCTGTTGGGACCCAGACCCCCTACATCTGTACTGGCTGCCGGCAGGGAGCAGTGCGCCATGAGAGGTCTTATTAGATTTGCTGTGTCTGCTTGGCACACACACACAATCGCACATGATGATGACTTTAAGTCATCATCATCATGTGCGATCATGTGTGTGTGCGAAGCAGAAGCAAACAGCCAATCAAATATAGTGATAAATATGGGTTATATAAATATGCATAGCAGCTATAGATATCATAAATACAGTGTAATAAAGTGATTGTGCAACAGGCACAGCAGGTACTACAGTACTTTTAAATAGTACCTGCTGTTGCACAAATCACTGTATTACACTTTATTTACAATAGCTATGGCTGCTATGCATATTTATATATTTAGCACTTTGACTTGTTGCTTGCCTGGCACACATGCACATGCTCATCGTCATCATTTTCAAGAGTACCTGCTAGGCTGAAGAGTTAATCCCTGCTGCTAACTGTGTGTTCCCCTTCTTTTTCCTTGTGGTTTGTCTCTTTTTCTCCTCCTTGCGTCATGTGACGTTACAGACACTGCTCCGGGGAGAAGATGATGCTGAGGCCGTGCAGAGGAGGGAAGGCGGAGCATCAGGCTTCGCCTCTGCTAGTTTTTCCTGCACTCTGTAAAGACATCGGCCGTCATGGTGCGTGCACCTGTCGCTCCCCTCCACAGACAAAGAAGCAAGTGCTGGGGGCCATGTTAGTGCGGAGGGCGGACGCAAGAGGTGGCCGCAGGAGGACGGGTGTGACTTTTTTGTCGCCCCCATCCCCATGGCACCCATGGCACTTGCCATGGCTGCCACACCATAGATCACTGTTGGTGCTTGATCGCATTCATCCCAGTTCACTGGGTGGTGACCTCAATAAGCACCTTTTACAGAGAGAGCTTTGCCGGATATTAGATTTAAATGCTACTCGCCCACGAGGCCTTAATGAGACATTTAGCTTAAAACCCTTATTACCTGGTTATTCAACAGGAGGGTATGACAAGGAGCAATAGGGGGTTTCATTTTGTAATTTTTCCCATTTTGAATTTTCAGTTCGGTTTAGGTGTATTAGTGCAGGTATACCACATTTGTGTATACCTTTGAAAATTCCATAAACTACATGTATCCTTTTCTCTTATTTTCTCAGTTTTTTTCTTTTGTATATTATATATATTGGGCCAAATTCAGAGAGCCATTACGCCTGTCTAACTGGTGTTAGACAGGAGTACTTTCAAATTACGCGCGCCGTATCACTAGTTTGAATCCTCAAACCATGATACGGCGGCGTTGGGCTTCGATCTGACAGGCTTACGTCTTCGTACGCCTTTGGATCTACACTGCGATCTTTTTGCGGCCGCTGGGTGGAGTTTGCGTCGTTTTCAGCGTCGGGGTATGCAAATGAGCTTTTTCCGGCGATCCACGAAGTTACGAGCGTCGTTCGCAATCGCGTACATCATTTTTTCGCTACGTAAAGTTAAACCAGCTATTAGCTGGTCTAACGTTACTCGGCCCATGTTAGGTATGGCCGTCATTCCCGCGTCGACTTTCAATTTATTTTTTATTTTTTGCGTAAGTCGTTCCGGGAATAGGAATGTCCGTAAACGACGCTACTCAAAAAAAATGGCGTAACGGCGTGATTTCGCGCAATGCACGGTGGGAAATTTCTGAACGGAGAATGCGCAGTTCGATCGCCGCGGGGACGCGCTTAATTTAAATGCCTCACGCCCCCTATTCGCGTAGTTTGATTCCGCCGGGAGAAATACACTACGCCGCCGTACCTTACGGGCCAAAATCTCTCTGAATTCCTCCTAGAGCCAGGTAAAGTACGGCGGCGTAGAGTATCTCTGATACTCTTCGGGAATCTAATTCTTTCTGAATCTGGCCCATTGTGTGCATAATGTTTTTATCACATCACTATAGAAGAGATATTTTGCCTTTCTTATGCCTAGTGTTCTTCATGTGCTTTAGAACCTTGAACTTTTTTGTTTGATATTAGTGTGACAGTATGGAAAAACAGTTTAGACTCTCTGGACCGGATTCACGTAGAGCGGCGTATATTTATGCGTAGCGCATGGTCTTTAACCCCCTTAGCGGTATCCCCGAGCGTGACTCGGGGTGGATTTTCAATGTTAAAATCGGTAACCCAGAGTCACGCTCGGGGTGGATTGCAGAGCCTGCAGCGCGTGCTGGCTTGCCTTTTTCCAGGCAGGGTACTGTACTTACCTTGTCCCTGGATCCAGCGATGCATCCGCGCTGTGTGAGCGGGTGGCGTCCTCCATTCGATTCACACAGTGCCCGCGCGCCGCCGATCTCCATTCCCTGCGACGTTACGATGGGGTGGAGACCGGTGGCAAATTCAAAAATGTAAACAAACACTTTGCATACAGTATATTGTAATATTATAGATTACAGTACTTTATGTAAAAAATACACACACCCCTTGTCCCTAGTGGTCTGCCCAGTGTCCTACATGTTATTTTATATAATAAAAACATTGGGCCAGATTCACAGAGCGATTACGCCTGTCTAACTGGTGTTAGACTGGAGTAATTTCAAATTACGCGCGTTTTTTAGCTAGTCGGAAACCTCAAACCATGAATAGACGGCTGCGGGCTTCAATTCGACTGGATTACGTGTTCGTACGCCTTCGGATCTTCGCTGCAATAAAATTGCGCCCACTGGGTGGACTTCCCGTCGTTTTCCGCGTCGGGGTATGCTAATGAGCTTTTGCCGGCGATCCCAGAAATTACGATCTTCAATCGCAATCTCTTACGGCACCTTTAGTCATCTTTTTTTTACGTAACACTATACCAGCTTTTTGCTGGTCTAATATTAAACAGCCCATGTTAAGTATAGCCGTCGTTCCCGCGTCGAATTTCTACATTTTCCGACGTCTATTATTTTTTACGTAAGTCGTCCGGGAATAGGAATGTTCGTAAACGACGCTACTCAAACAACGAATGACGTAACGACGTAATTTTGCGCAATGCACGGCCGGAAATTTCTGAACGGAGCATGCGCAGTTCGATCGCCGCGGGGACGCGCTTAATTTAAATGCTTCACGCCCCCCAATCGCGTATTTCGATTACGCGGCGAGAAATAGACTACGCCGCAGTAGCGTACGGGCAAAAATCTACCAGGATTCGGTGTAGAGCCTGGTGAAATACGGCAGCGTAGAGTATTTCGATTACGCAGCGCAATATTAAGTGTATCTGAATCTGGCCCATTTTTTTTTGTGCCTGCAAACTGGAGATTGTCCATAGCAACCAAAAGTGTCCCTTTATGTCAAAAGTGATTTTAGAGCAGCTAGAAAACAGCGATAATAAATTATAATCACTTGCAGAATTGAGCGATAGCGATTTGTGGGGAAATCCGTCATAAAAAAATAAAAGTAATGACAGCGACAATTCTGCAACTGAGCAAATTTCAGTGATTTGGAGTTGATTACATTATTGAATAATTTGTATTATAATTACATTATCATTTGTTATAATTATTTATAGTTATTTATTATATTATAATTTTATGATTTTGTGTTTCAAACTTTATCATACCCGGGATGTCTACTAGACTCGTGTTTCGACAGATTTAAGTGAGTTATTCCTAAGAATTACAGGCCTACAGTATAAAATGCCAAATTTTCATGCAAAATAATTGTACCGCTTTTGGTACATAATTCCAGACATAATTATACCACCAGGGAGGTTAAGCAATGCCGGCACAACGTAGAGAAGTAAGCATGCTGTTCAAGAAGAATATGCGCTCCACGTTGCGCCGGCGTAGCATATAGTTGTTGGCGTAAGCCGACGTAAGTCAAAGTAGGTGGAAGTGGGCGTGATATATTTAAATGAAGCTTGACCCCATGCAAATGATGGCCACAGCTTCAAAAAACGAACTGCGCATGCATCGTCTCTTGGACGCAACCAAGTGCGCATGCTCACAGTTATGTCGAAATAGCTGCCTAAGATACGCCGAACACTGCCTATGACGTGAACGTAACCTACGCACAGCCCTATTCACGTAGTACTATGTAAACGGCGTACGCGTCGTAAAATTTGACGGCGTCGTTCCCTGGCCCATACCTTTGCATTACCTGCGCCTGCTATATGAGGGGTAACTGTCTGTTCCTCATCCTGAGAGCTACTATCTATCGGCACAATTTCAACAACTAATGGGATGCAATACCCCAGGAGGGGATACCCCTAGTGGGAGAATAATGCTGAGCGGAGCTCCACACGACTTGGTTATCGAAGCATTAGAAGCAGACTCCTTTAGATATAGGAGGACTCTAACATCTAAAATGATAATTAAAATATGGGAAAAGGTCAAGAAATTAATGAAAATTGGGAAAAAGTTGTGCTGCTTATAGTAGATGTGTGGTAGCTGCCAGCACCAACAGTGGAACAATGTTGCAAACAAGAATAAAAAGAAAAAAAGTGCAGCACTAGATAAACATAGTAAGCACTATGTCTAATAGATTAATTCTAATCAAACCCATGGGGGGTGATTGCAAAAACTGTTGCCAGTGAGCAATAGAGTAAGTGATATAAATCAAGAAGTGATATAGGTAAATATCATAGTGAAACACATATGCAATGCATTGGGCGTCTGATTGATAGAACAAGTTCAGTATATAGACACAAAGGAAAGTCCTTTAGATCAACTATGTTGAAACACATGTGAGGTGAGTCGTCTTAAGGTAAAAAACAATCATAAAATCCACTGGGTATTCCAGATGGTGACTGGGATGAATGTAGACAGTAAATATGTGCATTCCCGTTCGTACGAATGTTTTTTTCATACGAAAATGTTCATTTTCGTACCCGCGGGATAATGTGTACATAAGAAAACGGTAAAGCACCAAAATACGAAAATGACGGGATAACGGATGAGCCGCATAACGAACGACCGCAAATACGAACGAACGATCCGATGGGAAAAAACGACAAAACAAAAATGGCAAAATAACGAAAATGAAATCTGTATCAAGAGGTTTGCATATTTTGTTTGAATCCGTTTTGTGTTCGTTTTCAGTTGTATGTTCATTGTTCAATGACATCTATAACAAAAGAATTTCATTATGTATAGTGAATAAATTCCTTTTTCTGTTTTCTGTGTATTCAAAATACTGAAGGCAAATTTTTTGTTATAGGTGTCATATCAACATACGAAAATAACAAAAGAAACGTGTTCAAATGCAAATCTTTTGTTTATGGTTTTTTTAATGGCCAGAGAGTTAGGCTGGCCATACATGATACAATTTTCTGTGCAATTTTCTTTAGATTTACCTTCAACTATGTAGTGCAAGGGCCTGCCTGATTGCATACAATTGAAAGTGTTGTTTAGTTTGACCTCATATATGGTTTTTGGTAAATCTAAAAGAAAATTGTACAAGAAAATTGAACATGTATGGCCAGCCTCAGTGACTGAAAGCAGCTTCTCTTTTGTGCAGAATAGTGAGTACACTTGTACAGTAAAGCCTAATAAACTTTTCTGTGGATTTTCATCTGAAGGGAGATCAGTTGGCCAGACTTCTGAACCCAAAAATGGTTTTCTGATGCAGTTTAAAAACAAACAAATTTTCTGAGAACGATCGGAAAACGATCGTTTTTATGTTTGTTGTTAAAATAGTCTGACCAAGTGTATGGGGCTTAACAATACTATTGTGTGGCCAGCCTAACTCTCTGGCCATTCAAAAAAAACATAAACAAAAGATTTGCATTTGAACCTGTTTCTTTTGTTATTTTCGTATGTTGATATGACACCTATAACAAAAAATTTGCCCTCAGTATTTTGAATACACAGAAAACAGAAAAAGGAATTCATTCAATATACATAATGAAATTATTTTGTTATAGATGTCATTGAACAATGAACATACAAATGCAAATTGATGAAAATTCACGATAATTATTGTCTATCAAGAAACGAACATGAATTAAACAGAATAACGAATCATCCCGCATGTACGAAAATAAAATGGTAACGGAAATACGAAACGATCGGAATACGAAAAAATCACGTCGTACCACAAACGAACGGGAACGAACGGGAAAACGGGCGTCTTACGAAAAACGAACGGAAACTAACAGACGGGACCATACGAAACGGAACAAAAGGAAACAAATTTTTTTTCTGTGCACATGTCTAGTAGACAGTCCTTTCCAAACATCAATCCTCCAGGGTCATCTAAGGCAAATGAAAGATGTAAAAGTTGAATACTCTTACCAGATATGGTGGACACAGGTGCCAGCGGCAATGTGTCAATCAGGCATGCAAGAGCTCCTCAAGCTGATGGCCACACTGGAACTGGTGATGAGGATCCTTATATGGAGTAACTGGAGAGCATGTTCAACCATGGAAACATGAAGGGAAGGAAAGAAAAACTCCACATAGTGTAGTTACTTCCAATAAAAAAAAGCCTTTATTAGGCATAATAAAAACAGGGTAAAAAAATTTAATGAAAGTACAGGTCTCGTGAAAAGACTGGTACAGGTGATCACATGAAGTTTGCAAAGGTAGCGTGGTAAATGGGTATGCAAATAGGCTATGTACCCGACATGTTTCGATGTAAAGGCTCATCAACTGGGGCATAAACCTATTTCCCCACTCCACGCCATATATATATAGTGAGTGATGCATCAATTGTATCCCAGAACAGCTGCAATGAAACAATCAAAAAACTTTGAGCCAATCATGATGAGGTCTAGTAGACCACAACCCTTACTGTCAGCAGAGAATCGCCACTACTAGACTTGTCCGTCCTATGGTAGACTCATCAGACAAGGTGATTGGTCAGAACGATGTCACAAGGTGCATGTGCGTCACCACGCCCACTCGCGATGACGCAACCACGCAAACCTATCGACTGCGTGCGCTCCAGGATAATCAGCAACCTGCGAATGACGAAAAAATCCTCGGACGAGGTCATTGGTCCGAGCGATGTCACGAGGAGCGCGTGCGTCACCGCGCTCACCCGCGATGACACAACGCAAACCTCATGACAGCGTGCACTCCACGCTGAACCGCACCCTGAGAGTGACGAGAACCACAATAGACGGAGCTTCCAATAGGCACGTTGGCGCCATGATAGTCATCACGCCGTGCATCACATAATGAGTTCCACATAACACCACTGGGCGTACACAAAACTGTTAGGCCAATCAGTGGTGAAGGGCACAGGCAACGTGACCCGTAGGAGGGGATGACTGATTCTCACTCTGTGACACATAATGGATACAATAGCAGTGTGTGACACAATTGATCATCAACAAAGAGAAAATATTTTTATAAATATAATTGTTAAGACAAAAAAAATGGTGCATGAAAGCCACAATAAATGTCTACCGTTAAAAAACCTATATACGCAATCGCTATAGGAGATGGTAATTATGCCTAAATCATATTGTAAATAATCAGACAAGGGAAATGGTGACGGTAGTTTAGGATTTTTTTATAAAAGCGTTAATATCCCACTCGATGTTTAACCCGTGGGGCGAGAAACAACGGAGCTGGTAAATCCAAAACATCTCAAGTTGGGAAACTCCTCTGACCCGTGATTCCCCTCTCCAGTGGGGGGTAAATTTGCCAATAATCTGGAAACTAGTCCCTTCTGGGTTTTTGTAATGGTGTTCCAAATAATGTTTAGGTACACTATGGTTGGTCTTGCCCTTCCTAATACGGGTAATATGCTCGTTGACTCTGATGGCAAATGTGCGTATGGTCCTGCAAACGTATTGTTTCTTATATGGACATGTAAGAAGGTAGACAATATATCTAGTATCGCAGGTAACAAAATCCTTCATCTGATATGTAGTGGATGTTACTGTAGAAGTAAAGCAACGTATCTTTCTACTTGTAAGGGTGTTAAGAAGGCACACATTACACCTTCTACAAGCATTAAATCCCTTAATCTCGGGGAAGAATGAGGGTTTGGTTGGAGGGTCTGATACGTTTGGAGCAAGTTTGTTCCTAAGTGACATGGCCCCCCTGAAGACAATACCTGCCTTATCGGGGAGAGCTGGACCCAAAAGGGGATCGAAGGACGTTCCAGTGGCGATTCAGAATGTTTTTAATTTGCTTGTGCTGTACTGAATACTGGGTTGTAAACACCCATTTAAACGTAGTGTCCGGGGTACGTTTGGGTTTTTCTGAGATAATAGAAACCCTATCACATGGGTCTTCAAACTACGGCCCTCCAGTTGTTCAGGAACTACAATTCCCATAATGCCTAGTCATGTCTGTGAATGTCAGTGTGTTACAATGCCTCATGGGATGTGTAGTTCTACAACATCTGGAGGGCCGTAGTTTGAGGATCCCTGCCCTATCAAGTTTGGAAACCCGGTCTACGTCATTATCAATGACAGCAGGAGTGTACCCTTTTTCAACAAATCTAAGTTTGAGGATTTCAGCTTGTGTATAGAAATCCGTTACATTCGTACAGTTCCTCCTGATTCTAAGCAATTGACTGTAGGGCACAGATTTAAGCCACGAGCTATGGTGGAAACTATCTGTGGAAATGTACCCGTTCCGATCGGTTGGCTTAAAAAAAGTTTTAGTCACAAACCGATTGTCAGCCACTGATATTTCAAGGTCCAAAAAATTAATCTTGGTATGGCTCAACTCATAGGTTAGAACAATACCCATCTCGTTATCGTTGAGAGTGACCATGAAATCGTGGAGTGATTCCTCGTCTCCATGCCATAGGAGGAGGATGTCGTCTATGTACCGTGCCCACAGCATCACTTCAGGTCGCTGTAGGGCATAGACGACATCCTCCTCCCATTAGGCCATGTATAGATTTGCCAGGCTGGGGGCAAATTTGGCCCCCATGGCAACACCTCGTCTTTGGAGAAAGAATTGGTCATTATACCAGAAATAGTTACCCTGGGTGGCAAACTTGAGTAGATCCATTATAAACTGTTGTTGTATCCCAGGAATTAAGTCACTGGTGGATAAAAAACGTTCAACCGTTTTGAACCCTAATTTGTGTGGAATACACGTATATAAAGATGTTACATCAGCAATTACTAAAATACATCCACTTTGGTAGTCTACAGATTGGAGTCTATGTATAGTGTCGCCAGTATCTTTCAAAAAAGAAGGGACACAGCGTACTAGAGGTTGGAGATAGAAGTCGATATATCTTCCTATTCTAGAGGTCACTGAATTGATTCCACTTACGATTGGCCGACCTGGGGGTTTGGTAATGTTCTTGTGAATCTTAGGAAGGTAATACATAACTGGAATAGTAGTAACTGTGCCCGTATTCCAGTTATATATTACCTTCCTAAGATTCAAATGGGCACAGAAACCAAACGGACGGCAGGGGGGTCTTGCTGCGTCAGGCGTGTGGACTCTGATGCTCCTTGATCCAGAGTCCACCGTGGTTTCTGTGTCCAGTTTTTATCATCCAAATGTGAGTGCACCTATATGTTTTAATAAACCTGTTCCATTTTTGCGGGGCTGTACTATGGTCTTTTTTTCTCCCATCCTATATGCTGTGTGAGGGTCCCCTCTATCTGCTCCAAGTGTCCACCCAGCTCAGACACAGAAGAAGAGGAGCCAGGTGTGCATCCAGGACTTAGGACGAACTCTGTGTTCGTGGGAGATAGGCCCACCATCCATTACCTCCATGTGAGTGGATGTATGAGTGAATGATGTTGCCTGTTTAGACACTTCCATAACACCATATCCTACTTGCTTTGTATCTTATCCATGCCTTACTGCTGAGTGCTGATGTCGTTTCTGTCCATTGAAGTGTATTCCTCCTCCCCCTGCCAGAGGTGGTTTTATTTGGCTATCCGTGCCATAGCCGTGAGGTGAGGGGCTAGGGACCACCTGAGGTGTTCACTGTACCACGTCCTTTCCCGGCACCATTTCCTCCATCTTTTAGAAACTGTCTTAGAGAACATCTTTGGAACCTGTCTTCTGGGACATTTGGGAAACACTTTCAGAGACTTTTTTGCATTTCTTCACTGATTTATATATTATTATTTGTATTGTTACACATTCAGGGGCGCCCCTAGCGGTAGTTCTCCCTGATTTCACATTACTTGGACCAGCACATTGTGTACATTTTACTGCTTGTGAATTTGTACTCCTTTTTTGTCACTTGCCATTGTTTAGTATTCAATATTATCTTTTGTGCTACATTTTGACGGTTTACGTATTGACACTAAACTTATGTACGCTATCACTCTGTTCTAAAAACACCACCCCTCCCCCCCCCTCCCCACGTTCACCAGCCCAGGGATTTATTCCCGTACCACCCTTGGATTTCACCCACTTTTCACAGCGCAGACACCATCCCCCTTGTTTTTCAATAAGGATAAATATGTTAAGATAATCCAGTAAGATGTTGGTAAAAAAACCTCTCACAAAATCAACATAATTAGCATAGCCTGTGCTAACATGTGCAAACTAACAAAACAAGACAGCACAGAAAGCATGTGTGGGAAATGTGCAGGAATTGTTCTAAAAGTCCATAGATAAGTATATTTGCATATATTAATCTTGATTGTATTAGCTCATGCTGGTGCTCTTATAAAATCGCAGTTACGGTCCACCTTCACCAGTAAGAACAGTCTTCACCCAAAGTGCACATGTGAAATGGTTCCTTACCAGATAACAATGACCCTTAATTTGATACCAAAGTAAGGAGTCACATACAGCTGTACAGGAAACCCGTTGGATGAGATGCGTCCTGCTGCTTGGTATACTTGTACTCAGATGGATCCCAATGGTTGCATGGAATAACAAAATGATGCCAACATAGTGTAACCCATTTATTTAAAAAAGTAAAAACATAAAAGTGCCAAATGGCTGCTTACTATGAGTAGTGCCCCAAAACCCGGCACTGAGGCTAGATCGTATGGGTGAAAGATCATCAATCCTGGGAATCTGACATGTGTCAACCAGCGGGACGGGAAGTGACGAATTAGCGTGCGTGGATGGATACCGCCTCGATGTATGTTTTGTTGTGAACGTCTTCAGGAAGCGCATCCTACCACGCTTGGATGGGTTGATTTATACGTTTGTCAATTGATATGGGCGGGGATAAGGTAATCACAGCCTCAGTAGCAGATTTGACACCATGTCGAATGTGTGTCGACAATCAGCAAATGTATTCACAAATTGTATGAACATTAGTTAGAATTCCATATACGATTGGGCAACAATACCTACATAGTAATAAAGTGTAACATTCGACTATAACACCATGTACTTAGATAAAACCTATACCATTGATGGCATAAATTGTTAATTATCTGCCACATTAAAATAAGTTAACCCTTTGTGGAACCCCTCGGGGGAATATCCGTTGTGGGGATATATATACACAACAAAGGCCAACTGTATATTGAAGTTTAAAAATTAAAATAGAATTAAAATTATACATTTAAGTAGCAGGGTTGGAAACTCCTATACTGGGAATCCAAATGCATGCTAGTAGTAGCAAATAATGGATAAGACTAAGGGCCAGATTCTCAGCAGCGCTACGACGGAGTATCTCAGATACCCCGTCGTATCGCCGTTTTTTTTTGCCTCGTATCTATGCGAGTGATTCCTAGAATCACTTTGGCATAGATACGGCTGAAGATCCGACAAGTGTAATACCATTACACTTGCGGATCGTAGTTGTAATGACAACTCTGGCCACTAGGTGGCCTTTACGTTTGTTTTCTCATTTGCCTATGCAAATGAGGCTACTACGCCGATTCCCGATCGCTTTTTATCTAAGTACATGGTGTAGGTTTTATCTAAGTACATGGTGTTATAGTCGAATGTTACACTTTATTACTATGTAGGTATCGTTGCCCAATCGTATATGGAATTCTAACTAATGTTCATACAATTTGTGAATACATTTGCTGATTGTCGACACACATTCGACATGGTGTCGAATCTGCTACTGAGGCTGTGATTACCTTATCCCCGCCCATATCAATTGACAAACGTATAAATCAACCCATCCAAGCGTGGTAGGATGCGCTTCCTGAAGACGTTCACAACAAAACGTACGTCGAGGCGGTATCCATCCACGCACGCTAATTTGTCACTTCCCGTCCCGCTGGTTGACACATGTCAGATGCCCAGGATTGATGATCTTTCACCCATACGATCTAGCCTCAGTGCCAGGTTTTGGGGCACTACTCATAGTAAGCAGCCATTTGGCACTTTTATGTTTTTACTTTTTTAAATAAATGGGTTACACTATGTTGGCATCATTTTGTTATTCCATGCAACCATTGGGATCCATCTGAGTACAAGTATACCAAGCAGCAGGACGCATCTCATCCAACGGGTTTCCTGTACAGCTGTATGTGACTCCTTACTTTGGTATCAAATTAAGGGTCATTGTTATCTGGTAAGGAACCATTTCACATGTGCACTTTGGGTGAAGACTGTTCTTACTGGTGAAGGTGGACCCTAACTGCGATTTTATAAGAGCACCAGCATGAGCTAATACAATCAAGATTAATATATGCAAATATACTTATCTATGGACTTTTAGAACAATTCCCGCACACATGCTTTCTGTGCTGTCTTGTTTTGTTGGTTTGCACATGTTAGCACAGGCTATGCTAATTACGTTGATTTTGTGAGAGGTTTTTCACCAACATCTTACTGGATCATCTTAACATAATTATCCTTATTAGTTATCACTTATTTTGCAATTTTGTTTGTGGACCTCAACTGGTATTTACAAGAGCACCAGCATGAGCTAATGCAATCAAGATTAATATATGCAAATATACTTATCTATGGACTTCTAGAACAATTTCCGCACATTTCCCGCACATGCTTTCTGTGCTGTATTGTTTTGATGTTTTGCATAAACCGCGCCATTGGGAAAGTGGGAAAACATTTTATCACACCGATCTTGGTGTGGTCAGATGCTTTGAGGGCAGAGGAGAGATCTAAAGTCTAATGGACCCCAATTTTTTCAAAAAAGAGTACCTGTCACTAACTATTGCTATCATAGGGGATATTTACATGCCATAAGATAACAATAAAAATTATAAAAAAAGTAAGGAACAGTTAAAAATAAAATTAAAAAAGCAAAATAAATAATAATAATAATAATAAAAAAAAAAGCATCCCTGCCCCCCCTGCTCTTGCGCAAAGGCGAACGCAAGCGTCGGTCTGGAGTCATATGTAAACAGCAATTGTACCATGCATGTGAGGTATCGCCGTGAAGGGCAGATCGAGGGCAGTAATTTTAGCAGTAGACCTCCTCTGTAAATCTAATGTGGTAACCTGTAGAGGCTTTTAAAGGCTTTTAAAAATGTATGTAGTTTGTCGCCACTGCGCATTTGTGCGCAATTTTAAAGCATGTCGTGTTTGGTATCTATGTACTCGGCCTAAGATCACCTTTTTTATTTCATCAAACATTTGGGCAATTTAGTGTGTTTTAGTGCAATAAAATAAAAAAATATGTATTTTTGGCCAAAAAAATGCTTTTAAAAAATCGCTGCGCAAATACTGGGTGGACAAAAAAAAAATGCAACACCCATCATTTTAATCTGTAGGGCCTTTGCTTTAAAATAATATATAATGTTTGGGGGTTCAATGCAATTTTCTTGCCAAAAAAAAATATATGTCTTCATGTAAACAAAAAGTGTCAGAAAGGACTTTGTCTTCAAGTGGGTGATGTGTAATATAAGCTTCTAAATGTTGTGCATATAATGCCAGGACATTTCAAAACCCCCCCAAATGACCCCATTTTGGAAAGTAGACACCCCAAGCTATTTGATGAGAGGCATGTCAAGTCCATGGAATATTTTATATTTTGACACAAGTTTTGGGAAAGAGAATTATTAATTATTATTATTTATTTTTTTGCAAAAAGTTGTCACTAAATGATATATTGCTCAAACATGCCATGGACATGTGTGGAATTATACCCCAAAATACATTCTGCTGCTTCTCCTGAGTACAGGGATACCACATGTATGAGACTTTTTGGGAGCCTAGCCGCATACGGGACCCCAAAAACCAATCACCGCCCTCAGGCTTTCTAAGAGTGTAAATTTTTGATTTCACTCCTCACTGTCTATCACAGTTTCGAAGGCCATGGAATGCCCAGATGGCACAAAACCCCCACAAATTACCCCATTTTGAAAAGTATATGCCCATGGCATGTGTGAGCAATATATATTTTTTTAAAATTTTCGGTCTTTTTCCGTTTATATCGCAAAAAATAAAAATCACAGAGGCAATCAAATACCATCAAAAGAAAGCTCTACTTGTGAGAAAAAAAGGGTGCAAATTTTGTTTGGGTGCGACATTGTATGGCCGCGTAATTACCAGTTAAAGCAGAGCAGTTCCAAATTGTAAAAACACCTCTGGTCTTTAGGCTGACAAATGGTCCGGGGGGAAAGTGGTTAACCATAGGAGTGGCATAAAGCAGGACTTCAGTAAAACATTTTTTCAACTTTCAATCTATTAATTTTCTGAATTTGCCAGGAAGGTGGGGGGGGGGTTGAGTCAGATGAAAATGAGAGCTGTTGGTGTGCCTGTGTAAATCCAGGAAGTGAACAGGCAGCAGCTTCACAGCTGCCCAGTTAAAATGGATGCAGCCAGACTTGGGTGGAGGGAGATTTATGCAATAAATATCATTTTCAGTCCTGATCAAACGTTTAAGACCACTTGAAAAATAGCAAAAAAATCCGAATAGCGCTTCAACATGCAACAAGAAGAAAGAGTGAGACAAAACATTTTTTGAGCATTCAATTTAATGAAAAAACGGTCTGTTTTTCAGCTGATTAAAAGTTTAGGACCACACCTCCAAAAAAAACTGAACCCCCCCAAAACAGAAATCCAACTTCCAAGTAGCTCTGCCGTTATTGTTGATCACTTAAAAAATTTGTTTCGGTATGCTTGATGCAAGCGTTTCCATGAGGTCTGTGGGAACATTTCTCCAAGTAGTGAAGACAGCCGCATGAAGGCCATTTACTGTCTGGAACTGTTGTCCATTTTTGTAAACTTCCCTTGCCATCCATCCCCAAAAATTCTCAATTGGATTTGGATCAGGGGAACACGCAGGATAGGACAAAAGAGTGATGGTATTCTCCTGGAAGAAGTCCATTGTCCTGCGGGCATTGTGTACTGTAGCGTTGTCCTGTTGAAAAAACCAAGTCGTTACCACACAGACGAGGAATGCTCTCTGCAACATCTGAACATAGCCAGCGGCCATTTGACGCCCCTGCACTTCCTGAAGCTCCATTGTTCCACTGAAGGAAAAAGCACCCCAGACCATTCTGGCGCCCCCTCCATTTTGGCGCGTAGAAAACCTCTCAGGTGGGATTTGCTTGTCATGACAGTAACGTTGGAAACCATCAGGACCATCAAGGTTACATTTTTTCTCATCAGAGAATAAAACTTTTCTTCCACCTTTTTGAATGTCCAATGTTTGGTGCTCTCTTGCAAAGTCCAAATGAGCAGTTCTGTGGCGTTCAAGGAGACAAGGTTTGTAAATACTTTTTTTGTTTTTGAAGCCCTTCAGTCTCGGATGCCGTCTGATGGTTATGGGGCTGCAGTCAGCACCAGTAAGAGCCTTAATTTGGGTCGAGGATCATCCAGTGTCTTGATGAGAGACCCTTTCGGACGTTCAAAAAGGGAACGTTTTTTTGCCTTTGCCTTCACAACGTGTGACTACCTGACAGAAAATGACAATGAATCTACATCTTTTTACAGATTTGGCCTTTTAAAGGCATGTGGCCCTAAACTTTTGATCAGCTGAAAAACAGCCTGTTTCAGTTTAATCGTTATTTTCAATTAATTGAATGCTCAAACAATGTTTTGTCTAACTCTTATTTCTTCTTCTTGCATGTTGAATCTCTGATTTTGATCCAACAAAAATGGATTTTTTTGACATTTTTCAAGTAGTCTTAAACTTTTGATCAGGACTGTATAATGGTTGGAGGGAAGCTTCAGAATGGCAAATATATTTGTATTCCAAATTATGTGAGCAGACTGCAGTTCCTCTTTACAGTGATATTAAATGCACACTTTAATTTTTCTTGATCCCATTTTGTATGTAGAGATGGTGCTGGAATTTTAATTTAACCACTTAAGGACAGGGCCCATTTTTCAGACTGTGTTTACAAGTTGAAATCCTTATTTTTTTTTATGTGCTAGAAAATTACTTGGAACCCCCCAAACATTATATACTGTATATTTTTTTCTAACACCCTAGAGAATAAAATGGCTTTCGTGATAATACTTTGTCACACATATTTGCGCAGTGGTCTTACAGGTGCACTTTTTCTTGGGGGGGGGGGGGGAGAAACGGTAAAGTAAGCCCAATTTGTTTTATATCGTGCAAGATGCTATGCCGAATAAATTGATACCCAACATGTCGCGCTTCAAAATTACGCCCGCTTGTGGAATGGTGACAAACTTTTACCCTTAAATTTCTACAGGCTACCAGTTTTAAGTTGGAGGAGATCTAGGGCTAGAATTATTGCTCTCGCTAAAACGATCGTGGCAATACCTCACATCTGTTTGAGCACTGTTTTCATATGCGGGCGCCTGATTCTAATGGCTTGTTTTTGTTCTTTTTCAAGGATAGACAGATGAAAAAAATGCGAAAAACTGTAGAGCCAGGCTGCCTGATGGATATAAAAACCTTTTTTGCAAAGATTGTTTTCCAACTAGGGCTAGTTTTGAGACTTCCTTTTTTAAAGAGCTATTGTCTTCTATGAAGGAGGTAGTAGCCTCCTTCCGGTCCTTCAGTGACAGGGCAGCGGGTCTGGACCCGGGACCCTAGAGCCGTCCGACCCTCTCCTCAGTCCGAGATCAGTGATTCTCACCATGCCTCAGATCCGGAAGAAGCTCCTCATCTGATGGGGATTCCGCATCAGTGGGGGAGGCAGGTAACCCTAAGTTCCTTTTTCCAGCTGAGGAAATTGATGAGCTTTTTGAAATTTATGCCTTGGATCAGATTGAGATGCTGAAGCAAATCCAATCTGTGCAGGATAAAATGTATAGGGGGCTTCAGGGGCAGAAATCCAGGGCTTTTTCGGTCCACCAGTCTCTTAAGGATATTATTTTGTCAAAATGGAAAGATCCAGAAAGGAGTATGTTCACATCTAAAGGGCACAAAAGAAAATTTCCTTTTTCAGTCTGAAATTGAGGAAACTTTCTTTAAATGTCCTAAACTAGATGCCCCTATGTCTCAGGTTTCTAAAAAGTCAGACCTGTTCTTTTAAAGATTCAGGGGTCCTGAAGGAGCATATGGATAGGAAGGCTGAGTCTTCGCCCCCTAAAGACGTTCAACTAATGAAACGTACGTCGGAGGCAGTACCCGGTCACGTGACGTGCATCCCGATCTGAGGAGCTAGCAGCTGGGAACGTGAGGTCGTGCTACGGCGGTGGCAAGGGATCCTGGATCACCTACCGCATTGACGGTGACACGTCTGCAGCCCCAGTGCCGGGTAGGCACAATAACAGTAATAGGCCATTTGGCTTTTTCCTTTTGTTTTTAATACTTTTATTAAACAATATCACGCTATTGGCTTCTCCTTTGGTTTTTTTCATATCCCCATGTGGAATCCTGGTGATGAGGTTTACATCAATCTTTTCCTGTCGTTATGTGTGCAGGCACAATCCTGCATATCCTCATTTGACTAACTTTTTCACTAAAGTAGTCAATTCGCTCTTTTAAGCGCATCCATTTTTATCAGCACATTGAGTGTAAAACAAGATTCAAGTTTGGTGGCATTTTACTTTCACACAAGCAAGATACAACAAATTAAGAAGATTCAAATCATTTAATTGTTACACGATTGAAAGGTTCCCCCAAGGGAGGGGCTTTTTAGGCAACAATAGTAAGCGTATATATATTAGTGCCAAGAACAAGAAATTATATATATAATAATAAATATTTAATCGTAAAGAAGAAAAATCATACAATATAACACTTAACAAATCATAGAGTTGCAAAAAATTGAAACTGATCCACATAAATAAACTCTACAAGGCCCTACGCGTTTCGGGGGTTTCCCTTCTTCGGGGGCCGGAGTCTGTGTGGAAACAAATTGTATTACATCAGGTTTACATAACCGTAGCATCAAAATGGCTTTAACAATCACGTCAAATTTTAAAACAGCAAGCATAAAAAGTAAAAAAGATAAACAAAAAAACATACCAGTCAAGAGATGGCAACTCAATAAAAACACAGGGTAAAAAAGTCCATGGTGAAAAGTATTCCTGAAAAGATGGTATGCAGGAGTTGGGGAACAGGCACCGTACATCCAAAGGGAAGCAAACCCCAGGCCGAAACTGCCAAACTTAAAAAGGTTATATAGTCCCTAAAATAAAGGACAAAATGCATAAAAATATATATGCAAAGTAGAAAAAAATAGAATAATAATATATATAAATCATATCAATTTTAGTCAAGGTAGGAAACGCAGCCACTGTGCCATGCCATCAAACGCAGCCACTGTGCCATGCCATCAAACGCAGCCACTGTGCCATGCCATCAAACGCAGCCACTGTGCCATGCCATCAAACGCAGCCACGGTGCCATGCCATCAAACGCAGAAACAGTGCCATGCCATCAAACGCAGAAACAGTGCCATGCCATCAAACGCAGAAACAGTGCCATGCCATCAAACGCAGCTACTGTGCCATGCCTTCAAACGCAGAAACAGAGCCATGCCATCAAACGCAGCCACTGTGCCAATTGTCACCACTGTGCCCATCCATGCCGCTGTGCCAATTGTCCCCACTGTGTCACTGTCCAGACATCCATCCACCTCAGAGCTTTATATTATAACCTGCTGGGACTTGTAGTTCTCCGTCGTCTCCTGGGGCTCAGGTGAATGCAATCCACCATCTTTGTCCAGTTTTTCTCACTGCTGGAACTTGTAGTCCCATAGATGGTGGATTGCATGCACCTGAGCCCCAGGAGACGATGGAGAACTACAAGTCCCAGCAGGTTATACATACAATAAAGCTCTGAGGTGGATGGGTGTGGATGGCATGCACCTGAGCCCAGGAGAAGATAGGGAACTACAAGTCCCAGCAAATCCAGATGTATGGGTTCAGTGTCTGGACGAGCTCCTTTCATCTGACACCCCCAAAGAGGAGATTAGGGAGTACCTCCCACCAGTGGCGGCTGGTGCTCAAAATTTTTTGGGGGGGGGGGCGCAAAAAATAATAAAAAATCGCAGCCTCACTGTGCCCATCAAATGCAGCCACTGTGCCATGCCATCAAACGCAGCCCCTGTGCCATGCCATCAAACGCAGCCCCTGTGCCATCAATTGTCACCACTGTGCCATCAAACGCAGCCACTGTGCCATGCCATCAAACGCAGCCACTGTGCCATGCCATCAAACGCAGCCACTGTGCCATGCCATCAAACGCAGCCACTGTGCCATGCCATCAAACGCAGCCACTGTGCCATGCCATCAAACGCAGCCACTGTGCCATGCCATCAAACGCAGCCACGGTGCCATGCCATCAAACGCAGAAACAGTGCCATGCCATCAAACGCAGAAACAGTGCCATGCCATCAAACGCAGAAACAGTGCCATGCCATCAAACGCAGCTACTGTGCCATGCCTTCAAACGCAGAAACAGAGCCATGCCATCAAACGCAGCCACTGTGCCAATTGTCACCACTGTGCCCATCCATGCCGCTGTGCCAATTGTCCCCACTGTGTCACTGTCCAGACATCCATCCACCTCAGAGCTTTATATTATAACCTGCTGGGACTTGTAGTTCTCAGTCGTCTCCTGGGGCTCAGGTGAATGCAATCCACCATCTTTGTCCAGTTTTTCTCACTGCTGGAACTTGTAGTCCCATAGATGGTGGATTGCATGCACCTGAGCCCCAGGAGACGATGGAGAACTACAAGTCCCAGCAGGTTATACATACAATAAAGCTCTGAGGTGGATGGGTGTGGATGGCATGCACCTGAGCCCAGGAGAAGATAGGGAACTACAAGTCCCAGCAGGTTATAATATAAGGCTCATAGGTGGATGGATGTCCGGACCTTTGCAATATATGTTGCAAGCGTATCTCGCGTGGCCAAAACATAAACCGCCTGGGTACCACATGCTTATCCAGACATATGTCGACCTGCCATGCAGCTCGTTGGCAAGCACACCAGAAAGACCCACACCAAAGACAAAAGCGTACCCCCCCCTTGCCCTTCTGGGACCTCCAACCCCACTAGACCCCCAGTCCTCTCTAAAGCCTGCAGTGAAGGTGTAGAAATAGGTGTGTCACAAGCTAGTAGTATCGGGCAATCTACTGATAGTACCAGGCACATTTCCCTGCCCCAGCTGCTGCAGCGCCGAAAGAAGTACAATCCCAGCCATCCACATGCCCAGCAGTTAAATGCTAGCTTAGCGAAATTGCTAGCACTTCAACTGCTACCTTTTCAGTTGGTGGATTCTGCCCCCTTTCGTGAGTTTGTGCAATGTGTGCAGTACCTGAGTGGCAAGTATGCAAGTGGCAAGTACCAAAACGCCACTTTTTCTCTCGGAAGGCGATTCCGGCTCTCTACCGGCATGTGGAAGGCAATCTCCATGCCTCGCTGGACAGGGCGGTCAGTGGTAAGGTGCATCTTACCGCTGACTCATGGTGCAGCAGGCATGGACAGGGACGTTACCTGTATTTTAAGGCCCATTGGGTGACTCTGCTGGCAGCTGGGAAGGACGCAGGGCAAGGTCCAGTAGTTTTGGAGGTTGTTCCGCCACCACGCCTCCAAAACACTACTACTGCTTGTGACGCACCTCTCTCCTCCCCTCCTCTTCGTCTTCCTCTGTGGCCTCTTCCTGTGCTGATGTTTCCTCAGAACCAGCCGTGCTCCGTAGGCGTACGAGAGGCTATGCAGGAATGCAGGCCAAGAGATGCCATGCGGTGCTAGAGCTGGTGTGCTTGGGAGACAGGAGCCACACTGGGGAAGAGGTTCTTTCAGCTCTGCAGCGGCAGGCTCAGAGGTGGTTGGCGCCACGCCAGCTGAAGGCTGGAATGGTGGTCAGCGATAATGGCACCAACCTCCTCTCTGCCCTGCGACAGGGTAAACTTACCCACGTGCCCTGTTTTGCGCATGTCCTGAATTTGGTGGTGCAGCGGTTCTTGGACAGGTACCCCGGCTTACAGGATGTCCTGAAGCAGGCCAGGAAAGTCTGTGTGCATTTCCGGAGGTCATACAGGTGGTTCTCAAAAAATTAGCATATTGTGATAAAGTTCATTATTTTCTGTAATGTACTGATAAACATTAGACTTTCATATATTTTAGATTCATTACACACAACTGAAGTAGTTCAAGCCTTATCTTGTTTTAATATTGATGATTTTGGCATACAGCTCATGAAAACCCCAAATTCCTATCTCAAAAAATTAGCAAAATTAGCAAAATCTAAACGAGCTCTTAACCTAATCATCTGAATCAACTAATTAACTCTAAACACCTTCAAAAGATTCCTGAGGCTTTTAAAAACTCCCAGCCTGGTTCATTACTCCAAACCGCAATCATGGGTAAGACTGCCGACCTGACTGCTGTCCAGAAGGCCATCATTGACACCCTGAAGCAAGACGGTAAGACACAGAAAGATATTTCTGAACGAATAGGCTGTTCCCAGAGGGCTGTATCAAGGCACCTCAGTGGGAAGTCTGTGGGAAGGAAAAAGTGTGGCAGAAAACGCTGCACAACGAGAAGAGGTGACCGGACATTGAGGAAGATTGTGGAGAAGGACCGATTCCAGACCTTGGGGGACCTGCGGAAGCAGTGGACTGAGTCTGGAGTAGAAACATCCAGAGCCACCGTGTACAGGCGTGTAGGCGTGTTCAGGAAATGGGCTACAGGTGCCGCATTCCCCAGGTCAAGCCACTTTTGAATCAGAAACAGCGGCAGAAGCGCCTGACCTGGGCTACAGAGAAGCAACACTGGACTGTTGCTCAGTGGTCCAAAGTACTTTTTTCGGATGAAAGCAAATTTTGCATGTCATTCGGTAATCAAGGTGCCAGAGTCTGGAGGAAGACTGGGAGAGTGTCAGGGATTCTAGATGGACCAGGACTGTGTGCCTACACAGAGGAGACCAACACTGTATATAGTGGAAAAAAGGTGTTTATTTACAAAGGTGAGAAAACAAGTGAAAACAGTGCACGAATAACACAAGGCTATATACAGGTTTAGGGGAAATGCAATAATCATAAGCCAGAGCCAAGCCGGGGTCAAATACCAGAAATCATCAAAAGAGGCTGCAGACAGGGAAGGGGCAGGAAGGAAATGTCCAGGAGAGGGATCGGGATCGGAATCAGGACAGATCAGGTCAGAGGTCCAGAGCAGGTTCAGGGTCCGGTTAGTAAACAGATACCAGGGCGAGTTCTATTTGAACTCGCCGGGTATTTATAGTGGGTGTCCTGATTGGGTTCAGGTCACACCTGAACGGAGCAAAGGCCAGGTGTTCCACACTGCCAGGGTCCATCCGCTGGTGGAGGTCAGTACTGCAAGACAAAATATCAATAGCACCAGCGGATGGACCTTTTCCTGACAGAGAGGGAAATGCCAAAATGCCTGAAGTCCAGTGTCAAGTACCCACAGTCAGTGATGGTCTGGGGTACCATGTCAGACGCTGGTGTTGGTCCACTGTGTTTTATCAAGGGCAGGGTGAATGCAGCTAGCTATCAGGAGATTTTCGAGCACTTCATGCTTCCATCTGCTGAAAAGCTTTATGGAGATGAAGATTTCAGTTTTCAGCATGACCTGGCACCTGCTCACAGTGCCAAAACCACTGGTAAATGGTTTACTGACCATGGTATTACTGTGCTCAATTGGCCTGCCAACTCTCCTGACCTGAACCCCATAGAGAATCTGTGGGAAATTGGGAAGAGAAAGTTGAGAGACGCAAGACCCAACACTTTGGATGAGCTTAAGGCCGCTACCAAAGCATCCTGGGCCTCCATAACACCTCAGCAGTACCACAGACTGATTGCCTCCATGCCACGCCGCATTGAAGCAGTCATTTCTGCAAAAGGATTCCTGACCAAGTATTGAGTGCATAACTGAACAGAATTATTTGAAGGTTGACTTTTTTTTTTATTAAAAACACTTTTCTTTTATTGGTCGGATGAAATATGCTATTTTTTTGAGATAGGAATTTTGGGTTTTCATGAGCTGTATGCCAAAATCATCAATATTAAAACAAGAAAAGGCTTGAACTACTTCAGTTGTGTGTAATGAATCTAAAATATATGAAAGTCTAATGTTTATCAGTACATTACAGAAAATAATGAACTTTATCACAATATGCTAATTTTTTGAGAACCACCTGTATAATGCCACTGCTCGGCTGACTGACCTCCAAAGGGAATACAACCTGCCCAAGAACCGCCTAATTTGTGACATGCCCACCAGATGGAACTCAACGTTGGCCATGCTGCAGCGGCTGCACACGCAGCAATGGGCAATCAATGAGTACCTGTGCCAATATGGCAGCAGAACTGGGTCAGGGCAGCTAGTTTTTTTTTACCCACGCCAGTGGGCCTTGATCAGGGATGCATGCACTGTCCTGTCACCATTTGAGGAGGCCACGAGGATGGTGAGCAGTGACAGTGCATGCATCAGTGAGACTGTCCCTCTTATTCACATGTTGGAGCACACGCTACGTGGAATAATGGACAGGGCCCTTGAGGCAGAACAGAGGGAGGAAGAGGAGGACTTCCTTACCTCTCAAGGCCCCCTTTACCCAGACAGTGGTCCTGCTTGCCCACCTAGCACACAGGAAGAGGATGAGGAGGAGGAGGAGGATTGTATCAGCAGCATGGAGGTGGAGCCTAGCACTCAGCAGCAGCAGTCTTCAAGGGATCATTTACAGTCCCAAGGAGCACGTGGAGTTTTACGTGGCTGGGATGAGGTGCCTGTGGATCCTGTTGTCCTCAGTGACCCAGAGGACTGTGGCCCGAATGCCTCAGCAAACCTACGCTGCATGGCCTACCTGATTCTGCAAAGCCTGCGTAAGGATCCTCGTGTACGTGCTATTAAGGAGAGGGATCATTACTGGCTGGCGACTCTCCTTGATCCACGTTACAAGAGTAAGGTTGCGGACCTTATGTTGCCATCGCAGAGGGAGCAGAAGATGAAACTTCTGCGGGAGGCCTTGCAGAAGGGTCTGTGCAATGCGTTCCCAGAACTGGGGGGATTACCAAAACCTGGCTCTGGACAACGTCTTGCTGAGGCTTTGGTGAGTCACAGAAGGGGCGGTGGAGAAGGTGGTCGTCTGACCGATGCATTCAGGCAGTTTTTTAGTCCGCAGCCCCAAGGTCTGACCGGTTCGAGCAACCATCGCCAGCGTCTGGTTTACATAGTCCGGGAATACCTAGGAGCAAGATCCGACTTGGACACCTTCCCCACTGAAAATCCTCTGGCTTACTGGGTCTTGAGGATGGATCACTGGCCAGAGCTTGCCCAGTACGCAATTGAGCCTGGCTTGCCCTGCATCCAGTGTTCTTTCAGAATGGACATTCAGTGCTGCTGGAGGCTTTGTCACTGATCACAGGGTGCGCCTCTCCACCGGCTCTGTTGATCGACTGACCTTCATCAAAATGAATTAGGCTTGGATCAACACCAGCTACCAAGCACCTGATGCTGATATTAATGAATAATATCTTTTTGTTGAAATGTCGGATCCCTTTTAGACTGCTGATGCTGAGTGACTGTCCTCTTATGCTGCTGATGGAATATCCTTCTCCTCCTCACTTTTCTTGCTGATAGCTAGTAAGAAATGTTGTGTTTCTGGGCTCCGCCACCAGTGCCTAAGGCACAATTTTTCAGCCCCTGTTTAACAGGGGCGCTTAATAATTTTTGATGCAATACTTTGCACGTGGCTCCTTGTTGCGCTCCAATTGGAGTTATTGTGAGGGGTTGCAGTGGTGTGTTGTGCCCAAGGCCCAATTTTTCTGACCCTGTTTAACAGGGGCACCTAATAACAATTTTTGATGCAATAATTTGCACGTGGCTCCTTGTTGTGCTCCAATTACAGTATGTTTGAGGGGTGCCCTTTTTTCTAAAATTTTTCTTTCGCTAAAATATTTGACATATTGTTGCCACACAGAACGTGCGCAAGTAGCATTAATTACTTTTTTTTTATAGTCCTCTCATGTTGTGCAGGGACATTTCTAAACATGTGCCACTACTATAGACACCCAGCAGGTGCGATATTTAAAGGATTTTTTTTTCTTGTCACTTTAAGCTACATTAAAATGGCAGCTCCGCAAATAACGGCCCTTTTTTAAAAAAAACATTCCATTGATACATGTTCCCTGGGGCAAGACCCGGGTTCTGAACAACGTTTTCCAACATTTCATTGAATTTTGGTCTTTAAAACGACCGTTTTTGAATTCGAACGTTCGGGCAACATAGACTTCAATGTTGTTCGAAATATTAGTGCGAACCCGCGGTCTGTTCGAACGTTCTGGTGCGAACCGAACCCGGGGGTGTTCGGCTCATCCCTACTGGTGACTAAACATGGCAGCAAGCATTTCATGCATACACACCAGGAAAGAAGCTTAGAGACAAATTACACCTGATTGTTTAGGCCAAAACTATTTCAGCTGCAGCTGTCAAAATCCGTAGCATGAAAAAAGTAACACAAAATAAACTTCAAAATTTTAAAGTAATTTTATTGGTCAACAAAACAAGGAAAGCAAAAAAATAAAAATAACACACACGCATTAGAGCGAGATAAAATACTTTTAGCACTAGACCTCCTCTGTAACTCTAAACTGGTAACCTGAAAAAAAAAAAAACAAGCATCGCCTTTGGGGATTTTAAAGTACTAAAGTTTGGCGCCATTCCATGAGTGTGTGCAATACTAAAGCGTGACATGTTCGGTATCTATTTACTTGGTGTAACAACATCTTTCACATTATCACCAAAAATTGGGCTAACTTTAGTGTTTTGTTAATTTTTAACCACTTGAGCCCCAGACCATATTACTGGTCAATGACCGGGCCAGTTTTTGCGATTCAGCACTGCGTCATTTTACTGAGAATTGCGCGGTTGTGCGACGTGGTTCCCAAACAAAATTGGCATCCTTTTTTTCCCCCACAAATAGATTATTTTTTTTGGTGGTATTGATCACCTCTGCGTTTTTTCTTTTTTTCGCTATAAACAAAAATAGAGCGACAATTTAAAAACAAAAAAAGAATCATTTTCCCTTTTTGCTATAATAAATATCCCCAGAAATATATTTAAAACATTTTTTTTTCCTCAGTTTAGGTCGATACGTATTCTTCTACATATTTTTGGTTCCAAAAAATCCCAATAAGCGTTTATTAATTGGTTTGCGTAAAATTTAGAGCGTCTACAAAATAGGGGTTCATTTTTGTCATTTTTTATTACTATTTTCTTTATTCTAGTAATGGCAGCGATCAGCGATTTTTATCGGTACTGCAACAGTAATCGGACACATTTTTGGGACCAATGCTATAAAAATGCACTGGCAGGGAAGGGGTTAACACTAGGGGCGAGGAAGGGGTTAATTATGTTCCCTGGGTGTGTTCTAACTTTAAGGGGGTGGGACTGACTAGGGGAAATGTCAGATCGCTGTTCATACATTGTATGAACAGACGAACAGGCATTTTTCCCCCTGACAGGACCGGGAGGTGATCATGAAAGGGAACTCCAGACCAATTGTGTAGCTCCTCCCACTGGCAGTAGTTCAGCTCCTCCCACTCCTTTCAGTTTGCTTCCTGCTGGAGCAGTGAACAGACCTGTCTTCCAGAGCTCCTGAGTTCCAGAGACCAGCCACCAGGACCAGCCTCCAGCCCCGGAAGAGGGGAGGGATGGCCTCCCTCAGCCCGGGAGATGGACCAGCATCCGGCCTCCGGAGGAGCCAGCAGCACCTGCCCTCCAGCCAGACCACCACCACCATCAGCAGGGAGGACCGTCTCTTCCTAGGGACCCAGGAAGGACTTTCTGATTGGACCGCTCCCCAACCAGGTGAGACAGAGGCGAAAGCTAGGAAGAGGCGGGATAAGATCAAATCCCTGCTGGTGAGGATATCCCAGGCCTGCGTGGAAAAAATGGCAACTCTCGCAGGCCTGAGGGACAGGTGCTCTAGCAGCAAGAGGTCGGAGTTTAGGGAGGCCATCAAGACCCTGCAACTTGAAGTGAAGGAGATTTGGGATTATTTGGGGGGGCTTTTTTCAACGTGGGGCTGGAGAGGTGAGCTTCCTTGAGGAGCTCCGGAAGACCCTCCAGCAGGCCGACGAGGAAGGAAGCCAGGCGGTGAGGAGGAGTGGGCAGGCAAAAAAGGGGTCCCAACCCTCCAAGCAGCCAGGGAAGTCAGGAGAGCCTGGGTGCAGTGGGGGGGGGGTGTGAGTGCCGGTTGCGCAGGGCCCAGTAAGGCCATAAAACCTGGGGAGGGTTCCTGGGAGCCGATCCCTCGGTCCGTGAAAGGGGCTGGGGGGTTTGCCATGTCTGGGGAGCCCAATGATCCAGGAGGCCGCCGGGCCCAAGTGCCGCCGGAGGTACCCCCCCGGCGTCTTCAGGTTAGCGTGCCCAGGCTCCCTTTAGGATGGCCACGCTGCTGCTGCTGCTGCTGCAGTGGAAGTCCGCTGTGTGCCTGTCTCCAGGACCCCCCAGCCTGCAGTAGAGCGGGAGGACCTGGCAAGTGCAGCGCCAGTGACTACTCCTGCGGCTAGTGAGCCATCGGGAGAGAGGCAGGTGCAAGGCGGTGAAGTAGAAGTTCAGACAGCAGCAGGAAAAATACTTGCTTGCAGTGTGGCCAAGATGGAGCCGGCTGCTGGGGGAGGAGCAGCTGAGGCCACATTCCCCAGTGGGAACCAGCCCCTTTTCAGGGAAGGGGGATGTGGCCAGCTCCCATCCATCATCAGGGACCCAGAGGTGACCCCCCGCGAACCGGAAGTGATCCCCCGCGAACCGGAAGTGATCCCCCGCGAACCGGAAGTGATCCCCCGTGAACCGGAAGTGCACCCCCATCAACCGGAAGTGACCCTCCCGCGGCCGGAAGTGACCCCCCGCGAATTTGCGGCTGGTGTCCCCGGCTTGGAGGACCTGGGGGATGAGAGGCCGGGGGTGCGGGGGTGCCCAGTCCCGGATGCTGTAGCAGGCACCTCCAGGCAGGCTATGGACGGTATAGTAAAGGACGGGTTTATGGACGGTATGCTGCCTACCCCCCAGGTCCCCATGGACACTACCACAGGCCCCGAGGGGCTCCCTGCAGCACAGGCGGGGTGGGGGGAATGTCAGGTGGGACCCCTCCCATTGGACTGTGCAGCCTATGACTTTATCCGGCAGTTGGAAGGGTCCCAGGTAGGGTTGCCACCTCATCCCTTTAAAACCGAACACTTATGAATTACACAGGTTCTGTGGCTAATTTAATGCAGGTAAAGCACCAGTTGAGTTTAATTACCACCTTAGTCAGCCACAGAGCCTGTGTAATTATTATGTGTTCGGTTTTAAAGGGATGAGGTGGTAACCCTAGTCCCAGGGGGGCATCCCCCCAATACGGGTTGAGTCCCAAGGGGCTGGTGAGGTCGCAGAGGGGTCTGGGTGGGGGAGTTTGGTGGGGGAGGTACCCCCCTCTGCTGCGGCCCTGGGGGGGGAGGAGCCTGTAGTTAGAGAAATTTATGGTTTAGAAAAGAAAGTGGACTTTATAGGCACTAATCATAAACGTAATATAAATGTTTTATTGATACAATACCAAAAGAATTCTGGCATTGCATTCAAAATTGCAATATAAAGTTATAAAAATACATTTAAAAAGACACATATGATTGATCACACAGTAAAAATAGTGAACAAAGAAAATAAATGGTCGTTGTAAAGGAATGATCCGGTGTAGAAATCAATATAGATTGATAGCTACTGTAGATATAGATATACATAAACATAAACTCTACATGTTTCGCATTTATTGCTTCGTCAGGAGTTATGATTTTTCTAGAGAAAAAGGAAGGGACCGTCATTAATATACAGACATACATTTAAATAAAATATACAGACATTCGTGCGTAACATTAAATTATATCATTTGTGCGTCAAAGCGCTATAGAGAGGATGCATAGAAGACCGAAGTTGCCATGGTGTCACAGAGGGAAGAGCGCACCCATGGGGGTCCATAAGAGGGGGCATGCAGGGATACACCAGAAAAAAGAGTTGTTAGGAAAGGATACCCCTATGTATAGTAGTTTTTTGTGGGAACATTTAGGATAGTATGTTCGCACATTATAACCAGTGTGGAATGGTAATATTTAGGTGAGCTATGTTAGGGGTGGAATTAGATACAGTGAATGCCCAGCAGAGATATATAAAAGCAGGATAATCTATGTGTGATGAACACTGAGTGTGATAGTAGAGTACTTATATCGAATGGCTGCCTACCGTTCCCACTGTTGGGTATCATAGAGAGGATTTTTGACAGTGTAGATGAGTATTGTCTGGAACTTGGGAGATTCCAGATGATTGAAAAATGATCCGAATAGAACTAAAGCGGTGTGGCTTCTTCTGGTAAGGAAAAATATATATATATAATATGACAAAAAATAAGAAAATGTATAATGGTATTGAACAACAGGTTTTCTGTTATTCAGGTATGGGTATGAAAAAAAGAAAAAAGAAGAATAAATATTTTTTGTTCAGAATACATACCCAAATATGTATACCGCAGAATGTTGGTGGAGAGGGCTGAACAACTGCTTTGGTTATTATGCTTGAACAGCTAAATCAATAACAAAGAGGGGGTGAACCCCTAGTGTTGAAGCCTGAATTCCAAATGGTAGGTAGACCAACAATAGTAGAAGGCTGCGGTGTATTCAGAAGTGTATCTAAACAGGGAGATATAGTATAATAGATGATGCTTTAAAAAAAGCCACCTACTTAGAAAGATGCTATAGAGGTCTGCAGCTAGGCAGAGTGTAACATTCAGTTTCCAAACATCATTTTTACTCACCACTCAGGTCGTTTAGTTGAATTCCCTGCTTGGAAATGGCAGACTCTATAGCTAGTTTTATCCACCCCTTATAAATGTGTATCCCGATCACATGTGCGGTTGAGACTTCCGCATCATGTGACCCGGCCAGGTCATGACTAACCAATCCCTAAGCAGCAGACTTGGCAGCGTCAATCAACGCTGCACCAATGGGGTGGGTATGGAGTTAAACATTGAGGGGAGGAGGCATGGAAGCACTCCACCAATAGGGTGGGGCGGGGCGTGTTTTGCAAACACGGCCCGTTGCGATGGTAACCCCAGCGCGTATAGATAGATAATCCAGCATTGGCGTGAGCCTGGGGAAGGAACGTCATAGGAAGGAGGGATGGAGGCACACGCTCCACCAATGAGAGTCGGCGGGGCGTGTAGAGGTCCGTGGCAGGAGGCTATGGTATAAACCAACGCCGCAAGAACACACAGACAAAGCCACCATCACATCCTAAGTTTCCACAGCACAAACAAGTTGTGATGCGGTTACCTGGCCGTGCATGTCCTAACAAAGGATCCCCACAGGATACCACAACAGTCCCCAAGGGGCACTCAGGCAACAGGTCCTAAACATCAGTTAAAATAGTGAGACAGTTGATAGTACAACATTAGTGCTACAAATAAACAAAGTGCACTAATATACAGTTGGTTGAATATAAGCAAAATAGTTCTATATTGTGACTGGGTGTCCCAGTTCACAAAAGTCGTTTCATGATTGAAAATACAGACGTTAATGCATTACTAGATATTTGTTAATAGGGACACAGCGGAGAGGGGGAGCAGAGCTATAGAAAAAATTGGATTATTTAACTAAAGCAGTTAATTAATATATTAGTATATACCAATAGTGCCACTAAAGCATAACCAACGTAACAATGCATTATAAAAAAGATTGAAGGTGAAGGGCGGGGCATGAAATGTCCCCGCCCACACCACCTATGGGATTGGGTCATACCTAGAAAATTAATTAAAGTTATTTAAATAAAAAAAAAAAAAAAAAAAAAAAAAAAAAATGATAGTTTCTTACTTACCTATGATTGGGGAAGTTTTGTTGTCAGTTGCCCTTAACAACGGTCCTCTAGCCCTATAAAAGGAATGAGGATGCGTCATCTGTGGCAGAAGAACGGAGAAGATCTGGAGAAGCGCATCTTCTGTACATTGTTGGGGACTTACCTGTGATGGAACAATTACTTCGCCAAATGATGGACCGGGCCGCCGCTACGGATGGTGATGTATGGATGCGGCAGTGCCTCTCACTTCCGGGCTCTTCTCCGGGGTTCATATCTTCTCCCTCTTCTGCCCTTGGTGGACCTGTCGGTCCTGCGGTACCGAGTACCTCCGCTTCTCGTTCTCCATTCGTCATCCCCATGGGTGTGCTGTCCCCCCCGGGACCTACGGTGTGCAGTGCGAGGTCTCCGCATCCTGCAAGTGGCGTTTCCGCTATTCGGATGTCGTCAGCTCCGCCCGAGGCGTCAGTGACAGCCCCTTCCACCACTCGAGATGTCGTTCAACCTTCTTTGTCAGCTGGGACCGATGGCGCGTGCGCAATACGGCAAGGCAGGGCTACACAGAGGCAGCTTAAGCGTCCCCGCCGGTTCGAATCCCCGCCTGGTCCTGTAGTTAAAGGACGAAAGAAGAATGAGTGAATTTTGATTTAATATTATTTATTTTGTTGCTGATGGTTTCTCTCGGTTTTTAATGGTTCTTCCTTGTTTTTGTCCTTTTAGTGCTGTTAATTCTGCTGGTTTGCTTAGGGTGAATGCTGCAGTTCCATCATCCAGTCCTGTTGTCATGGCAACGGATAATCAACAGATGACAGGGAAGAAACGTCTTTATAAAACTACAGGTATTTTCAGGCAATTTGATATTTTGATGGTTTTTACTCTTTCTGATACTGACTTTAATACTCCCAGTTCTTTCTTTATTGTTTTAGCTCCTTTACAGACTGATCCTGTTGCAATTGTACCGGGTCAAGAAGTTTCTCCTGATTTTGTTATTTCTACAAAGCTACTGCCAGCAGGGTCTGCGAATGCCTCGCCTGAAATGGTTACAGCGCCTGCTGGTGAGTTTACTAGTTCTTCCCAAGTCGGGGATTTACTTTCTTCCTTTTCTAAATTTATGGCTATGTTTGCAAATTCATTTACTAATGTTAACCAAACGCAGTCAACTCCTGCTTCTGTATGGCTGGATCCTTTGTCGGAGGCTCGTTGTAGCCCTATCTCTACCTCAGTTGCCACGGCAACTGTGGTTCCTTCTGCACCTGATGTTTTAGTTCCTCCTTTAGTCCCGGAATCTTGCCTTAAGGAGGTTATGACTTGTGATTTGTCTCCTCTGGGATTTCATTTATCGGGTACGCTTAAAGAAAAAATTTGGAGGGGGGATTATGTGGATATCTTATCTTTGCTTCCTTCCAATCATGAGCTTGCTGCAGTTAGGAAGGATGGGGATGGAAAGGGCGAAGACAAGAAAAAATTAGCGCCACGTTCTTTTAACAACTGGCTACAAGCCTTTTGCATTTACGCTAGCGTGCTAGGTGAACGGCGCTCTGATTTGTGTTCTGGCTTATTCCAACACGTTGAAATTATTTTGGAGGCTTATAAAAATTTTCAAGGCTTTTCATGGTTCTACTATGATGAAGCGTTCCGCCAGAAGTTGTCAGTGCACAAATCTTTAAAATGGGGGTCAAAAGATGTAGGTCTATGGCTCAATCTTTTATTGCCTCAGAAGCCTTTGGTTAAGGTTAATGTTTCCAGTGCCAGTAATACATACAGAAAAGGGGTGTGTTTTCATTTTAATGATGGCGTGTGCAAATGGCCTAACAGCTGTAAGTACAAACACGAGTGTAGTCATTGCACTGGTTCCCACCCTGCTTCACGTTGTTTTAAGAAATCGGCTTCTATTGCTTCTGCTCCTGCTAAGGAGCTTTTTCTTAAAAGCCACAACACCGGTGAACATTCTAAACATGCTACCTTGGCTTCACATGTATCCAGAAAATCAGAGGGCAATCATCCTGCATGATGGTTTCCTATTTGGTTTTCCCTTGCCTTCTTTTTCTGGAGTCGGTTGTCAGGTTTTTCCCAATTTACCTTCTGTTTCTTCAAATGCGTCTGTTGTTCGTGACAAATTAAACAAGGAATTGGACGCAGGTAGGATTGAAGGTCCTTTTTCTTCCCCTCCTTTTCCGGATTTTAGGGTTTCTCCTCTTGGTATTATCCCTAAGAAAGAGCCAAACACTTTTAGGTTAATACACCATCTTTCTTTCCCATTTGGGTTTTCATTGAACGACGATATTGATCCATCGTTATGTTCCGTTCAGTATTCTTCATTTGATGACGCTTTGGCGAAAATTAGGAACGTTGGTGCTTCGGCTTTGCTCGCAAAGGCTGATATTCAATCTGCTTTTAGGTTACTTCCTATTCATCCTTCTGCTTTTAACTCTCTTGGTTTTTGTTTCCAAGGTGAATATTACTTTGATAAATGTCTCCCGATGGGATGTTCACTTTCCTGTTATTACTTTGAACTTTTTTCGACATTCCTTGAGTGGGTTGTCAGTTGTCGTGCAGGTTCCAATAACTTATTACACTATCTAGATGATTTTCTGTTTATTGGAAAGGCTGATTCTTCTGATTGTTTGTATTTATTTACCGAGTTTAGGATTACATGTCGAGATTTTGGTGTTCCTTTAGCCGAAGAAAAGTCTGTTTTCCCAACGTCTTGTCTAGACTTTCTAGGCATTCAGATTGATACGATTGCCATGGAGTTCCGTCTTCCTGAAGAGAAGATTGTTAAGATTAGGATTTTGTTGGATTTTGTGCTTTCCAAACGTAAAGTTAGGTTGAAAGTGTTGCAATCTCTTCTTGGCTTGTTGGCGTTTGCTTCCAGGGTTTTGCCTATGGGTCGGGTTTTTTCTAAAAGATTGTATAGGGCTATTTCTGGTATTTCTTCTCCTTTCCATTTCGTGAGGATTACTTCTGGAATTAGGGAGGATCTTAAGATTTGGCGTAGTTTTCTGGCATCGTTTAATGGTAGTTGTTTGTGGCAGACTCCCTTTTGCTCAGCCTCAGCTCTTCATCTACATACTGATGCTGCTGGGTCTTGTGGCTATGGAGCGTACTGGGATGGTCATTGGTCGGCTGATTCTTGGCCGGATTCCTGGAAGGCGGCAGGTTTGACATCTAATATTGTTTTGTTGGAAATCTTTCCTGTTTTAGTAGCGTTAGAATTATGGGGTGTTCATTTTATGAATCGTCGTATTTTACTTTTTTCTGATAATAAAGGGGTGGTTTTTGCCATTAATTGCCTGTCTTCCAGATCTCTTCCTGTTATTACTATACTCAGATTGTTAGTGTTTAAATGTTTGAATCTTAATATTTGGATTAAAGCACGATATGTTCCAGGGACTGATAATCTTATTGCCGATGCTTTGTCCCGCTCCCAGATTCAGGAATTTCGAAGACTGGTGCCGGATGCGGATCCTGTTGGCCTGTTATGCCCTCCACACTTATGGGATCTTCGGTAAATCCTGTTTTTGCCGCCATTAAGGGTTCTTTGGCTCCCTCCACGTGGGCATCATATAAAGCTGCGTGGGCATTGTGGTGCTCGTTCCTGCTTTCTCTTGGGTGTGAAAGTCCTCGCTTTTCAGAAAGCTTGGTTCTATCTTTCCTCAGTTTTCTAATGTCTCGCAGTTATTCTCATTCCCATATCGTAAAAACTCTCTCTGGTGTTTCGTTTTTTGTGCGTTTGCAGGGTCTCAGGTCATGTATGTCCTTTTTCTCAATAAGGCGTGCACTGCAAGGGTACAGAAGGCAACACTTAGTCGCTGACGATAGATTGCCAATATCTATCAGTCTTCTAAGTCGTCTTTGTGACGTGTCAAGGGAGGTCTGTTTTTCCCCTTATGAAGCCCTCTTGTTTTCTTTGGCGTTTTGTTTAAGTTTTTTTGGGGCATTTCGAGTTTCAGAATTGCTACCGCGTAAGGTTTCTGATGACTCTGGTTTATTTTTTCAAGATGTTTATGTTGGATCGGATTCTGTTCAGATACTGCTCCGAAAAAGTAAGACCGATCCTTTGGGTCATGGTCGGTGGATCACCTTGCGGGCTGATCCCCGCGCGCGCTATTGTATTTATTCTTTACTTAGACAATTCCTGGTGGTGAGACCTGTTTTACATAAACACTTTTTGATACATGTCACGGGTGCCCCGGTGACTGTTTATCAGTTCCAGGCTGTTCTGCGTAGATGCCTCAAAGCATTACAGTTAGGACACCTGCGTTTCTCTTCTCACTCTTTTCGTATAGGTGCAGCCACTGCAGCAGCTATGGTTGGTCTCAATGAATCAATGATTAAAAAAATTGGTGGTTGGCGTTCGAATTGTTATAGATCCTATGTTAGACCTAATTTTCAATTTTAATTTTAGATAACCCTTGTACCGTATGGATAATAGGACATTCTTATATCTTCTGGGCTCAGAAGAGAGCTGAATGGAGAATGTATGGCAGTAACTTGGGTTTATCTCATCATACTTTTAATGTTTACTGGTATGGCCTGTGTGGTATGCGTTGGGGCAGTTTACGTTCTGTTCTGACTCAGTTACATATCGATTGGCCAGTCCCTCAGATCATCATTTTCCACCTAGCGGGTAATGATTTGGGCAAACGCAAAACATTAGACCTGATTTCACGGATTAAACTCGATTTGTTATGTTTACATTCTGTTTTGCCCGATGCTATTTTAGTTTTTTCTGAGGTTATCCCTCGCTTGGATTGGTTAATTTGTCCTGAGCGTAGATATTTGGAAAAAATCCGTAAGCGAATTAACAGATCTTTGGATAAATTCATGCCTTTGGTTCACGGTATGTCGTTTAGGCATGTGGACTTAGAAGGTGGGTTGCCTGGTTTTTATAGACCAGACAACGTGCATTTATCCGATATTGCTCTAGACATCTTAAATTTGGATTTCAATACCTGTGTTGAATTGGCTGTTGCCATGGTGGGGTGCCATGCCCCTTTAAAGTAGGGCCTGGCGTGTGGGATGTTATGTTTATTTTATTTAGCTTGAGCTTAAAAAGCTAAGCTACTTTGGTTATTATAGTATATATGTTTATATATGGTTATATGCTAACAAAAATAGCTAATATTTAAAGGTACTATTTAATTTTATTTAAGAATTGTTTTTTACATATTACAATTCATTTATACCTATAAATAAAGGCCACGGCCGTTTCATACCACAGGTATTGATTTGTAGTATTATTTACTTATTTATCCTTAGTAAAATTTATATTGGTTGTAAATTGGTTATGACTACAGTCCCATGAAGGTGAAGGGCGGGGCATGAAATGTCCCCGCCCACACCACCTATGGGATTGGGTCATACCTAGAAAATTAATTAAAGTTATTTAAATAAAAAAAAAAAAAAAAAAAAAAAAAAAAAAAATGATAGTTTCTTACTTACCTATGATTGGGGAAGTTTTGTTGTCAGTTGCCCTTAACAACGGTCCTCTAGCCCTATAAAAGGAATGAGGATGCGTCATCTGTGGCAGAAGAACGGAGAAGATCTGGAGAAGCGCATCCCGCCCTCCCTCCCTGTCGTGGCCTTTTTTAGGAGGTTTTAATCCCTTACTGTAAGGGGATGATATGTTTATTTTATTTAGCTTGAGCTTAAAAAGCTAAGCTACTTTGGTTATTATAGTATATATGTTTATATATGGTTATATGCTAACAAAAATAGCTAATATTTAAAGGTACTATTTAATTTTATTTAAGAATTGTTTTTTACATATTACAATTCATTTATACCTATAAATAAAGGCCACGGCCGTTTCATACCACAGGTATTGATTTGTAGTATTATTTACTTATTTATCCTTAGTAAAATTTATATTGGTTGTAAATTGGTTATGACTACAGTCCCATTATATGTCTGAAGCTCATTGATACCTGGAGGTTGGGTAGCGTTTAATCTTTCAATCCATTTGGTCTCATTTTGCAGGATTTTTTTATCCCAGTCGCCTCCTCTCGGGTCCCGCTGAATAACAGCGAGAGCAAAGAAGGAGGCGGATGATGTATTAAAACGGTGGTAGAGGTCCAAATGTCGACTGACAGGTGTCAGAATTTTTCCATTGGACGAATAGTAAATGTGGTCTCTAATTCGTTGTCGAAATGGGCGAATTGTTTTCCCAACGTAGTAGATCCCACATGAACAAGTCATGAGGTAAACAACACCCATGGTGCCGCAGTCAGCTTTAAATTTGGGTTGTAATAATTCGCCATTAGGTAGAATAAATTTACTACCTGTGGTGATATAACGGCAGAATTCGCAATGCCCACATTTAAACATACCCTTCCCAGATGGAGGGTCTTGTCTGGCCGGGACATAATGACTACAAGTAAGTTGGTCCCTCAAGGATGTTGAGCGTTTGAAAACTATTGTTGGGCGTTCGCCAACATATTTGCTTAGGATAGAATCCTCCCGCAGAATATGCCAATGTTTGGTAAGTACCTGTCTGAGCTGGTCTTGTTGGTCAGAATGTTTTGTTATAATTTTGACTGAACCATAGGGGTCCTGCTGTGTTTTGGTTTTATGCAGGAGTGAGCTCCTAGATTGTTGAATGGTTTTATTATAGGCCTTTCGTAGGAGGGATTTAGAATACCCTCTTGCCAGCAGGCGATCCCTTAGTAAGTTAGCATGGTGTTTAAAGTCCATGTCGTGTGTACAGTTACGTCTCAATCTGAGGTATTGTGCATAAGGTATGCTACGTTTTAATGGGATGGCATGTGCACTGGCTGAGTGTAGGATAGTATTTCCTGCCGTTTCTTTACGGTATAGAGTAGTTGCCAAGCAATTGTCACCATCTATAAAGATTTCAACATCGAGGAAGGAGATCTTACGGGGGTTGCTATTTACCGTGAATTTCAAGTTGTACTTGTTAATGTTGAGTTTATCAACAAACGCAGTCAGGGCAAGCTGAGTCCCTGTCCAAACTATGAATATATCATCGATATAGCGTAACCACACCAACGCCTGGTTGGCGAGGTCAGCCAATCGTTCATCTGAGAAGATGTCACGCTCCCACCCCCCCAGGTACAGGTTTGCGTAGGCCGGGGCACAACAGGTGCCCATGGCCACGCCCTGTACCTGGAGGTAGTGGGAGCCGTTGAAAGTAAACCAATTACGAGTCAGGATATACTGCAGCAATTTCAGAATAAATTCATTAAAGGGCCAGGAGTGGTGATCTTGTTCCATTAGGAAGGTACGCGCCATTCCGACGCCCTGCTCGTGAGGGATGCTGGAGTAAAGGGCCTCCACATCCAATGTCACGAGCAGGGCGTCGGGAGGGACGGGCCTCCCCTCAATTTGTTGGAGAAGGTCCAATGTGTCCTTGACAAAAGATGGTAATCGTATAACATGGGGTGTCAAAAAGAAGTCGATCAGTCTACTAGCGTTTTCCGTGAGAGACCCAATGCCAGAGACAATAGGTCTGCCAGGGGGTATTTTGCTATTTTTGTGTACTTTGGGTAGGGCATAAAATGTAGGTGCCCGTGGAAATTTTACATTAAGATAGTCATAGGTTTCTTGATCTATTATGCCTTTAGTATAGGCCTCGGACCAAATGGATTGAAAGATTAAACGCTACCCAACCTCCAGGTATCAATGAGCTTCAGACATATAAATCTTTTTTATAATGCATTGTTACGTTGGTTATGCTTTAGTGGCACTATTGGTATATACTAATATATTAATTAACTGCTTTAGTTAAATAATCCAATTTTTTCTATAGCTCTGCTCCCCCTCTCCGCTGTGTCCCTATTAACAAATATCTAGTAATGCATTAACGTCTGTATTTTCAATCATGAAACGACTTTTGTGAACTGGGACACCCAGTCACAATATAGAACTATTTTGCTTATATTCAACCAACTGTATATTAGTGCACTTTGTTTATTTGTAGCACTAATGTTGTACTATCAACTGTCTCACTATTTTAACTGATGTTTAGGACCTGTTGCCTGAGTGCCCCTTGGGGACTGTTGTGGTATCCTGTGGGGATCCTTTGTTAGGACATGCACGGCCAGGTAACCGCATCACAACTTGTTTGTGCTGTGGAAACTTAGGATGTGATGGTGGCTTTGTCTGTGTGTTCTTGCGGCGTTGGTTTATACCATAGCCTCCTGCCACGGACCTCTACACGCCCCGCCGACTCTCATTGGTGGAGCGTGTGCCTCCATCCCTCCTTCCTATGACGTTCCTTCCCCAGGCTCACGCCAATGCTGGATTATCTATCTATACGCGCTGGGGTTACCATCGCAACGGGCCGTGTTTGCAAAACACGCCCCGCCCCACCCTATTGGTGGAGTGCTTCCATGCCTCCTCCCCTCAATGTTTAACTCCATACCCACCCCATTGGTGCAGCGTTGATTGACGCTGCCAAGTCTGCTGCTTAGGGATTGGTTAGTCATGACCTGGCCGGGTCACATGATGCGGAAGTCTCAACCGCACATGTGATCGGGATACACATTTATAAGGGGTGGATAAAACTAGCTATAGAGTCTGCCATTTCCAAGCAGGGAATTCAACTAAACGACCTGAGTGGTGAGTAAAAATGATGTTTGGAAACTGAATGTTACACTCTGCCTAGCTGCAGACCTCTATAGCATCTTTCTAAGTAGGTGGCTTTTTTTTAAAGCATCATCTATTATACTATATCTCCCTGTTTAGATACACTTCTGAATACACCGCAGCCTTCTACTATTGTTGGTCTACCTACCATTTGGAATTCAGGCTTCAACACTAGGGGTTCACCCCCTCTTTGTTATTGATTTAGCTGTTCAAGCATAATAACCAAAGCAGTTGTTCAGCCCTCTCCACCAACATTCTGCGGTATACATATTTGGGTATGTATTCTGAACAAAAAATATTTATTCTTCTTTTTTCTTTTTTTCATACCCATACCTGAATAACAGAAAACCTGTTGTTCAATACCATTATACATTTTCTTATTTTTTGTCATATTATATATATATATTTTTCCTTACCAGAAGAAGCCACACCGCTTTAGTTCTATTCGGATCATTTTTCAATCATCTGGAATCTCCCAAGTTCCAGACAATACTCATCTACACTGTCAAAAATCCTCTCTATGATACCCAACAGTGGGAACGGTAGGCAGCCATTCGATATAAGTACTCTACTATCACACTCAGTGTTCATCACACATAGATTATCCTGCTTTTATATATCTCTGCTGGGCATTCACTGTATCTAATTCCACCCCTAACATAGCTCACCTAAATATTACCATTCCACACTGGTTATAATGTGCGAACATACTATCCTAAATGTTCCCACAAAAAACTACTATACATAGGGGTATCCTTTCCTAACAACTCTTTTTTCTGGTGTATCCCTGCATGCCCCCTCTTATGGACCCCCATGGGTGCGCCCTTCCCTCTGTGACACCATGGCAACTTCGGTCTTCTATGCATCCTCTCTATAGCGCTTTGACGCACAAATGATATAATTTAATGTTACGCACGAATGTCTGTATATTTTATTTAAATGTATGTCTGTATATTAATGACGGTCCCTTCCTTTTTCTCTAGAAAAATCATAACTCCTGACGAAGCAATAAATGCGAAACATGTAGAGTTTATGTTTATTTTTTTTTTTTTTTTTTTTTTATTTTTTTTTTTTTAAAGTGTATTTTTGTGCGTGAACTCGAGAGAGAGGAGCCGGACTGTAGGAGTTGGGAGTAGGCAGACCCTCCCCCCGGAGGCAATCGCCATCCTTCTCCATGCCCCTGGTGGCAATGGCGGGTGTGAAGGGGGGCCTCCCACTCACCCCGCCCTACCTGCTCCTCTTGGGAGCCCAACTGGGGCCCACGGGACCCCAATGGGGCAGAGGGACTCCCCCTATGAGGGAGTGAGGGGGCCTAGCCCACCCAGCCAGCCCCGTAGGTCCTTCGCCTCTCTTTATTTTTAAGAGACCGCATGGCCAAAGTGCATGTGTTTTAAACCAATTTTGTGTGCGTGCAAGTGTGGTGGTTTTTGTGGGGGGGGGGGGGGCGTACTAAGCACAGGCGTACCTTGCATAGCACACCCACCGGGAGCCGGGCTGAGACCACCAAACTCAATTCACATGTAGCCGAGACCGGGATCCGAGAGTTTATGTTTATGTATATCTATATCTACAGTAGCTATCAATCTATATTGATTTCTACACCGGATCATTCCTTTACAACGACCATTTATTTTCTTTGTTCACTATTTTTACTGTGTGATCAATCATATGTGTCTTTTTAAATGTATTTTTATAACTTTATATTGTAATTTTGAATGCAATGCCAGAATTCTTTTGGTATTGTATCAATAAAACATTCATATTACGTTTATGATTAGTGCCTATAAAGTCCACTTTCTTTTCTAAACCATAAATTTCTCTAGCTACTCTAGGACGCGGCACTGTAATACTCTAGGTCACCCATAGTCCATCCTATGGTTTGTGTACCTTGAACCTCGTTTTCAATTCGGAGCCTGTAGTTAGGCCAGGGGTGGTGGGTCAGGGTAGGGCAGCGGGGGTGGGCGCATCACCACCGGCAGGGATGGGGGCCCCCCGCCCCCCCCCACTTCTGGGGGTGCTGAGGGGGGTGCCCCACTTCCGGAGAACATCTTTCGGGGGTCTCCGGAGGCCAACCTGTTGTCTGCCCTTAGGGGGGCTGCTCCTTTGCCCAGGTGGCTGGCTCTCGTACCTCTCTGGACCATCTGTACAGCCGGTTTGGCGCCCAGAATTTCCGCGCCCCCCCCTGCTGACCAGGAGAGGACGCAGGGGTAGGCGTGGACGAGGGGTACAGGTGGTCCGGAGAGGAGACGCAGGAATGTTGTCCAGCTCCGGTACGAGGGTCGAGACCCCTGCCCCGCCCGAGGTGAGGTGGTGGGCCTGGTATTCTCCTTGGGTTTTGGGATGGGTGACCTTTTTGCTGTCATCCACCCCACCAACACACGGGAATTTGATATAAGTTTTGTCACTCCCGTGTGTATGGAACGCTTCATCACCAACTTTGGGTTGGTGAGGGGCGTTGACCCTTGGAAGAGGTACAGGCTCATTCCCATCTCCAGGCAGGAGGAGGTTAAGAACATCACCATCCTGGTGAGGAATGAGTCGCTCCCTCCGGAGGACATTGCCACCTGGCTCGGGAGGTACGGGCAGTTACAGACCCCCCTGAGGAAGAACCTTGATGAGCGCGGGGTCTGGACCGGGGCTTGGTTGACCGGGATCCGGCTCAAGAGGGAGGGCAACAGTGTTGCCCACCTCCCTGGCAGCGCCTTTCTAGGCAGAGACCGGATCCTGGCCTTCTACCCAGGACAGCCCCGTCGTTGCTTCAAGTGCGGCAGCCCGACCCACATGAGCTCGGACTGCACGGTGGTCAGATGTGGCCGGTGCCACGAGTTTGGCCACCTGTCCGAGTCATGTGGGAAGATATGCTGCAACTTGTGTGGTGAGATGGGGCACCCATTTAGCAGGTGTCCCAAAGCATATTGGGGTTCTTCCTCGGGGGGGGGCCTTCTGGGCCGGGAGCGGCCGAATCCCCCCGGCGAGTGATGGCCGGGGGGGTGGGGATCCTGGAGCCCCTAGTACTGCTCCGGAGGGACCAACAGGCCCATTGCCTCAAAGAAGGCGGAGCAGGCGTGGGCGAGGGGCTCCCCCCCGGGGGACACAGACTCGGTTGGTCAGGAGGCTCCCGATCCTCCGGAAGGCGGAGCCGGTGGGGAGGAGTCGGGGAGGCCTGGGGGTTCCGGGCCTGAGGGTCCGGGCCTTCCCCTCCTTTTGTTGCAGGGCCGATCCCCATCCCCCTTCCCCCCTCCCCCTCCTCACCATTGCCCCCCCTCCACCTGTTCCATCTGCCTCCCCATGCACCCCCCCCTCATCTCCCCCCCGTCCCACCCCTCGTCTTTCCCGTCCCCCCTCCCCCTTCTTTTTCTCCCCGTCCAGCTAAGTCTGGTCCCCCCCTGTCCCCTCCTCCGTCTCTGGCCCCCCTCCTCCGTCTCTGGCCCCCCTCCTGCCTCTTCCATCCCCCCCCCTTCTGGACCCAGAGTCTCCTCTGGCCCTGTGGCCATGGAGACGGAAGCTGCTCGAGCCTCATCTAAGAGGGAAATCTCGAGCAGCGGGTCCGAGGAGGGGGGTGGCGTTGTCACCTCGGAGAGATGGCAGGAGTGGGAGCAGGTGAGACGCAGGAAGAGGGGAAATGCTGCAAAATCTGGGAAGTCCCTTGTGAAGGGTGGGGTTCCCCCAGGGGCACAAAGTGGGGTGTCCCTGGGGAACCCGTTTGGTATCCTCTCCTCCTCCTCGGACTCCGAGGAGGAGGGAGTGTAAATATGTAAATATGTTTTGGTGTTTGTAGTATGAAGGAGAACGTGACCACTTTCAATCATTTTGATGGCGGTACCCTCTCCAATACGGCTTGCGACCATTAATGTCGCAAGTATTCGTTCTGTAGGAGCTCGTTTTATGGCCTTTGATTTTCTCAGCCGTGTTGAAGCTGACATTTTGTTTTTGCAGGAGACCTGGCTGGCATCTGTGGCAGAGATGTATCTAGCAAAGAGGGAGTGGAGATGTGGGCCCTCCCTCTGGTCTCTTGCGGCCGAGCCCTGCAGTGGGGTTGCGGTCCTTTTTAAGACTGGTCCGGTGGCTTGCCGGCGAGTGATTGAAGTGGAGATCGGTAGATGTCTGGTGGTGGACGCCGTCGTGAGGGGGCAATTCCTCCGGCTCATTCATTTTTATGGGCCTCAAACTAAGAGGGAGAGGAAGTGCCTCCTTACGGCGGTTAAGCCTTATCTTTTCACGTCCCAGCAGGTGATTTTTGGTGGCGATTTCAATATGATCACTAGGCCCAAAGACCGGGCAGGTGCCGCCAACCCTCTGGGATATGATAGTACTTTTTTGAATAGCGTAGTGAGGGAGGCCGGGTTGGTGGATGTGCACGTTCGTCACCTCCCCAACCTCACTGGTTTCACATTTGCCCGAGGTAGTAGTAAGAGTAGATTAGGTTTTTTTTTAAAGGAGGACTCTGCCTGCTCGGCTCCCGAGCTGCAGTCGGTAGAGTTCTCCGATCACTGTATGGTATCTGTGGCCCTGAATGTCGCCGACACTCCTCAGAAAGGGAGGGGTTTGTGGCGCCTGAATGGGTCGCTACTGGAGGATCCTGAGGTTAGGGAAGCCTATGAGGTCTTCTTCCTGGACCAGGCCTCACTCCTTGAGAGCAACTGCTCCCACCTTGAATGATGGGAAGTAGATAAAAAGGAGGTCTGGCAACTTTTTCCGGGAAATCTCTGGGTACAGGGCAGCTTCCAAGTACCAAGCCTACCAGAGACTACGCAGGCAGCTTGACCGCCTGGTGTCCTCTGGGGGCTCTCGGGAACAGATATCCGGTCTGAAGGCGCAGATGAAGGAGTGTCAGTACGACCGTCTCGCCTCCCTGGTTTTTGAGAGGGATTACGGGAAGTTTATCTCTCCTGATCCCTACAAGAGCTGTGGTGAGGCGGCGAGTTCGAAGGTCGTACACGGCCTGAAGGATGCCTCAGGATCTCTGGTCCGGTCCAGATCGGGGATCCTGGGTGTTGTCAGAGACCACTTTTCGGACCTCCTGAAGAAGCGGCCTCTAGACATGGAGAAAGTCAGGGAATTCCTTGATGAGACCCCACTGGAAGTGGGGTCTGACCTTCCTGACTCTCTGACAGAAGAGATCTCGGTAGCTGAAGTCGAGCAGGCTATCAGCTCTTTAGCTTCTAAAAAGTCGCCAGGGCCCGATGGGCTCACGGCCGAGTTCTACAAAACCTTTAAGAGCCTTTTGGCTCCTCATCTGAGGGACGTGTTTAGTGAATGTTTGGCCTATGGCTTGCTGCCTCCCTCAATGAGAAGGTCAGCTCTGATCCTACTGTCAAGGGGGAAAGATCCGTCTGTGGTGGAGAATTGGCGTCCGATCGCCCTTCTTACCACAGGTAGGAAGATGCTGGCAAAGATCTTGTTTACACGTCTGTCTGCTTTGGCGGGCAGGATGCTGTCTCCCTCTCAGCACTGCACAATTCCTGGCCAGGGCACTTTTAGTGCCGTCCTGAGTGTCCGGGAGGCTGTGGAAAGGTGCAGGGCTGATGGCAGCGAGCGGTATCTGCTTGCACTGGATCAGGCTAAGGCATTTGATCGGGTGAACCACGAGTACCTTTGGCTGCTTCTGAGGAGATATGGTCTGCCTGATCAATTCGTTGATTGGCTACAGGTATTGTATAGGGGAGCTGAGAGCTTCCCTCTTGTCAACGGTTGGGTGGGCCGGGCCTTTGCTGTGGACTCTGGCGTCCGGCAGGGGTGCCCGCTGAGCCCCCTTCTGTACATCTTTGCGGTCGACCCCTTCGTAAGGAGGCTAGACTGCGAGCGTCTGGGGGGGGTTCCGGTGGGACCTGTCGGGGGTCCGGTTTCGGCAGTGAGGTTCGTGTCCTATGCGGACGACATCTCGGTGGTGGTATCTGGTCGTGAGGAGGCCCATTATGTGGAATCCCAGATCAGGTGCTACTCTGAGGTGTCAGGCTCGCTGGTCAATTGGGACAAGAGTGAAGTTTTCTGGATGGGGAAGGAGGGGGAGCAGTTCCCCCTTCCGGACGTGTTCCCCACGCCCGTACCAGAGATTCGAGTCCTTGGCATTCATTTCGGTCCGGGTGATTATCCCAAGCTAAACTGGGAGCGCAGGCTGGTGAGTGCCACTCGGAAGGTGAAGGCCTGGAAAGGTTGGAAACTTTCCCTGAGGGAAAGGGTAAGCTTGGTCAAGACGTACTTATTGCCTGAGTTTCTCTTTGTAAGCTACGTGTGTCTTTTGCCAGCATCTCTCTATGCTCGGGTCTATGGTCTGTTCTTCCTGCTGTTGTGGGGAAACAGACTGAACCTGATCAAGAGGGAGGTCACATAACGCCAGCGAAGGCAAGGTGGGTTGGACATGGTCAACCCGGTGGTGTTCTTCATCATCATTTTTGTAAAGTACAACTTGCAGTCCATCTTTGTGGATGCGCCTTCCTGGTGGGAATGTTCATGCAAGGACTGGCTCTTGCTGTTCTTGAGGGAGTGGGGGGAGGGGGAGGCCTGGCAATCTGAGAAGATCGCATGGGTATCTCCCATCCTACGTCCCCCAGGCATTGAAGGTACTGAGGCAGTGGCGGATAACTGCCCTTGAGGTGGGCTCTCTGGGTCGGCGTGAGCTGTACCTGAGGGTCATGGCCTCGGACATTTTGAAACCCCTGTCTTTAAGGGACTGTCCTGAGAGGGTCCTCACGGAGGGGTTAGCCCTCTTGAATTCTTTCAGAATTCCGAATACATTTTGGGATCTTGCATGGAGGTCGTTCCACGGACGACTGTACGTCCGTGCAAATCTCAAGTATCTAAACCTAGGAGACAGGGGCTGTCCCCGGCGGGAATGTGGAGGGACATTGGAGACCATGGACCATTTTCTGGTCCAATGTCCCTTCAACATGGAGGTTCTCACTGGGGTAGGGGGTGCCATTGGCTACCCCTGCTTTCCGGCCCTGACCTATGCTGAGCGAGTGTACGGTGACTTCGGGGTCCGCAGGGGTTTTGAGTTATCGTCACTTTATTTAGTCAGCGTAGTTGTGCTTTATTACACTTGGCACGCTCTGTGTTTGGTGTCCACTAGGGACAAAATCCTGTCTGTGCATGAGGTGGTGGGCGATATCTTTCGGGAGTCGGTGAAGGTGCGGGATCTGAAAAGGAGCAGGGTCGGGCCTGAGAGGTGTGCCCATTTATGGAGGGGGTTCCTCTTCCAGCCCCCTTAGGTCACGACTCTGCCCCTCTCCATAGGTAGGGGCAACTATTCCTTTCACCCCCTAAGATTTTGTTTGCAGAGTACTTTTTGAAATAAGGCTACAGACATGTCTGACTATCATGTTCTCGCTCATACGTGGGTTGTAGGTATTTGTTGTTATGGTGGTGGGGTGTGTTGTGAGTTGGCGATGATCTGGACAGTAGTGGTTTCTATGGACTTTAATATCTCCCTACTGTACCAATGAGCCGTTTTAAGTTGATTTTGTTCTTTTGTTGGCAATGATCTGGACAAGCCTTTCTGATGGACTATAAAGACTTTCTCTTGTACCAGTGAGCCTGTTGTAAATACCCGTTCTGATGTTTTTTTTTTTGCAGTTATTTTCTTGGGGGGTGGAGGTTGGTGGTATGATGATTTGTGTTTGTTGTTTGTTTTGTGTTATTTTGTTTATTTTGTATATTTGTTAACTTTTTTTGTCGTAGTTATAAATAAAACATTTCCAGACCAATTGTGTAGCTCCTCCCACTGGCAGTAGTTCCAGCTCCTCCCACAGTGTTCAGTTTGCTTCCTGCTGGAGAGGAGAGAAGACCATTCTTCCAGAGCTCCTGAGTTCCAGAGACCAGCCTCCAGCCCCAGCTCCTGGCCCCAGAAGAGGGGAGGGATGGCCTCCCTCAGCCCGGGAGATGGACCAGCATCCGGCCTCCGGAGGAGCCAGCAGCACCTGCCCTCCAGCCAGACCACCACCACCACCAGGGAGGACCATCTCTTCCTAGGGACCCAGGAAGGACTTTCTGATTGGACCGCTCCCCAACCAGGTGAGACGGAGGCAAAAGCTAGGAAGAGACGGGATAAGAAAAAATGGCAACTCTCGCAGGCCTGAGGGACAGGTGCTCTAGCACAGGGCTCAAAATTTCAAGCCCATAGCTACTAGCCAGGCCTCAAGAGTTACTCGCCACCAGTTGCCCCACCTAATTCATACACTGCCCTGCGCCTAATTGCACCCGTAAACACGCCCTCGTAGATTATCTCATGGAATGACACTGTTAAATGTTTTATGCAGAATCAAGTTACACAATTAAATATTACCAACAGCAACTTTAACAAAATGGGACAGGGCACTGGGGGCAGACCAGAGGGACAGGGCACTGGGGGCAGACCAGAGGGACAGGGCACTGGGGGCAGACCAGAGGGACAGGGCACTGGGGGCAGACCAGAGGGACAGGGCACTAGAACTGGGTCTCTTCCCCATTCTCTTGCTGTTTCCTCTGCAACTCCCATCCATCCTCTCTCTTCCTCCCTCTCCTATTCATCTCATCATCAGGAGCCTGTGTGTGCGGCTCCACGCTTGCATGTCCCCACTTTCCCCTTTTATTCAGGCTGGCAGTGAGGAGAGGAGCTGCAGCACAGCGGGAGGGAGTACAATCCAGCACTGAGATCCACACAACTGCACAGCCATTGACAGCATAGCACAGCGTACACTGACCCTGCACAGCACACATTGAGACCAGTCTGTTCACAGTGCTCAGGCTGAACTGTTGGCCACTTACATAGAGCACAAGGAGAAAAAAACTGCACAAACTGGAAGGCTGTCACTCTAATGTCAGGGCAATTTTCAGTGAGCGCTGCACCGGAGTGGTAGTTTTCGCAATCCTCCACCTCACTCATTACTTCCTGCTCCCTGCTCTCTGCTCTTCAGCTACATTGGTCGTGCGGGAGGGGGGCAGGCTCAGAGAGGTCATACTGTTAGGTCCCATGGCTTAATGAGAATTGTAAGGAGAGCACCTGTGTACTGCTCTGCCTGTGCGCGGCTCACCAGACTACTTTTCCCGAGCATGCACCTTTCCTCTTCGGCCGCCAATCTCATCGGGACTCTACGTGTAGGCACAGATTGGAGGGAGATTGGTCATGCAGCCCTGTCATCACTCGCCCCCAGCTTAAATCCACTCGTCAAATGCTAGTAGGCGAGTGGAAATTTTGAGGGCTGCTCTAGCAGCAAGAGGTTGGAGTTTAGGGAGGCCATCAAGACCTTGCAACTCGAAGTGAAGGAGATTTGGGATTATTTGGGGGGCTTTTTTCAACGTGGGGCTGGAGAGGTGAGCTTCCTTGAGGAGCTCCGGGAGACCCTTCAGCAGGCTGACGAGTAGTGTTGCTCACGAATATTCGCATTGCGAATATTCGCTTACGAATATTGCATATTCGAGTATTCGCGAATAACTCGAATATTGCGGCGAATATTCGCTTTGGCGAATATTCATATTTTTTCAAATGTATTTTTAAAACAGATCACATCCTAGTGATCTCCATCGACGTCTAAAAGCATTGCTGGTATGATTAGAGAGAGACCCTGGGCCGAGTAGCTGATGCGATTCTTTTATGTTGCCGAAAATTCGCATTGCGAATTTTCGGCAACATAAAAGAATCGCATCAGCTACTCGGCCCTTCTTTTGCATCAGAGCCAATCAGAATAACTCGAATATTCGACAAACGGAATATTGCGCGATTATCTTCTCTGCCCTTCTTTTGCATCAGAGCCAATCGGAATAACTCGAATATTCGGCAAAAGGAAGATTGCGCGATATTCCTTTTGCCGAATATTCGAGTTATTCTGATTGGCTCTGATGCAAAAGAAGGGCGGAGAAGATAATCGCACAATAGGAATATTGCGCGATTATCTTCTCCGCCCTTCTTTTGCCCCCTTATTCTCCTTTCTTTTAAGTAGAGTTAGTGTAGAGTTAGTGTTTAGTGCATATTAGTTTAGTAATACAGGAAATGATCTCCGTTTATGAGAATTTCGCAATCATTTTCGCATTAGCAAATTTTTTTGTGGATAAAATATCACGAATATTCGATATTAGCGAATATTCGCGAATATTCTTCTATATATTCGCGCAATATCGCAAAATCGAATATGGCGTATTCCGCTCAACACTACTGACGAGGAAGGAAGCCAGGCGGTGAGGAGGAGCAGGCAGTCAAAAAAGGGGTCCCAACCCCCCAAGCAGCCAGGGAAGTCAGGAGAGCCTGGGTGCAGTAGGGGGGGGTGTGTGAGTGCCGGTTGTGCAGGGCCCAGTAAGGCCATAAAACCTGGGGAGGGTTCCCAAGAGCCGATCCCTTGGTCCGTGAAAGGGGCTGGGGGGTTGGCCAAGTCTGGGGAGCCCAATGATCCAGGAGGCCGCCGGGCCCAAGTGCCGCCGGAGGTACCCCCCCGGCGTCTTCAGGTCAGCGTGCCCAGGCTCCCACAGGATAGTCACACTGCCACTGCTGAGGCCCACCATGTGTCAGCCTCCATGACTCCTCAGCTTGCGGTCGAGCGGGAGGATCTGGCAGTGAAAGGGCCAGGGACTGCTCCTGCAGCTGCTATGCCACCGGGAGAGAGGCAGGTACATGGTGGAGGCATTTTGTTAAAATCATCAGGCAAACCGCTTGTGTGTAGTGTGGCCAAGATGGCGGCGGCTGCTGGGGGAGGAGCAGCTGAGAGCTCTCGGGACCCGGAAGTGACCTTGCCACGACCGGAAGTGACCTTGCCGCGACCGGAAGTGACCTTGCCGCGACCGGAAGTGACCTTGCCGTGACCCTGCCGCGGCCGGAAGTGACCCTGCCGCGGCCGGAAGTGACCCTGCCGCGGCCGGAAGTGCAAAACTAGGACGTCCTAGTTTGTAGCTGCCACATTTCTATGGTTCCAGCCCGTGTTGCATCGCAAATCTGCAGACCTCACAGATCTTCACAGATCCCCTGACACATAGTTTCCAGCTCACTACTCTGGGATCCCGCCCATCACGTTTGTATGGACCTAGCCTGCCAGCTTCCACCCAATCCAGCACCAGCTCTATCCGAGTCCTGTCTCCACCCCTCCTGTTCAGCGTCAGTGAGACGTCCTGCACAGCTTGAACGGAGCGCGCGTCCAGACTGTTCACAGAGCACAGAGTATGATCACCTTACCTTCGGCTGTTTGACTGTCGCCTCTCTCCCGAATGCCCATCCTTCCACCTGGGAAATGGTAAGCGTGAACTCCATTATCCACCTTTGATGCCACCTAGCATTGGATCCTCTTCTCCCAGAGTGAGACTGTATGCCTGTGGGATAGGCATTCGCCTCATAGGAGTGTTTCTGTGTCTGCAATCGTGCTGTGCACTATGGTCTGGTGACGTACATCCATTGGGATCATCCATACTGCACATTGTATATTCTGCAACAGAAAGCTGGAACTTTGAAATATATATGTTTTTCATTAGACTTTATTTTGTAATAAATAACATTTGCATGATTATGGGACTTCTTGCATTTGTTTGTGTCAGCGCTTTTTTGAAGGATTACTTTGGTCTGCCGGACTCCCCTGAGGAAGAACCTTGATGAGCGCGGGGTCTGGACCGGGGCTTGGTTGACCGGGATCCGGCTCAAGAGGGAGGGCAACAGTGTTGCCCACTACCCTGGCAGCGCCTTTCTAGACAGAGACCGGATCCTGGCCTTCTACCCGGGACAGCCCCGTCGTTGCTTCAAGTGCGGCAGCCCGACCCACATGAGCTCGGACTGCACGGTGGTCAGATGTGGCCGGTGTCACAAATTTGACCACCTGTCCGAGTCATGTGGGGAGATATGCTGCAACTTGTGTGGTGAGATGGGGCACCCGTTTAGCAGGTGCCCCAAAGCATATCGGGGTTCTTCCTCAGGGGGGGACCTCCCGGGCCGGGAGCGGCCATGCTCCCCGGCGAGTGATGGCCGGGAGGGTGGGGATCCTGGAGCCCCTAGTGCTGCTCCGAAGGGACCAACAAAGAAGGCGGAGCAGGCGTGGGCGGGGGGCTCCCCCCCGGGGGACACAGGCTCGTTTGGTCAGGAGGCTCCCGATCCTCCGGAAGACGGAGCCAGTGGGGAGGAGTCGGGGAGGCCTGGGGGTCCCGGGCCTGAGGGTCCGGGGCCCTGGCCTTCCCCTCCTTTTGTTGCAGGGCCGATCCCCATCCCCCTTCCCCCTCCCCTTCCTCGCCATTGCCCCCCCTCCACCTGTTCCATCTGCCTCCCCATGCACCCCCCCTCATCTCCACCCCCCCGGCCCACCCCTCGTCTTTCCCGTCCCCCCTCCCCCTTCTTCTTCTCCCCGTCCAGCTAAGTCTGGTCCCCCCCTGTCCCCTCACTCGTCTCTGGCCCCCATCCTGCCTCTTCCATCCCCCCCCTTCTGGACCCAGAGTCTTCTCTGGCCCTGTGGCCATGGAGACGGAAGCTGCTCGAGCCTCATCTAAGAGGGAAATCTCGAGCAGCAGGTCCGAGGACGGGGGTGGCGTTGTCACCTCGGAGAGATGGCAGGAGTGGGAGCAGGTGAGAAGCAGGAAGAGGGGAAAGGCTGCAAAATCTGGGAAGTCCCTTGTGAAGGGTGGGGTTCCCCCAGGGGCACAAAGTGGGGTGTCCCTGGGGAACCCGTTTGGTATCCTCTCCTCCTCCTCCTCGGACTCCGAGGAGGAAGGAGTGTAAATATGTAAATATGTAGTAGTATGAAGGAGAACGTGACCACTTTCAATCATTTTGATGGCGGTACCCTCTCCAATACGGCTTGCGACCATTAATGTCCATTAATGTCGCAAGTATTCGTTCTGTAGGAGCTCGTTTTATTGCCTTTTATTTTCTCAGCCGTGTTGAAGCTGACATTTTGTTTTTGCAGGAGATCTGGCTGGCATCTGTGGCAGAGATGCATCTAGCAAAGAGGGAGTGGAGATGTGGGCCCTCCCTCTGGTCTCTTGCGGCCGAGCCCTGCAGTGGGGTTGCGGTCCTTTTAAAGACTGGTCCGGTGGCTTGCCGGCGAGTGATTGAAGTGAAGATTGGTAGATGTCTGGTGGTGGACGCCGTCGTGAGGGGGCAATTCCTTACGGCTCATTAATTTTTATGGGCCTCAAACTAAGAGGGAGAGGAAGAGCCTCCTTACGGCGGTTAAGCCTTATCTTTTTACATCCCAGCAGGTGATCTTTGGTGGTCACTTCAATATGATCACTAGGCCCAAAGACCGGGCAGGTGCCGCCAACCCTCTGGGATATGATAGTACTTTTTTGAATAGCGTAGTGAGGGAGGCCGGGTTGGTGGATGTGCACGTTCGTCACCTCCCCAACCTCACTGGTTTCACATTTGCCGGAGGTAGTAGTAAGAGTAGATTAGGTTTTTTTTTAAAGGAGGACTCTGCCTGCTCGGCTCCCGAGCTGCAGTCGGTAGAGTTCTCCGATCACTGTATGGTATCTGTGGCCCTGAATGTCGCCGACACTCTTTAGAAAGGGAGGGCTTTGTGGCACCTGAATGGGTCGCTACTGGAGGATCCTGAGGTTAGGGAAGCCTATGAGGTCTTCTTCCTGGACCAGGCCTCACTCCTTGAGAGCAACTGCTCCCACCTTGAATGATGGGAAGTAGATAAAAAGGAGGTCTGGCGACTTTTTCCGGGAAATCTCTGGGTACAGGACAGCTTCCAAGTACCAAGCCTACCAGCGGCTTCGCAGGCAGCTTGACCGCCTGGTGTCCTCTGGGGGCTCTCGGGAACAGATATCTGGTCTGAAGGCGCAGATGAAGGAGTGTCAGTACGACCGTCTCACCTCCCTGGTCTCGCCTCCCTGGTTTTTAAGAGGGATTACGGAAAGTTTATCTCTCCTGATCCCTACAAGAGCTGTGGTGAGGCGGCGAGTTCGAAGGTCGTACACAGCCTGAAGGATGCCTCAGGGTCTCTGGTCCGGTCCAGATCGGGGATCCTGTGTGTCGTCAGAGACCACTTTTCGGACCTCCTGAAGAAGCGGCCTCTAGACATGGAGAAAGTCAGGGAATTCCTTGATGAGACCCTGCTGGAAGTGGGGTCTGACCTTCCTGTCTCTCTGACAGAAGAGATCTCGGTAGCTGAAGTTGAGCAGGCTATGAGCTCTTTAGCATCTAAAAAGTCGCCTGGGCCCGATGGGCTCACGGCAGAGTTTTACAAAACCTTTAAGAGCCTCTTGGCTCCTCATTTGAGGGATGAGTACCGTGAATGTTTGGCCTATGGCCTGCTGACTCCCTCAATGAGAAGGTCAGCTCTGATCCTTCTGTCAAAGGGGAAAGACCCGTCTGTGGTGGAGAATTGGCGTCCGACCACAGATAGGAAGATACTGGCAAAGATCTTGTTTACACGTCTGTCTGCTTTGGCGGGCAGGATGCTGTCTCCCTCTCAGCACTGCACAATTCCTGGCCGGGGCACTTTTAGTGCCGTCCTGAACGTCCGGGAGGCTGTGGAAAGGTGCAGGGCTGATGGCAGCGAGCGGTATCTGCTTGCACTGGATCAGGCTAAGGCGTTTGATCGGGTGAACCACGAGTACCTTTGGCTGCTTCTGAGGAGATACGGTCTGCCTGATCAATTCGTTGATTGGCTACAGGTATTGTATAGGGGAGCTGAGAGCTTCCCTCTTGTCAACGGTTGGGTGGGTCGGGCCTTTGCTGTGGACTTTGGCGTCCTGCAGGGGTGCCCGCTGAGCCCCCTTCTGTACATCTTTATGGTTGACCCCTTCGTAAGGAGGCTAGATTGCGGGCGTCTGAGGGGGGGGGTTCCGGTGGGACCTGTCGGGGGTCCGGTTTCGGCAGTGAGGGTCGTGGCCTATGCGGACGACGTCTCGGTGGTGGTATCTGGTCGTGAGGAGGCCCATTATGTGGAATCCCAGATCGGGTGCTACTCTGAGGTGTCAGGCTCGCTGGTCAATTGGGACAAGAGTGAAGTTTTCTGGATGGGGAAGGAGGGGGAGCAGTTCCCCCTTCCGGACGTGTTCCCCACGCCCGTACCAGAGATTCGAGTCCTTGGCATTCATTTCGGCCCGGGTGATTATCCCAAGCTAAACTGGGAGCACAGGCTGGTGAGTGCCACTCGGAAGGTGAAGGCCTGGAAAGGTTGGAAACTTTCCCTGAGGGAAAGGGTAAGCTTGGTCAAGACGTACTTATTGCCTGAGTTTCTCTTTGTGAGCTACGTGTGTCTTTTGCCAGCATCTCTCTGTGCTCGGGGCTATGGTCTGTACTTCCTGCTGTTGTGGGGAAACAGAATGAACCTGATCAAGAGGGAGGTCACATACCGCCAGCGAAGGCAAGGTGGGTTGGACATGGTCAACCCGGTGGTGTTCTTCATCATCATTTTTGTAAAATACAACTTGCAGTCCATCTTTGTGGATGCGCCTTCCTGGTGGGAATGTTCATGCAAGGACTGGCTCTTGCTGTTCTTGAGGGAGTGGGGGAGGGGGAGGCCTGGCAATCTGAGAAGATCGCATGGGTATCTCCCGTCCTACGTCCCCCAGGCATTGAAGGTACTGAGGCAGTGGCGGATAACTGCCCTTGAGGTGGGCTCTCTGGGTCGGCGTGAGCTGTACCTGAGGGTCATGGCCTCGGACATTTTGAAACCCCTGTCTTTAAGGGACTGTCCTGAGAGGGTCCTCACAGAGGGGTTAGCCCTCTTGAATTCTTCCAGAATTCCGAATAAATTTTGGGATCTTGCATGGAGGTCGTTCCATGGACGACTGTACGTCCGTGCAAATCTCAAGTATCTGAACCTAGGGGACAGGGGCTGTCCCCGACGGGAATGTGGAGGGTCATTGGAGACCATGGACCATTTTCTGGTCCAATGTCCCTTCAACATGGAGGTTCTTACAAGGGTAGGGGGTGCCATTGGCTACCCCCGCCTTCCGGCCCTGACCTATGCTGAGCGAGTGTACGGTGACTTCGGGGTCCGCAGGGGTTTTGAGTTATCGTCACTTTATTTAGTCAGTAGTTGTGCTTTATTACACTTGGCACGCTCAGTGTTTGGTGTCCACTAGGGACAAAATCCTGTCTGTGCATGAGGTGGTGGGTGATATCTTTCGGGAGTTGGTGAAGGTGCGGGATCTGGAAAGGAGCAGGGTCGGGCCTGAGAGGTGTGCCCATTTATGGAGGGGGTTCCTCTTCCAGCCCCCTTAGGTCACGACTCTGCCCCTCTCCATAGAAAGGGGCAACTATTCTTTTCACCCCCTTAGATTTTGTTTACAGAGTACTTTTTGAAATAAGGCTACAGACATGTCTGACTATTATTTTCTCGCTCATACGTGGGTTGTAGGCAGGGGCGGACTGGGCCGGGGGTCAGAGATGCATTCTCCCCCTGGGCTGATCTTATATGCTCTACAAAGGCCGCTGTGTCGCCAGCTCAGAACTTCACACAGATTGGCTGGCAGAGGCTGGACCTGCTCTCTTTCCCCGCCCAAACTCTGATCAGCCCAAGGATGTGTGAAGATGTGTGGGCGGGAAAGTTTAATCTGAGCGGTCGGCTGGAATACAGTGAGTCTCCTGGAGGCTGGGACCATACAAGTAAGTGAGCTCCTCCTCCCTCCCCTCTCTGCAGCTAAAGATTTTTTTTCCCTAGGAGCCTGTGACAGTACCTTGCTTGCCCTAAGTGTTATCACACTGGTCTGGCATGCTGTGCTTTGTCTGCAGTGCTGGTGATGTACTGACAGTATTCCAGAGAGGCCCGGAGCAAAAGAACAAGCCATAGGTGGAGGGCCGGGCATGACGGGGTTAACAGAAAACCTTACAAGCCAGGGGGGAGTAGTCATGAGAGGTGTAGTGGGGGAGGGGAGGAGAAGCTATAAATTCATCCCCCCTCCTTTCCCGGGTAACACAGTCTGGGGAGAAAAGTTACCACCCACCCTCCCTTTTTTGTTATGGGCTTGCTGATAGTGGTGATAATGGTTGAGAGAATTTTGTTTTGGGTGCTTTCCTTGTGTTTTGTTTCTCCTTATGCAGGTACGAGGTGCATGCTGTCGTGGCAGTGGCGGGTGTTTGGACTTTGCAGGAGAAGAAATTACCCCAAATATGGATGCCATTACCCAGAGGTGGTATGGGTTCTGAAGGGGTGTGGTTTCCAGTCTACCAAGGTGTAGCTGGAATGTTGGTTAATGGGGGCACTGCGGTCAGTGGTCGTCTCTGAGCCAGCTTGTCGGCTTGAGGCTTATGACCAGAGGTGAGGTACCGCAGTGCCAATAAAATGTTATAATGTTAAAAGGTTTTACAAGTCAGTGTTAGTGGTGCCTGCAAAGTCCAGGACTAGTATGAGAAGAACTGTTTTTCTCAGGAATTATATGGTTTATATATGTTATTTATTATTGGATGTTATCTAAAATAAAGGAGGCTGCTACGGCCAGTTTTACTCCAAGTTACAGTGGTGGTCTCATTATTATTAAAGGTTTAAGGGGGAGTATAAATCAGTGGGTCTTAGCAGTAAAGGTTATATCTGGGATACCATAGTCATGCATGTTCCCCTATTCCCATAGAGGTTGCACATTTTTTTACTGCATATTCTGAAAGTGCACAAAACGTCCTGCATGCTGCATCTTTGGTGCAAATCCAGAAAATGCAGCAAAAATGTGCAACCTAAAAGAAATCTGAGGGACTATGATTATGGAAAACTGGCAGTAAACCCTTGTGAGCCCAAAGACAATTGTATTAACTTGCAGCAGGCACTGCCACTTCACTAAAAAGTTACAGGCAGAGGAGGTGATATCACATTTCATCCCTGCCTGTTTTAACCCCCTAAATACCAATCCCTCCAAATAATGGCACAATTCACTTTTAACTTCACATTGTTTCCATTATTCTCAGTGGGTATTTTATTCTTTGCACATCTTATACCTAAAGAGTTCTGGAAATAAGGTGGAGTTCAAAGTGAATTTCTACACCTTAGTGGAGCGCTGCAGCAGCGCATTGCCAGAGGTATAGCCATGCTGTCCCATTGATTTCAATGGGCAGGAGCGGTGGAGGAGCGGTAAACACACGGCTCCTTCACCGCTCCAAAGATGCGGCTAGCAGGACTTTTTTTTACTGTCCTGCTAGCGCAACACTGCAGTCTGAAAGCCAGAGGGCATTCACACTGGGGACAATAGAGCAGCTGTTTGAGAGCAGATTGCAGGCGCTATTTTTAACGCTATAGCGCCTGCAATACTCCCTCAGTGTGAAAGGGGTCAAAGCCACCATAGACAGATTTAATTTTCTGCTGAACCAGCAGAATATCGATCTATCTATGTGCAGAATGTGGTTGTACAGAATTCAATCTATTAACTGACTTCAGTACAACCAGCGTCTTTCTTTTTTTTTTGGCGATCACTGCTGGCAGCTATAGGCTGGAAAATGTTCACCCCCACAGAGAGTGACCCCTTTGCACTGCCCCCACAGAGAGTGACCCCTTTGCACTGCCCCCACAGAGAGTGACCCCTTTGCACTGCCCCCACAGGGAGTGACCGCTTTGCACTGCCCCCACAGGGAGTGACCGCTTTGCACTGCCCCCACAGGGAGTGACCGCTTTGCACTGCCCCCACAGGGAGTGACCGCTTTGCACTGCCCCCACAGGGAGTGACCGCTTTGCACTGCCCCCACAGGGAGTGACCGCTTTGCACTGCCCCCACAGAGAGTGACCGCTTTGCACTGCCCCCACAGAGAGTGACCGCTTTGCACTGCCCCCACAGAGAGTGACCGCTTTGCACTGCCCCCACAGAGAGTGACCGCTTTGCACTGCGGGCAATGTGGAGCAGTCTCTCTCTCTGTGCAGGCAGTGTCAAGTGACCTCTCTCTCTCTGTGCAGGCAGTGTCAAGCGGTCTCTCTCTCTCTTTGTACAGGCAGTGTCAAGCGGTCTCTCTCTCTCTCTTTGTACAGGCAGTGTCAAGCGGTCTCTCTCTCTCTCTTTGTACAGGCAGTGTCAAGCGGTCTCTCTCTCTTTGTACAGGCAGTGTCAAGCAGTCTCTCTCTCTGTACAGGCAGTGTCAAATGACCTCTCTCTCTCTCTGTACAGGCAGTGTCAAATGACCTCTCTCTCTCTCTCTCTGTACAGGCAGTGTCAAATGACCTCTCTCTGTACAGGCAGTGTCAAGAAGTCTCTCTCTGTCTGTACAGGCAGTGTCAAGTGACCTCTCTCTCTCTGTACAGGCAGTGCCAAGCGGTCTCCCTCTCTCTCTCTCTCTCTCTCTCTTTCTCTGTACAGGCAGTGTCAAGCGGTCTCTCTCTCTGTACAGGCAGTGTCAAGTGACCTCTCTCTCTCTCTCTCTCTCTCTCTCTCTCTCTCTCTCTCTGTACAGGCAGTGTCAAGCGGTCTCTCTCTCTCTCTCTCTCTCTCTCTCTCTCTGTACAGGCAGTGTCAAGCGGTCTCTCTCTCTCTCTCTCTCTCTCTCTCTGTACAGGCAGTGTCAAGCGGTCTCTCTCTCTCTCTCTCTCTCTCTGTACAGGCAGTGTCATCAAGTGGTCTCTCTCTCTCTCTGTGCAGACAGTGTCAAATGGTCTCTCTCTCTGGGGCAATATGGAGCAGTCTCCCTCTCTCTCTCTCTCGCTCTCTGTGTGGTTCAATGGGCCACTTGACTGGACTTGCCCCCCAGGCCTAAGGCTGCCGTCCTCCCCTGGTTGTAGGTATTTGTTGTTATGGTGGTGGGGTGTGTTGTGGGTTGGCGATGATCTGGACAGTAGTGGTTTCTATGGACTTTAATATCTCCCTACTGTACCAGTGAGCCGTTTTAAGTTGGTTTTGTTCTTTTGTTGGCAATGATCTGGACAAGCTTTTCTGATGGACTATAAAGACTTTTTCTTGTACCAGTAAGCCTGTTGTAAATACCCGTTCTAATGTTTTTTTTTTTTGCAGTTATTTTCTTGGCAGGTGGAGGTTGGTGGTATGATGATTTGTGTTTGTTGTTTGTTTTGTGTTATTTTGTTTATTTTGTATATGTGTTAACTTTTTTTGTCGTAGTTATAAATAAAAATTTTCCTGACCAGCTCCTCCCACTGGCAGTAGTTCCAGCTCCTCCCACTCAGCTCATTCAGCTTCCTGCTGTCTTCCAGAGAGCTCCTGAGTTCCAGAGACCAGCCACCAGGACCAGCCTCTGGCCCCGGAAGAGGGGAGGGATGGCCTCCTTCAGCCCGGGAGATGGACCAGCATCCGGCCTCCGGAGGAGCCAGCAGCACCTGCCCTTCAGCCAGACCACCACCACCATCAGCAGGGAGGACTGTCTCTTCCTAGGGACCCAGGAAGGACTTTCTGATTGGACCGCTCCCCAACCAGGTGAGATGGAGGCGAAAGCTAGGAAGAGGCGGGATAAGATCAAATCCCTGCTGGTGAGGATATCCCAGGCCTGCGTGGAAAAAATGACAACTCTCACAGGCCTGAGGGACAAGAGGGACAGGTGCTCTAGCAATAAGAGGTCAGAGTATAGGGAGGCCATCAACACCTTGCGTCTAGAGGTCAAGGAGATCTGGCATTATCTGGGGGGCTTTTTTCAATGTGGGGCTGGAGAGGTGAGCTTCCTTGAGGAGCTCCGGAAGACCCTCCAGCAGGCCGACGAGGAAGGAAGCCAGGTGGTGAGGAGGAGCGGGCGGTCAAAAAAGGGGTCCCAACCCTTCAAGCAGCCAGGGAAGTCAGGAGAGCCTGGGTGCAGTGGGGGTGGGGGGTGTGAGTGCCGGTTGCGCAGGGCCCAGTAAGGCCATAAAACCTGGGGAGGGTTCCCAGCAGCCGATCCCTCGGTCTGTGAAAGGGGCTGGGGGGTTGGCCAAGTCTGGGGAGCCCAATGATCCAGGAAGCCGGAGGTACCCCCCGGCGTCTTCAGGTCAGCGTGCCCAGGCTCCTACAGGATAGTCACACTGCCACTGCTGAGGCCCACCATTTGTCAGCCTCCATGACCCCTCAGATTGTATAGAGCAGGATGATCTGGCAAAGAAAACGCCAGGGACTGCTCCTGCAGCTGCTATGCCACTGGGAGAGAGGCAGGTACATGGTGGAGGCATTTTGTTACAGCCATCATCAGGCAAACAGCTTGTGTGCAGTGTGGCCAAGATGTCGCCGGCTGCTGGGGGAGGAGCAGCTGAGAGCTCTCGGGACCCGGAAGTGACCCTGCCGCGACCCGGAAGTGACCCTGCCGCGACCCGAAGTGCCCCCCCTCCCGCAAATTTGCGGCTGTTAGCAGTGGCTTTGAGGACCTGGGGGATGAGAGGCCGGGGGATGCGGGGGTGCCCAGTCCCGGATACTACAGCGGGTACCTCCAGCGGGTACCTCCAGGCATCCTTGACCCATAAAGGACGGTATAGTGGACGTTAAAGTGGACGGTATGTCATCTGCCCCCCAGGTCCCCATGGAAATCAGCATGAGCCCCGATGGGCTTCCAGCAGCACAGGCGGGGTGGGGGGATTGTCAGTTGGGGCCCCTCCCGGAGGGCAGTGCTGCGTACGACTATATCCGCCAGCTGGAGGGGTCCCAGGGGGGCATCCCCCCAAGTGTGCGGGTGGAGTCCCAGGGGGCGGGGGAGGTTGTTGAGGGGTCTGGGTGGCCGGCGGAATGGGGGAGTTTTTTTTTTAAATCATAGAAGTTTTTATTGCTCACAGAACATACAAAGAAAAAACAATATGACATATCAGACATAACATATATAGTACATTTCACATGCGTCTCTCCGCTAAGAACCCTACGGGTACTAGTTTTACCCAGTGGTATGCCCTCCGATCCCGCCTCCCCGACATTGGCCAGACTAGTTACCACTCATCAGCCTTGTCTGAACAAGTTCCATAGGGCTCAAGCCAGGTGTGGCAAGCCATGCATCCCAAATCCTGTCAAATTTGCCCGCATTACCCCTGTGCTGATATATGTACTTCTCCATAATAAGCATCCTGCCCATGTGTGCCAACCAAAATTTAAGTGTGGCAGGTGTCTCCAGTTTCCATTTCAGGAGGATGGCCCTCCTGGCCTGGAACAAGGCTCTGTTGAATGCCATTCGAGTCAACTCCTCCGTTATCACTCCCTCCAATACTCCAAGCAGACAGAGTACCGGTTCCAGGGGAACGGAGGTCCGGAACACAGAATTAAGTGTATCCAGAACCCCCCTCCAGAACCTATGGAGCTTGGGGCAGTGCCAGAGCAGGTGAATCAGATCACCAGACATTACCTTGCACCTGTTACACATCGGGTCGGGAACCCCACCCATTTTAAAGAGTTTTACCGGGGTATAGTGAACCTGCAGTAGGATGTACAGCTGAGATACCTGTTGACTGCCTGCAGCGCCTCCTCCCACATCTCCCCTGTTATTGGACCAACATCTGCCTCCCACTGATCTGCCACTTTCATGGGGTGCGCCTCTAAAAATGAGTCAAGCAACATGTTGTAACACTGTGAAATAATACCTTTAGTCTCAGAGGCGGCCCTTAAGATGCAGAAAACCGGAGTGGGGGACTGAGCCCACTCCACCGCATCCCCTTGGGCTCTAATTGCATGTTGCAGCTGCAGGTAGTAAAAGAACATGCTTTGAGTAAGCGCAAACCTAGATCGTAGAGTGTCAAATGGGAGTAATGCACCACCGCAGAAAACCTGTTTGAGAAGTGTTATGCCCTGAAGGCGCATCGAGGGCCTTTGTCCAGTTTGACCAGTTCAGTATATGTATTGTTCTCCCAGATCGGACTAAATTCAGTGAACCCTGTGAGCCCCTGAAGCTGTCGCGCCTTATTCCAAACCTTCTGGATGAGTGCAAAAGTAGGCATTCTCTTGTTAGGTTTCTGAAACCGCTGGGCCTCAAGTCCCTCTGGTATCGACGCAGCCCCCGAGCCAAGCAGCAAGAGCCTGGCTGAGGAGCTAGCCAGGGCCGGGGACATGGCCCCAATCAGGTGCTGTAATTGTGCAGCTAAGTAGTAAATCCACGGGTTAGAAAGAGCCAACCCCCCTCCCTCCTTGGGGCGTTGCAATTGTTCCAGCTTTATCCTGGGAGCTTTAATGTGCCAGAGCAACTGCCTAAAAAGCGAGTTTACCACTCTAAAAGTTTTGAGGGTGATGACTACCGGGGAGTTATGGAGCAGGTACAGTAACTGTGGCATCAAAATCATCTTGATGAGGTTGGCCTTACCCGCTGGGGCCATTTTTAGCCTGTTCCATATGTGAATCTTGTCTCTAAACCGGGTCAGTAAGGGAAAGACATTCAAGCGACAGTAGTCAGTCACCATGGGGGATACATGCACCCCCAAGTACTTGAAGGAAGTTACTACAGGGACAGGGCGTGAGGGACTACCGACGGACAGGGGAGGCCCGTCCAGAAACATCAGAGCGGACTTAGTCCAGTTGATGGTGAGGCCCGAAAAGTGTCCAAACCCCTCCACAAGGGACATCACCTGGTGCAAGGACTTCTCCGCATCTTCTAAAAATAGGAGCATGTCGTCGGCGTAGAGCATGATTTTCTCATGCATGTCGCCATAACGGAAGCCCTTTACTGCAGGGCAATCCCGTACCAGGGCCGCCAGAGGCTCGATTGCCAGGGCAAAGAGCAGGGGGGGCAGGGGACATCCCTGCCTAGTCCCCCTGCCCAGGGCAAAGGCATGAGACATCCTGTCTGACAAACGTATGGCTGCCTGCGGTGCGTCATACAACAGTCTTACCCATCTAAGGAAGTTAGGGCCGAAGCCAAACTTGGCCAACACAGCCCACAGATACCGCCAGCCGACACTGTCGAAAGTCTTGTTGGCATCAAGTGACAACAGTACCCTTCGGTCATATTTAGGTATAGGCGCCAAAGGTTGGTCGCGGTGGAACTGCGAGGCATAAACCCCGCCTGGTCGGGATGGATTATGGATAGGATGACTTTGTTTACTCTCATGGCCAGTGCTTTTGCTAGAATTTTTACGTCGCTTTGCAGCAGGGAAATGGGCCTGTACGAGCCTGGGTCTAGGGGGTCCTTGCCCGGTTTCAACAGAAGGATAATGTTTGCCCTTGCCATAGACGGAGGGAGCTTCCCCAGGTCAAACGAAGCGTTAAAAACCCTCAGCAACCTGGGAAGAATCTCCCCCCTGTACTGGGTATACACTTCCATGGGGATCCCATCATCTCCTGGGGCCTTACAGGTAGGGAAGGAGGCGGCCACCTCCATTAGCTCATCCAGGGTAAGGGGAGCGTTCATCTGTGCTCGGGCTTACCAATGTAAAGCCGGCAGGGCCACTGCATCCATGTATGCCTGCAGCTCACTATCAGAGTAGTCGTCACGAGGTTTATACAAATCTGCGTAGAAGGTTGCCAGGACGGCAACGATCTGCTCGGGATCATTCACCAACCGTCCCCGAGAGTCACGGATCGCTCCGATGGCTGGAGACACCTGTTGAGACCTAGCAATCCTGGGCAAAAGTCGGCCTGTCTTCTCCCCCCTCCTCATAATAGGCCTGCCTGGTAAAAAAAGCACTTCCTTTCCGCGGTGGAGGACCTTGCGGAATCCGAGGGGTCTGTCACAAATTGTAGTTCCAGCCTCTGCACCTGGTCCTCCACCTGTTCCAAAAGGACAGTTGCGCTTAATAGAAGTAATTTCAGCTATAAATGTGCCCCTAGAAAAAGCCTTAAATGCATCCCATCCCCCTACTGTGACACCTCCCTGACCATTATCTGCAAAGTACTGCTCTATCTGTTGCCCCACCCGCTCATGTCAAGTAAAGAGCTTTAGCCAGAAGGCATTCATTTTCCAGGGGGCCCTGGGTAAAGAGGAAGCCAGGCGGGTAATTAAGTGTACTGCCAGGGGGGAGTGGTCAGACACCCCTCTGGGGAAATACTCTGCCTTGGAGACCATGTGTAGCATCTGAGGGGACCCTACGCATAAGTCAATACGGCATAACGACCCGTGGGTCTTGGAAAAACAGGAGAATTGTTTGGTTTTCGGGTTTCTAGCTCTCCACACATCTATCCAGCCCACCTCCGCCAGCAGGCAGCTCAAAATGGTGCCTCTGCCCCCTAGCGGCGGTAAGGCCGCGGGTGTCTATCCAGTCTGGGATCAAGGCAACCGTTAAAGTCTCCCATAATCATGACTAGTGTTGCTCACGAATATTCGCATTGCGAATATTCGCTACGAATATTGCATATTCGAGTATTCGCCAATAACTCGAATATTGCGGTTATTCTGTTATTCTTTTGCATCAGAGCCAATCAGAATAACTCGAATATTCGGCAAAAGGAATATTGCGCGATATTCCTTTTGCCGAATATTCGAGTTATTCTGATTGGCTCTGATGCAAAAGAAGGGCGGAGAAGATAATCGCACAATAGGAATATTGCGCGATTATCTTCTCCGCCCTTCTTTTGCCCCCTTATTCTCCTTTCTTTTAAGTAAAGTTAGTGTAGAGTTAGTGTTTAGTGCATATTAGTTTAGTAATACAGGAAATGATCTCCGTTTATGAGAATTTCGCAATCATTTTCGCATTAGCGAAATTTTGCAAAATTTTTTTTGGATTAAATATCACGAATATTCGATATTAGCGAATATTCGCGAATATTCTTCTATATATTCGCGCAATATCGCGAAATCGAATATGGCGTATTCCGCTCAACACTAATCATGACAGGCATATCAGGTTTATCGACTAAGACAGGAGGCACTGTATGACCTCCCTGGAAAAGGGGGGAGGAACATAAACAAAAGCAAGTATCATTGTTACGGTAAAAACTTTGCAGTAAAGAAAAACATATTTCCCCTGGGAGTCCACTGCCGAGTCCATTTCATGGTAAGCCAAGGATTTGTGTACCAAAACACTCACCCCCCAAGAGTAGGAGGTGTGAGTGGAGTGGTAGGCCTTGCCCACCCAGGAAAAACCCAGGCAGCCCAATGTGTCCCCTGTGAGGTGAGTCTCCTGGAGACCCACGATGGCTGGGTGAAATGTTTTCAGGCAGGAGCCGATCATAGTACGTTTCAAAGGATCATGTACCCCGCGGACATTCCACGTCACTATCGGTGTGGTAGCCATGGCAATTGGAGAGGTGCAGCAGCGCCGCGGGTCTTGCACCCCTGTGACACAGTCCTGGGCCAGGGTAGCCGTATGGGTAGCCTATTTCGGGCACAGAAGTCAAAAGTGGGACATGCAGGCCTGCATGGATCTGTCCACGCGTGGGGTGGGTGGGGGAGCAAAAACAAAAGGAGGAGGGGGGAGAGAGGCAGCAAAACGTGTACTAAAGTAAGCAAAAAAGAAACAAAAACAAGTGAACACAGTCTCTGGGACTCCGTGCCAACCGGGCACCGATCAGTCCACCCCGTTCTAGAACTTGCGTGGCACAGTGGGAGAGCCTCCCCCACTGCCGTTCAGAGTCCATCATAGGGAGATATCAACTTTCAAAGCTCTGAGCCAGCGCTAACCAAAAAGAAGGAAAAATAGAAAAGTCCCGCTTCTTGGGTAGTGAATAAAGACTCCCCCTTCAACAGGTGTCATACCTATTCTATTCATACCTATTCCACCGGGTGTGGTCTGACGCTTCAGTCTCCCTCGTCCGCATCACGTCTCCTTCGTAGGTCTTGCTCATTGCGGTCCAACCAGTCAGCAGCTTCCGCAGCGGATTCAAAAAAAGTAGCTTGGCCTCTGGCGGTGACCCGCAGCTTGGCCGGGTACAGCATGGCGTAGGTTACTTGTAGGCGTTTCTTTACATCGGCAAATTTGGCTCTCCTGCGCTGTACTTCTGCAGAAAAGTCCAGGTAGAAAGACCCTTGCGCCATTATAATGCACAGCTCCCTTTTCCCGTGCCATACGGAGTATGATTTCCCTGTCCCTGTAGTTCAGGAGCCTGGCAAGCATAGGTCTAGGCGGATTACCTGGTGGGAGAGGTCTAGGAGGTGTGCGATGGGCCCTCTCTACCACAAACAGCGTGGTCAACGCGTTCTCGCAGAATACCTCCTGGAGCCACGACTCCACGAAGGTCGTGGGGTCCCTGCCCTCCACCTTCTCGGGGAGCCCCACGATACGAAAGTTGTTCCTTCGTAAACGATTCTCGATGTTGTCCGTTTTTGCGTTCGCCTGGTCCGCTTGTTGCAGCGCCGATCTTGTGTCCCTGGCGAGGGGGGTATCTGGTCTTCCACCTCACTAGTGCTCCCCTCTACCGTTGTGGTCCGCTCCCGGATCTTCTGGATGTCATGTCTTATGAAGGACACAGTTTCTGTTAGAGCTTCAAACTGCAGCTTCAGGCCATCCAAAGCTGCCGTCACAGAAGTCGTGCAGCGCTGCACTGCCTGCAGGATTTCGCTTAGTGTGGGCTGTGGAGCATCCCCTGGCCTCTCAAACAGCTCAGTTATCTGATCCTGGGACACCTCCAGAGGCAACGTGTCGTCCAGGGCGGAGGCGCCATCTTGCCCTCCAGCATCATGTAACGGCATCTGCAGCGGTGGGGGGAGGGAGCTGCTAGGGCCCTGAAGCTTCTGGGCATAATACAGCATGTCCTTGGGCTGCTCCCTCCCCTGCTGTTTCTGGGCCTTGGCGGACTTACCGCCCGTCTCCTGGGGTTTCTCCCATCCGCGCGGAGCTTTCTGTGGAAGGAAGGAGCCGGCGCCATCTTGGGAGTTCAGGTCCGCCGCCGCAGCATAATTTTCGCCTTTGCGGACCATTACGGGAACCGGGAAGGAGTTGTTTTAGTCACCGCCGCACCGGGGAAGGTAAGGTGAGTCCTCCGGTTCGTTCTGTATTACAGGATCACCGCGGGAAGGATCGTTGGAGGATCGATAGCGGGAGCTCCGTGCTATGCGACCGTTCACATGCCTGTCCAGGCCACGCCCCCCGGAATGGGGAAGTTTGATAGGGGATGTACCTCCCTCTGCCGTGGCCCCCGGGGGAGGGGCCTATTGTGAGGCCAAAGGTGGTGGGTCAGGGTAGTCGGGGTGGGTCAGCGGGGGTGGGTGTAACACCACCGGCAGGGTTGGGGGCCCCCCCGTCCCCCCCCCCACTTCTGGGGGTGCTGAGGGGGGTGCCCCACTTCCAGAGAATGTCTTTCGGGGGTCTCCAGAGGCCAACCTGTTGCGGGGGCTGCTCCTGTGCCCAGGTGGCTGGCTCTCGTACCTCTCTGGACCATCTGTACAGCCGGTTTGGCGCCCAGAATTTCCGCGCCCCCCTGCTGACCAGGAGAGGACGCAGGGGTCGGCGTGGACGAGGGGTACATGTGGTCCAGAGAGGAGACGCAGGAATGTTGTCCAGCTCCGGTACGAGGGTCCAGACCCCTGCCCCGCCCAAGGTGAGGTGGTGGGCCTGGTACTTTCCTTGGGTTTTGGGGTGGGTGACCTTTTTGCTGTCATCCACCCCACCAACACACGGGAGTTCGATATAAGTTTTGTCACTCCCGTGTGTATGGAACGCTTCATCACCAACTTTGGGTTGGTGAGGGGCGTTGACCCTTGGAAGAGGTACAGGCTCATTCCCATCTCCAGGCAGGAAGAGGTTAAGAACATCACCATCCTGGTGAGGAATGAGTCGCTCCCTGCGGAGGACATTGCCACCTGGCTCGGGAGGTACGGGCAGTTGCAGACAACCCTGAGGAAGAACCTTGATGAGCGCAGGGTCTGGACCGGGGCTTGGTTGACCAGGATCCGGCTTAAGAGGGAGGGCAACAGTGTTGCCCACCTCCCTGGCAGCGCCTTCCTAGGCAGAGACCGGATCCTGTCCTTCTACCCGGGACAGCCCCGTTGTTGCTTCAAGTGCAGCAGCCCGACCCACATGAGCTCGGACTGCACGGTGGTCAGATGTGGCCGGTGTCACGAGTTTGGCCACCTGTCCGAGTCATGTAGGGAGATATGCTGCAACTTGTGTGGTGAGATGGGGCACCCGTTTGGCAGGTGCCCCAAAGCATATCAGGGTTCTTTCTCGGGGGGGGGACCTCCCGGGCCGGGAGCGGCCGAAGCTCCCCTGGCAAGTGATGGCTGGGGGGTGGGGATCCTGGAGCCCCTAGTGCTGCTCCAGAGGGACCAACAGGCCCATTGCCTCAAAGAAGGCGGAGCAGGCGTTAGCGAGGGGCTCCCCCCCGGGGGACACAGGCTCGGTTGGTCAGGAGGCTCCTGTGACGCCTACGCCGTCACTATGACTAGAATTGAGAATTAGTCAGTAACAATGGAGAATTCTCAGTATTAAACCACCAATTGACTCTATATTTGTACAGAGAGTGAGGGGTTAATTCATCACATTCCCCTGCAGACTATCTCGCATCAGTGGAGTTGTGAATGTACTATAGGTGAAAGGTGATATCTGGAAACTCTCAGTACAATCACTAAGCATAAGATACTGGGAACAAGATCCTATAGTAATAGCATACACAGCTTATACAGATAACGAGAGTTCTAGCTTGAAATTACTGATTGCTATGGTACTTGCGGTTTTGGAAGCTGTGAGCTTAATCGTTCTTCCTGGAGAGAGAGTGCAGGGAATTAGGATGATCCTAGGAGCTGCAGAGTGTCAGCTCTGTGGTCTAGGCCTCGGGATCCGGATGGACAGAGTCCTGGCGTCGCAACCTACTGTCTGCTTGCAGGCAGGAGATGAAAGGGTCTGTAGTGGAGCTGTTCGGATCACAGATGGCGGCGGGTGTCGACTTCAATAACCGAACACCCAGCCGCCATCAGAGAGGGTTTAAATAGCCCGCCCAACATGGGAAACGAGCGGGCGCGCTTCCGCGTTCCAGCTTGGAACGCAGGGACCCAGGGTGCACCGGAAGTGACACTGACAAGGCATTGGATGGAGCGCAGCTGTCTAAAGAAGGTACAGCTGCGCTCGTTTTATGTAGAATAACGCCGATGGCGTTACATACTCCCCTCCTCAAGGGGTTCCCAAAAATACAACCAGAAGGTGACGGCCAATCAGGGTATCTGCGGTGAAAATGCTTGATGAGTCTAGGAGCATGAATGTGAGAGGAATCTTCCCAAGAGTCATCGAGATGGCTGTAGCCTTTCCAACGAATTAAATATTGGAAGGAAGAACCTTGTCTCTTGGAATCTAGAATTTTCTCTATCTCGTATTCGGTCTCACCGAGAACCTCAACAGGAGAAGGGGGTTGAGGAACTCTGTTAGGGAAGGGATTAGGTGTGAAAGGTTTAATAAGTGAGACATGGAAAGAAGGATGTATCTTCCAATCTGAAGGTAGAAGTAGTTTCACGGTGTTGTTGTTAATGAGATGTGAAATGGAGAAAGGACCAGTGAATTGGCGACCTAGTTTTCTTGAGGGGATATTAAGACGTAAGTTTCGAGTAGAGAGCCAAACTAGATCACCAACTTTGTATTTTGGAGGAGCAGTTCTATGGGAGTCGTAATATCTTTTTTGTCTTTGTTGGGCTGCATGAAGATTAGCATGGAGTATTTCTGAAGTCCTCTTTAACCACTTAAAGACCCCCACACGCACATATACGGCCACAACATGGCTCGTACAGGCACAAGGGCGTAAATTTACGTCCCCGCCTGAGTGCGGTTCGGGGGTCCCATCGGGACCCCCTCCGCGGCGTGCGGGGGTCTCCCTACCTCCGGGAGCGATCCGGGATCTGCGGGCGGATGTCGGCGAATATCCGCCCCCCCGCGATCGCTCCCAGCCAATGGGAGCGCGCTCCCAGCCTGTCACTTCCTCCTCCTGTGTTTACACAGGAAGGAGGAAATTATGTATTCTCTCATCGCAGCGCTGTTTCCCAGCGCTGCTGATGAGAGAAGACATCACAAGTAAGTGTGCACCAACACAACACTGACACACACTCACATAGGCATATTAACCCCTTGTGATCGCCCCCCCCACCCCCCTGTCACAGTGTCACTGAATGCAGTGATTTAATCACTGCATTTAGTGTCAGTGTGACAGGCACTGTAAAAAACAGTTAGTGTTAGGTTCAGGATAGCCCCCCCACCCCCCTAATAAAGTTTTAACCCCCTGATCACCGCCCTAGTTAACCCTTTCACTCCCTATTGCCAGCGTCACTAAGCGATCATTTTTCTGATCGCTGTATTAGTGTCGCTGTTCCCGCTAGGTAGCTATTTTTTTTTTATTGCGATTTTTTTTTTTTTTACTAAAGACATGTGGCTAAATAAATTTTGGCCTAAATGTTTGACTAAAATTTAGTTTATTTGATTTTTTTTTAACAAAAAGTAAAAAATAGTGGTTTTTTTTCAAAAATGTCGCTCTATTTTTGTATATAGCGCAAAAAATAAAAATCGCAGAGGTGATCAAATACCACCAAAAGAAAGCTCTATTTGTGGGAAGAAAAGGACGCAAATTTTGTTTGGGAGCCACGTCGCACGACCGCGCAATTGTCTGTTAAAGCGACGCAGTGCCGAATCGCAAAAACACCTTGGGTCATTTACCAGCGTATTGGTCCGGGTCTTAAGTGGTTAAGTTTGAGAGGTAATGCTCTATAGCAGGAACACTGTTAGGGAGAACATAGGTTGGTGCAGATTTAGTATGGAACCCATAGTTAGCGTAGAAGGGAGAAAATCCGGAGGAAGAACTGGAGGCGTTATTATACGCGAATTCCGCGTGAGGAAGAAATTGAAGCCAGTCGTCCTGTAAATGGGTGCAATAACAGCGTAAGTATTGTTCGAGTGTTTGATTAACCCGTTCCATCTGACCGTTTGTCTGGGGATGATAGGCAGTGGACATACGATGATCAATTTGTAAGGCTTGACAAAGCGCTCTCCAGAATCTGGAAATGAATTGGGTGCCCCGGTCTGAGATAATCTGGGAGGGCAAGCCATGTAACTTAAGAACATTCTGTAGGAAGGCTTGTGCGGTCTCAAGAGAGGTTGGTATCTTCTTTAATGGAATGAAGTGAGCCATTTTTGTTAATAAATCGACAGTAACCATAATTGTGTTGGCACCTTGAGACCTGGGGAGGTCGACTATAAAATCCAGAGAAACAACATCCCAGGGTCTTTCTGGAATAGGATAGATGTAAGAAGACCATAGGGCGGCTTCCTGGAATGTTTGTTGGTAGCACATATGACGCATGAATTAACATAATCAGTGACTGTCTGTGAGAGCCTAGGCCACCAGTAATCTCTTTTGATTAAGCGAATGGTCTTACTGATTCCTGGATGACCTGCCAGTGGAGCATCATGAAGTTGTTTAAGGAGAGTAGGTTGTAAAGCGGGAGGAACGTAAACTTTATTGTTGAATGTATATAGCCCGTTAGGTTGTCTCTTGAGACCCGGGGGCATTGGGGGAACCTCAGTAGGGAGAGATTGGAGAAGTAAGTGTAGGAAGGGAACAGAAGCTCCAATGAAGCGATTGGGTGGAATTATCGAAGAGGGAGGAGTCTCAATTGTGTGACTGTCATGCATTCGTGACAATGAGTCAGCTTTGACATTTTCTGTACCAGGACGATAGGAAATGTTGAAGTCAACCCTGTCAAAGAATAAACTCCACCTAACTTGGCGGGAGGATAGAGTCTTGCAGGCCTTTAGATGTTGCAAATTGCGATGATCTGTAAGGATGGTGATGGGGTGTTTAGAACCCTCCAAAAGATGTCTCCAGTTACTCAAAGCATCCTTTATGGCGAGGAGTTCCTTCTCTCCAATAGGATAGTTCATCTCGGCAGGTAATAGAGTCCTGGAATAGAAAGCCACCGGATGCAGAGGATCCGAAAGAGTAGATCGTTGGGAGAGCACAGCACCCAAGGCAAAGTGTGAGGCATCTACCTCCAATGTGAAGTGACAAAGTGGGTTAGGAAGTTGTAAAATTGGAGCGGAAGTGAAACTGAGCTTCAAGAGGTCAAAAGATTTCTGTGCGTCGTCCGACCAGGAGAAAGGCGTCTTAGAACTAGTGAGACTGTTTAGTGGTTTCACTATCGCAGAGAAGTCTTTAATAAACTTTCTGTAGTAATTTGAAAATCCGAGGAAACGTTGTAGTGCTTTCCTGGAGTGGGGAACGGGCCAGGACAAAATGCACTCAACTTTCGATGATTCCATCTGTATTCCGTTTGGAGTAATTAGATACCCAAGGAAAGAGATGCTGCGTTGACTGAAAACACACTTTTCAAGTTTGGCATATAAAGAGTGTGTTCTCAGTCTAGCCAAAACCCAACGCACATGTTTGATGTGTTCTTCAGGAGAATCTGAGTAGATTAAGATGTCGTCCAAATAAATCACGACGCAAACGTCTAACAAGTCTCGAAAAATGTCATTGATAAACCATTGGAACGTTGCGGGTGCATTGCACAACCCGAAGGGCATTACAGTATATTCATAGAGGCCATAACGTGTCTTAAAGGCTGTTTTCCACTCATCACCTGAGCGGATTCTCACAAGATTGTAGGCACCCCTAAGATCTAGTTTAGTGAAGAGTTTTGAGGTTTGGAGACGCTCGATAAGTTCCGGAATTAATGGTAGTGGGTATCTATTCTTTATGGTGATGTTATTGAGTGCACGGTAGTCGATGATTGGTCGGAGTGAGCCATCTTTATTTTTTACGAAGAACATTGCTGCGCTTGCTGGAGAAGTTGAAGGTCCGATGAATCCCTTTTTAAGGTTCTCATCTATATAATCCTTGAGGTGTACAAGTTCTGGTTGGGATAACGGATAGATCCTTGCGGTAGGAATCGGACTGTCAGCTATAAGGTCTATGGGGCAGTCATAGATCCTATGTGGGAGAAGTTTGTTTGCCATGGTCTTGCTGAAAACATCTGCGAAATCATGTAAATAAGCTAAGAGATCAGAAGGGTAGTTGTTTGTGATAGAGATGGAACATAAAGGATAACAACTCTCCTTACAGTGAATGGACTGTAGATCTAAGGAACTAGTAGACCATTGGAAGGTTGGCTGATGAAGACGAAGCCATGGTATTCCGAGAATTATTGGGAATAAAGGTGATCAGATAACATCAAAAGCAAGGGTCTCAGTATGACCTGAACCACAAGTGACGAGAAGGGGGGAAGTTTGAAATGATATAGGACCTGTGGAGGAACTAGAACCATCAATAAAAGTGAGTGACACAGGGGTTTGCTTGCACACACAGGGTATTTTATTAGATTCTACAATCTTTGAATCAATAAAGTTGCCACAGGCTCCGCTGTCGACCATTGCATCAATGGAAATCCTTTCTAGACCCCACTGTAAAGTAAGAAGAATGATAATGTAGCGGTTTGAAATAGTACCAGTAAATTTAAGCTTGTTAAATTGGTGATTTTTACCTTCCGAATTCCTCTTGAGGAGGGGACAGGTGGAGACAACGTGGTCAGGGGCTGAGCAGTACAGACAGAGGTTTTGGTCTCTGCTGTGTTGTTTCTCAGCTGCGCTTAATGGCCCTTTAATCGCACCAAGTTCCATAGGAAGCTCCTTGGGGGGAGATCTGGCTCTCCTAAAAGGTGTGGGAGGAAATGCATTCGCACCTTCAGCTCTTCTCTCACGGAGACGCCGGTCGATAGTAATGGAGAGTTGCATTAGGTCCTCTAGAGATGTTGGAAGTTCTATGCGTGCAATCTCGTCCTTTAAAGCTTCTGTCAAGCCAAGCCGGAATTGGTTCCTGAGTGCAATATCTGACCACTGGGTCTCTCTGCACCAACATTTGAATTCTGAAATGTAGTCCTCCACTGGTCTTTTCCCTTGTTTGAGACTTCTGATGGAATTCTCAGCGGTTAACTGTTTATTGGGATCCTCGTAAAGGAGGGACATTTCTGTAAGGAAGGTATCAAAAGCCCCCAGGAGATCACCATGCTCTTCTAGATAGGCGTCGGCCCAGACTCTAGGTTCACCCCGGAGATATGAGATAAGGGTGAGAATTCTCACCCTATCAGAATAGTAAGTACGGGGACGTAGTTCGAACATCAAACGACATGAACTGATAAATTGGCGAAAAAGTTTCCTGTCTCCAGAGAAAGGTTCAGGCGCACAAACTTTTGGTTCTGGTCTCTCTCTGGCCTGGGCAAAGTTCTGTTGGCGGAGAGCTTCATTCTCTAAACGTATCTCATTTAAAGAGTTAGTGAGGGTATCCACCCTTTGTGTCAGTCCCAGTAAATGATTTGTTAGATCGGCGGGATCCATAACTTTATTTTTATTTATTTATTTATTTTATTTTTATTTTTTGGGTTTGGTTATTCTGTGACGCCTATGCTGTCACTATGACTAGAATTGAGAATTAGTCAGTAACAATGGAGAATTCTCAGTATTAAACCACCAATTGACTCTATGGGCCAGATTCACGTATTCCAGAGCATCTTTGCTCTGGAGTAACGCTTCTGATTTGCGTTGCACTGCCGAATTTTTAGGAGCAAGTGCTGTCATTCACGAAGCACTTGCTCCTAAAGTTGCGGCAGCGCATCGCAAATGAGCCGGCGGAATTCAAATGTCGCGGGTACGGGGCGTGTAGTATGCTAACTACGCGCGATCCCGCCGCCGACGTACTGCGCATGCGTCGAGTGTCAAAACATCCCCGTGCGCATGCTCCAAAATCTGTGAATGAACGTCAATGACGTCACATTCCCATTCATGACCGTTTTACGCAAGCGACGTTTTTTTTTTTTTTCCCGACGCGATGACGACGCCTATACCTAACATAGGATACTCCAACCCCATGTAGGTATAACTATGCGCCGCGTATCCCGTCCGGAAACGTCGTAACGTCACTGCGTCGCGCCGGATTTCGATCGTGAATTGCCGATTTCCGCTCATTAACATATTTTTTGAGCGTAAATCGGCGGGAACGCCCCCGGCGCCATTTTTAAATTGAAGTAAAGATGCGATGGCGAAACTCAGTTACTCTCATCGCATCGGAACTTCAACCCGGCGTTTCTTGTTTTCTGGTTACAGAAAACAGAAACGCCGGCTCAAAGCCACTGTTACGCTGGCGGATCACTCGATCCGCCAGCGTAACCTTTCATGAATCTGGCCCTCTATTTGTACAGAGAGTGAGGGGTTAATTCATCACATTCCCCTGCAGACTATCTCGCATCAGTGGAGTTGTGAATGTACTATAGGTGAAAGGTGATATCTGGAAACTCTCAGTACAATCACTAAGCATAAGATACTGGGAACAAGATCCTATAGTAATAGCATACACAGCTTATACAGATAACGAGAGTTCTAGCTTGAAATTACTGATTGCTATGGTACTTGCGGTTTTGGAAGCTGTGAGCTTAATCGTTCTTCCTGGAGAGAGAGTGCAGGGAATTAGGATGATCCTAGGAGCTGCAGAGTGTCAGCTCTGTGGTCTAGGCCTCGGGATCCGGATGGACAGAGTCCTGGCGTCGCAACCTACTGTCTGCTTGCAGGCAGGAGATGAAAGGGTCTGTAGTGGAGCTGTTCGGATCACAGATGGCGGCGGGTATCGACTTCAATAACCGAACACCCAGCCGCCATCAGAGAGGGTTTAAATAGCCTGCCCAACATGGGAAACGAGCGGGCGCGCTTCCGCGTTCCAGCTTGGAACGCAGGGACCCAGGGCGCACCGGAAGTGACACTGACAAGGCATTGGATGGAGCGCAGCTGTCTAAAGAAGGTACAGCTGCGCTCGTTTTATGTAGAATAACGCCGATGGCGTTACATACTCCCCTCCTCAAGGGGTTCCCAAAAATACAACCAGAAGGTGACGGCCGATCAGGGTATCTGCGGTGAAAATGCTTGATGAGTCTAGGAGCATGAATGTGAGAGGAATCTTCCCAAGAGTCATCGAGATGGCTGTAGCCTTTCCAACGAATTAAATATTGGAAGGAAGAACCTTGTCTCTTGGAATCTAGAATTTTCTCTATCTCGTATTCGGTCTCACCGAGAACCTCAACAGGAGAAGGGGGTTGAGGAACTCTGTTAGGGAAGGGATTAGGTGTGAAAGGTTTAATAAGTGAGACATGGAAAGAAGGATGTATCTTCCAATCTGAAGGTAGAAGTAGTTTCACGGTGTTGTTGTTAATGAGATGTGAAATGGAGAAAGGACCAGTGAATTGGCGACCTAGTTTTCTTGAGGGGATATTAAGACGTAAGTTTCGAGTAGAGAGCCAAACTAGATCACCAACTTTGTATTTTGGAGGAGCAGTTCTATGGGAGTCGTAATATCTTTTTTGTCTTTGTTGGGCTGCATGAAGATTAGCATGGAGTATTTCTGAAGTCCTCTTTAACCACTTAAAGACCCCCGCACGCACATATACGGCCACAACATGGCTCGTACAGGCACAAGGGCGTAAATTTACGTCCCCGCCTGAGTGCGGTTCGGGGGTCCCATCGGGACCCCCTCCGCGGCGTGCGGGGGTCTCCCTACCTCCGGGAGCGATCCGGGATCTGCGGGCGGATGTCGGCGAATATCCGCCCCCCCGCGATCGCTCCCAGCCAATGGGAGCGCGCTCCCAGCCTGTCACTTCCTCCTCCTGTGTTTACGGATCACAGATGGCGGCGGGTGTCGACTTCAATAACCGAACACCCAGCCGCCATCAGAGAGGGTTTAAATAGCCCGCCCAACATGGGAAACGAGCGGGCGCGCTTCCGCGTTCCAGCTTGGAACGCAGGGACCCACTGCAGTGACACTGACAAGGCATTGGATGGAGCGCAGCTGTCTAAAGAAGGTACAGCTGCGCTCGTTTTATGTAGAATAACGCCGATGGCGTTACAGCTCCCGATCCTCCGGAAGGCAGAGCCGGTGTGGAGGAGTCGGGAAGGCCTGGGGGTCCCGGGCCTCAGGGTCTGGGCCCTGGCCTTCCCCTCCTTTTGTTGCAGGGCCAATCCCCATCCCCCTTCCCCCTCCCCCTCCTCACCATTGCCCCCCCCTCCACCTGTTCCATCTGCCTCCCCATGCAACCCCCTTCCCCTTCTTCTTCTCCTCGTCCAGCTAAGTCTGGTCCCCCCCGTCCCCTCCCCCGTCTCTGGCCCCCCTCCTGCCTCTTCCACCCCCCCCCTTCTGGACCCAGAGTCTCCTCTGGCCCTGTGGCCATGGAGACGGAAGCTGCTCGAGCCTCATCTAAGAGGGAAATCTCAAGCAGCGGGTCTGAGGAAGGGGGTGGCGTTGTCACCTTGGAGAGATGGCAGGAGTGGGAGCAGGTGAGACGCAGGAAGAGGGGGAAGGCTGCAAAATCTGGGGGTGGGAAGTCCCTTGTGAAGGGTAGGGTTCCCCCAGGGGCACAAAATGGGGTGTCCCTGGGGAACACGTTTGGTAGCCTCTCCTCCTCCTCGGACACCGAGGAGGAGGGAGTGTAAACATGTAAATATGTTTTTGTGTTTGTAGTATGAAGGAGAACGTGACCACTTTCAATCATTCTGATGGAGGCACCCTCTCCAATACGGCTTGCGACCATTAATGTTGCAAGTATTCGTTCTGTAGGAGCTCGCTTTATGGCCTTTGATTTTCTCAGCCGTGTTAAAGCTGACATTTTGTTTTTGTAGGAGACCTGGCTTGCATCTGTGGCAGAGATGCATCTAGCAAAGAGGGAGTGGAGATGTCTGGTGGTGGACGCCGTCGTGAGGGGGCAATTTCTCCGGCTAATTATTTTTTATGGGCCTCAAACTAAGAGGGAGAGGAAGAGCCTCCTTACGGCGGTTAAGCCTTATCTTTTTACGTCCCAGCAGGTGATTTTTGGTGGTGACTTCAATATGAACACTAGGCCCAAAGACTGGGCAGGTGCCGCCAACCCTCTGGGATATGATAGTACTTTTTTGAACAGCGTAGTGAGGAAGGCCGGGTTGGTGGATGTGCACGTTCGTCACCTCCCCAACCTCACTGGTTTCACATTTGCCCCTCGCTTACGGAAGATCAGATCTTGACCTTGGAGCAACCGATCACTCTGACTGAGCTTAGATCGACAATTGAGGCCTTACCCAACGGGAAGAGCCCAGGCCCGGATGGGTTCACTAAGGCCTATTATAAGACTTTCATTTCTCACTTGGAGGCCCCCCTGTTGAGATATTTTAATTCTATAGCGGGGGGCGAGGCGATGCCCTCGGAGGCACTACTAGCTCATATTACTGTGATCCCGAAGGAGGGCAAGGACCCCGCTGCCCCACAGAGTTACCGCCCTATTTCCCTCCTTAATTTAGATGTGAAGGTCCTTGCTAAAATCTTGGCTAATAGGCTAAAACACCTGTTGCCTGGGCTTGTGCACCTCGATCAGACGGGCTTTATTCCAGGCAGGGAGGCCAGGGATAATTCCCTGAGAGCGATTCAGCTTATACATTGGGCTCGCTCCTGTTCAGACCCCCGGCCCTACCTCATCCGGTCAACCGATGCCGAAAAGGCGTTTGACCGGGTTGACTGGTCTTATCTACAAGAGGTGCTTGGCCACTTGGGACTTGGTCCTCGTATGTTGGCCTCCATCCTGGCCCTTTACTCTGACCCTTGTGCACAAGTGAGGGTGAACGGCACTCTTTCCCCTCGCTTCCCTATCAGGAACGGCACGAGACAAGGGTGCCCTCTTTCGCCCCTCCTCTTTGCCCTGGTTCTGGAGCCTTTGCTCCGCACTATCAGGGCTAACAGTGACATCAGAGGTCTGCAGGTCGGGAATATGGAACATAAGTTATCGGCTTATGCTGATGATGTTCTTTTTCATCTGGCAAATCCCCTGGTCTCGTTGCCGAACCTGTTGAGGGAACTTAACCACTTTGGAACCCTGTCTAATTTTAAAATAAACTATGAGAAGTCTGAAATCCTCCCCATAACACTGCCCCCGGACCTTGCTGAGAGACTTAGGGACGCCTTCCCCTTTTCATGGGCCAAGACATCCCTGCGCTACCTAGGAGTACAGCTTACAGCTAGACTTGACACCTTGTACACAGCTAACTTCCCCCCTCTGCTGACCATGATCAAGGCGGATCTTTCCCAATGGACCCGCACTGCCTTTACCTGGTTTGGCCGGGTGAATGTGATAAAAATGAATGTTTTGCCCCGCATCCTTTTTTATTTTCAGATGCTTCCGATCCATTTACCCGGACCCTTCTTTGACCGCCTTACTAGTATGCTGACTGAGTTTGTCTGGAACGCACGCAAGCCCCGCATAGCCCTCAAAGTGCTGAAACGTTCTAAGACGGAGGGGGGTCTGGGGTTCCCTGACGTTAGGCGATATTATAGGGCGATAGCTCTTCAAAGAATTCTTGACTGGCGTTTCCATTATCACTCGAAGCTTTGGGTTTCTCTGGAGAAGTGCCTCGCGGGTAGGAACCTCTCGTACGCGCCCTGGTTGCCCCGGGAGCATAGGGGACTTTCTGAGACAACCTCCCCGCTGACGACTCATGTGCTCGCGGTCTGGGACAGGATAAATGCTATGCTTAAATTGTCTCCCCCCATGTCACCGTTGGCCCCTTTGGGTGGCTTTCTCTGGTTCCCTCCGGGAGAACAAATGGCCTTCTTTGGATCTTGGGTGGATGATGGTAACGCCAGTTGCGGCAAACTTATGAAAGACGGTAAGCTTCTTGACTATGAGGCCCTCCCTGCGGGTCGACAGGGCACACGGATGAATTTCTGGCGCTATAGACAACTACACCATTTCTTTGAAAAGCAAGGCCATAGGATTAGGGACCCCTCCTCTCTTACCCCATTTGAGAGTCTTTTTGCTAATGAAGGCCCTACCCCCCACCTGATATCGGAACTGTACCACCTGCTGGGTTCCGCTGCCTCTCTGCCCACACCTGCCTACATAAGGAGATGGGAGAGGGACCTGGATCAGGCCCTTACGGGCGCACAATTGACCCACCTCTACCATCTTACCCATACTTCTTCCATTGATTCTAATGCCGCGTACACATGATCATTTTTTGTGATGAAAAAAAAACGACGTTTTCTGTGAAGTAAAAACGACGTTTTTGAAACGTCACTTTCAAAGACGATGTTGCATACACACCATCGTTTTTTTTCACAAAAAGCGAGGTTACGTTCACCACTCTTTTCCATTGAAGCTCGCTTCATAACTAGCTTCTGGGCATGCGCGGGTTGAAAAACGTCGTTTTAAACGACGTTTTTGCTACACACGGTGACTTTTTGTGAAACAAAAAACGACGTTTTGAAAAACGACACAAAAAATTCAAGCATGTTGGAATTTTTTTTTGGTCGTTTTTTTGAAGACAAAAAACGACGTTTTGCCCACACACGATCAATTTAAATGAAGTTTTAAAAAACGTCGTTTTTTTTCATCGCAAAAAACGACCGTGTGTACGCGGCATAAGACTCAGGAGACAAATTTTAAACTTTTGTCCCGCTGGTACCGGGTTCCGGCGGACTTGGCAAGTATTTATCCCACCCAATCTGGGTTGTGCTGGCGGGGGTGTGGGCACAGAGGCACGCTCATTCACATATGGTGGGACTGCCCCTTGGTTGAGCCCTTCTGGGCGGATGTTAAGGAGCAGATACTGACGATCACAGGGATTGACATTCCCCTCTCTCTGGTGCACTTTCTCCTCCATGTCCCAACTATTCCTCTGAGTCATTACAAAAAAAGTGTTATACCACATTTACTTAATGCAGCCAAGAAGCTGCTTTCAGGTTTATTGGAAGCAATCCCGGGTGCCTAGTCGGGAGGACTGGATACGGGGGGTGAGTGCTATCGGAGAGGCTGAGGGTTGGGTGGCGACCTGTCGTGGCCGCAGCGACCAACACAGGGCTATTTGGGCGCCGTGGACGGATTATGTCTCGGACCCTAACTTCGTCCCCTCTAGTCTAGGTGTTGCGCTCCTAGAATTGGCAAAGCCCTCCCTTAAGGCTCGCAGGTTGCAGATTGCTGATGAACAAAGAGCTGGCCCCCCCTAGTGGTTAATGGTACGGTGGTCTGTTGGTGCTGATGTTATGGACTGGAGTGCTGCGCCCGGTGTGGAGATGGATACATTCTTTACCGACTTCTGAGGTACGCACTGCCCTTTTCTCTTCCCTCTTTTTCTTTTTTCCTCTCTTTCCGTTCCTTTTTCTTCTCTTTCTTGTCCCCCCTTCTCTCCCCTCTTTCTGTATCTCTCATTTCCAGGTTCTTATTTTTTAATTGTTGCCAGTGGGAAGTATATATTAGCGTATGTTGGTTTGCACAATTAGGTTCACTGGCGCACGAAGGGGGACGGCGGTTAGCTCTATGGCCCCGTCCATGTCCTTTGGCAGACCCCCTGGTCCTGGCCCTCTGGCCCGCATGGGAGCGGTGGGTGGTTAGATGGAGGTCTAGATGCCTCCCCCTCCGCCCCGGCTGTGGGTTGCAGGTCTGGGCCTGGGCCATGCTGTTCCTCGCCCCCTCCCCCATTAGTATCTTAGGTTTGTCCCCCTTCAGTGCCTTGTTCAGTTGATGTTCAATTTCATGCTCTTATAGGTTGCTGCCCACTTGGCTACCTTGTTGTCCCGGGGGTCGGCGTGGCTGCTGGCGCCCTTTTGGGTGTCGGCCGTCGCGGGGACCCCTGTGTCTTTAATTGCACTCCCTGTTAACGATTCTGTACATATGCACAGTGAGATATATATGATGTATGCTTATGACTGTTGGTGGCCCTGCGAGGCCGACATCTGTCACACAAAACTTTACTGGACATGTCTGTCCTGTGTTTTACATGTTTTCCCCTATCTCCCCCCCCCCCTCCCTCTTATTCATTTTTTTTTTTTTTTTGTTATTCTTTCAATAAAAACTGATTATACAAAAAAAAAAAAAAAAAAAGAGGTCTGGCGACTTTTTCTGGGAAATCTCTAGGTACAGGGCAGCTTCCAAGTACCAAGCCTACCAGAGGCTACGCAGGCAGCTTGACCGCCTGGTGTCCTCTGGGGGCTCTCGGGAACAGATATCCGGTCTGAAGGCGCAGATGGAGTGTCAGTACGACCGTCTCGCCTCCCTGGTTCTTGAGAGGGATTATGGGAAGTTCACCTCTCCCGATCCCTACAAGAGCTGTGGTGAGGCGGCGAGTTCGAAGGTCGTACACGGCCTGAAGGATGCCTCGGGATCTCTGGTCCGGTCCAGATCGGGGATCCTGGGTGTCGTCAGAGACCACTTTTCGGACCTCCTGAAGAAGCGGCCTCTAGACATGGAGAAAGTCAGGGTATTCCTTGATGAGACCCCGCTGGAAGTGGGGTCTGACCTTCCTGACTCTCTGACAGAAGAGATCTCAGTAGCTGAAGTCGAGCAGGCTATCAGCTCTTTAGCATCTAAAAAGTCGCCAGGGCCCGATGGGCTCACGGCAGAGTTTTACAAAACCTTTAAGAGGGATGTGTACCGTGAATGTTTGGCCTATGGCCTGCTGCCTCCCTCAATGAGAAGGTCAGCTCTGATCCTTCTGTCAAAGGGGAAAGGCCCATCTGTGGTGGAGAATTGGCATCTGATCGCCCTTCTTACCACAGATAGGAAGATACTGGCAAAGATCTTGTTTACACGTCTGTCTGCTTTGGCGGGCAGGATGCTTTCTCCCTCTCAGCACTGCACAATTCCCGGCCTGAACGTCCAGGAGGCTGTGGAAAGGTGTAGGGCTGATGGCAGCGAGCGGTATCTGCTTGCACTGGATCAGGCTAAGGCATTTGATCGGGTGAACCACAAATACCTTTGGCTGCTTCTGAGGAGATACGGTCTGCCTGATTAATTCGTTGATTGGCTACAGGTATTGTATAGGGGAGCTGAGAGCTTCCCTTTTGTCAACAGTTGGGTGGGTGGGGCCTTTGCTGTGGACTCGGGCGTCCGGCAGGGGTGCCCGCTGAGCCCCCTTCTGTACATCTTTGCGGTTGACCCCTTCGTAAGGAGGCTAGACTGCGGGCGTCTGGGGGGGTTCCGGTGGGACCTGTCGGGGGTCCGGTTTCGACGGTGAGGGTCGTGGCCTATGCGGATGACGTCTCGGTGGTGGTATCTGGTCGTGAGGAGGCCCATTATGTGGAATCCCAGATCGGGTGCTACTCTGAGGTGTCAGGCTCGCTGGTCAATTGGGACAAGAGTGAAGTTTTCTGGATGGGGAAGGAGGGGGAGCAGTTCCCCCTTCCGGACGTGTTCCCCACGTCCGTACCAGAGTTTCGTCACCTTGGCATTCATTTCGGCCTGGGTGATTATTCCAAGCTAAATTGGGAGCGCAGGCTGGTGAGTGCCACTCGGAAGGTGAAGGCCTGGAAAGGTTGGAAACTTTCCCTGAGGGAAAGGGTAAGCTTGGTCAAGACGTACTTATTGCCTGAGTTTCTCTTTGTGAGCTACGTGTGTCTTTTGCCAGCATCTCTCTATGCTCGGGTCTATGGTCTGTTCTTCCTGCTGTTGTGGGGAAACAGACTGAACCTGATCAAGAGGGAGGTCACATACCGCCAGCGAAGGCAAGGTGGGTTGGACATGGTCAACCCGGTGGTGTTCTTCATCATCATTTTTGTAAAGCACAACTTGCAGTCCAACTTTGTGGACGCGACTTCCTGGTGGGAATGTTCATGCAAGGACTGGCTCTTGCTGTTCTTGAGGGAGTGGGGGAGGCCCGGCAATCTGAGGAGATCGCATGGGTATCTCCCATCCTATGTCCCCCTGGCATTGAAGGTACTGAGGCAGTGGCGGATAACTGCCCTTGAGGTGGGCTCTCTGGGTCGGCGTGAGCTGTACCTAAGGGTCATGACCTCGGACATTTTGAAGCCCCTGTCTTTAAGGGACTGTCCTGAGAGGGTCCTCACGGAGGGGTTAGCCCTCTTGAATTCTTCCAGAATTCCGAATACATTTTGGGATCTTGCATGGAGGTCGTTCCATGGACGACTGTACGTCCGTGCAAATCTCAAGTATCTGAACCTAGGGGACAGGGGCTGACCCCGACGGGAATGTGGAGGGACATTGGAGACCATGGACCATTTTCTGGTCCAATTTCCCTTCAACATGGAGGTTCTTATGGGGTAGGGGGTGCCACTGGCTACCCCCGCCTTCCGGCCCTGACCTATGCTGAGCGAGTGTACGGTGACTTCGGGGTCCGCAGGGGTTTCGAGTTATCGTCACTTTATTTAGTCAGTGTAGTTGTGCTTTATTACACTTGGCACGCTCGGTGTTTGGTGTCCACTAGGGACAAAATCCTGTCTGTGCATGAGGTGGTGGGCGATATCTTTCAGGAGTTGGTGAAGGTGCGGGATCTGGAAAGGAGCAGGGTTGGGCCTGAGAGGTGTGCCCATTTATGGAGGGGGTTCCTCTTCCAGCCCCCTTAGGTCACCACTCTGCCCCTCTCCATAGGTAGGGGCAACTATTCTTTTTACCCCCTTAGATTTTGTTTACAGAGTACTTTTTGAAATAAGGCTACAGACATGTCTGACTATCATGTTCTCGCTCATACGTGGGTTGTAGGTATTTGTTGTTATGGTGGTGGGGTGTGTTGTGGGTTGGCGATGATCTGGACAGTAGTGGTTTCTATTGACTTTAATATCTCCCTATTGTACCAGTGAGCCGTTTTAAGTTGGTTTTGTTCTTTTGTTGGCAATGATCTGGACAAGCTTTTCTGATGGACTATAAAGACTTTCTCTTGTACCAGTGAGCCTGTTGTAAATACCCGTTCTGATGTTTTTTTTTTTTTTTTGCAGTTATTTTCTTGGGGGTGGAGGTTGGTGGTATGATGATTTGTGTGTGTTGTTTGTTTTATTTTATTTTATTTTTGTATATTTGTTAACTTTTTTTTGTCGTAGTTATAAATAAAAATTTTCCACACCAAATTAAAAAAAAAACGGCGTGGGTCCCCTTCCATGTGCATACCAGGCCCTTAGATTTGGTCTGGAACTTAAGGGGTTAAACCTACGCCGAAAAAACAGCGTGGGGTTCCCCCCAGATCCAGACCAAACCCTTATCCCAGGCACGCAGTCTGGCCGGACAGGAATGGGGGTGGGGACGAGCGAGCGCCCCCCCCCCCCCCCACCTGAACCGTACCAGACCGCATAGGCAAAAGAGCCTCTTCCCGACAACCCTGGCCATTGGTTGTCAGGGTATGCAGATGGAGGGCATATCAGAATCTGAGAGCCCCCTTCAATAAGGTGGCCCCCAGATTCCGGCCCCCCACCTCATGTGAATAAGTATGGAGTACATTGTACCCCTTCCCATTCACCTGGGGAAAAAATGTAATGTAAAAAAGACACCACACAATTTTTAAAAATAATTTATTAGTCAGCTGGGGGTCTTCTGCCGGGGCCCCCCACCCCATTAAGCTTTTTTACATTCAGGGGGGGGGGCGGACTTCGCTGTTTTCTCCTGGGGGTGCTCCAGCCCCCTGGGCTTCTATGCTGTCTTCCGCCGGGGGGAGACACCCCTGGGCTTCTCCGCTGGCTTCTGTTTCTGCCTGGCTCCTCTGCGGGGCCAGGGCTTCTCTCCGATGGCTTCTGCCGGAGGGCGCCACCCTCCAGGCTTCTCCGGTGCCTTCCGCTTCTGCCTGGCACCTCTGCGGGGGCCAGGGCTTTTCTCTGCTGTCTTCTTCCTTCTCTTCCATTTGATGTTGACACGATGAGGTCCCGCGCTGAAATGCCGTCTGAGCAGTGCGCATTGACTTATATAGGCATAGGGCGTGATCACCGGGTGATGCTACCATGTGACCTCAACCCATGTGACATCACATTCCCATCATGCCCCGGGAATGTGATGTCACATGGGTTGAGGTCACATGGTGGCATCACCCGGTGACCACGACCTATGCCTATATAAGTCGATGCCCACAGCTCAGATGGCATTTCAGTGCGGGACCTCGTCGTGTCAACATCGAATGGAAGAGAAGGCAGAAAACAGCGGAGAGAAGCCCTGGCCCCCGCGGAGGAGCCAGGCAGAAGCGGAAGGCACCGGAGAAGCCCGGAGGGTAGCGCCCCCCGGCAGAAGACAGCATCGTTCCTCCAAAATCCAATGTTTTCCGCAGATCCAGAAAAAACACACGTGGTCATGCCTATTTGGCGTAAAACAACGTTTATAAACATTGGGCCAGATTCTCATAGAATTCCGGCAGCGTAGCGTAAGCCAGTTACACTACGCCGCCGCTGCTTGCTGGAGCAAGTGCTTGATTCTCTAAGCACTTGCTCCCGAGGTTTCGCTTACGTCGCGTAAATCGCGCAGCGTAAACCCGCGCAATTCAAATGGGGCGGCTTGTATTTAAATTAAGCGCGCCCCCGCGTCGAACGAACTGCGCATGCGCCGGCCGGGGGAAAAGCCCAGTGCGCATGCTCCAAAGGACGTCACATTTTCTCAATGTAAACGACGTAATCGCAGCGTACGCCAGCCCCATTGAGAATCGACGTACGCAAACGACGTAAACGACGCACAACACGACGCGGTCCCGAGGCCATACTTAACATGGCATCCGACGGGACACGACGGCATCCGACGGGACCTCGTAAGGTTACTCCACATAGAAGCTGGGGTAACCTTACGCGGACGAAAACGACGTAGGCGACGACGGGGCGGCGTAAAAGCGATCGAGAATCGGCGTACTACTTCATTTGCATATGCAAATGAAAAAACAACGTAAAAGCCACCTAGTGGCCGGAGTTGTCATTACATCTACGATCCGAAAGTGTAATTGTATTACGCTTGTCGGATGTAGAAGCGTATCTATGCAAAAGTGATGCTCAGCATCACACGCATAGCTACGAGCCAAAAAAAAAGGCGATACGACGGGGTATCTGAGATACTCCGTCGTAACGCCTCTGAGAATCTGGCCCATTGTTGTCAAGAAGATGTGTTTGTTCAACCTTACTAGAATGTGAAAGGCAAACCGGATTTATTCACACAGTGATAATAAGCAGCGGTTTACAAATCTGGACTCAGGAGCACCTGTGTGTCCCCCATAACTAGCATATTTATTAGGATCACAAATGATACTTTGGGGGTGCATCCATGTGTGTCACTTTGCCAAAAAGCGTCAGTAGTTCAGCTTGGGGTAACTCAGAAAAACTAAGGAAGGATCCCAAACAGACAATTGTACCCCACTTCTAAGCAATGTTTGGTATTTCTGCCCTCCAATACCTTTTGTTTCCTTTTATTAGGTGGATGTTGAAGAAAGAGAGGTGGAAGAAAGAGAGGTGGAAGAAAGAGAGGTGGAAGAAAGAGAGGTGGAAGAAAGAGAGGTGGAAGAAAGAGAGGTGGAAGAAGGAGTGGTGGAGATTATCTGCACAACAGGTCAGTGTCTGTCACCCCAGCTTCACAGGGATAAAGTAAGGCCCGGAGCAATGACAAAATGCAATAAGCGGAGGGCCGGCCATGACAGGGTTAACTAAAGCCCTGGTCTGGTCGGTAGGAGGGGTCAAGGAGGGAGTAGAGAGAGGGGAGGGGGAGGTTATAAATTCCCCTCCTCCCGCTTCCTGGGTTAACACACGTGGGGAAAAGTTTGCTGAGGTAGGACACGCTGCTGGGGATTTAGTTTGCTCTGCCTGAAGGGGGGATTTTCGGAGTTAATACATCCGACTGGGGGGTTTGTCAGCCCTGCAGTAATGTCTGGGGTGGATGCTATTTTCGCCCAGCTCAGGGAGGAAGCCGAGTGGCACGGGGAGGGGTGGCTGCAGGCCATGCTGGGGCCTCTCCTCCCGCAGGGGGATGTTGTAATGGATGCTCCGGTTCAGGGGGGGGGGGGGATACCACCCGAGCGCGGCTCTCTCGGCCGCCAAATCGTTATTCTCCGGGCCCATCCACCAGATCCCGCAGAAGGGAGGGGAGCCCCATCCGGGCCCCCTCGGGCCCCCCACAAAGCGGACGGCGGCGGCGGCGCCACAGCAATGCGGCGGACCGGCAACGAGGCTCAGGGGGGGCGGCCAGGGGGCTTCAGTGCAGCGGCAGGCCCGCCCGGCGGGTTGATCAGAGGGATGTGGGCTCCAACCCCGGTTGTGCACCGGAGGTCCAGGAGCCTCGGCGAGGGAGGTCTACACCTGCGGTGGCTATCCCTTTACCATCCGCGGCTAGCCACCTCCAATCCAGCCCGGTGGAGAGCGGGCATGGGGGAGTGGAAGACGGCAGAGAGTGTGCGGCACCCAGGAAAGCGTCGGGGAAATCGATGCACGGGTCCAGAGTGCGCAGGGTGAGCGAGGCCAGCTCTGGGCCCTCGGCCTCCAGGCACGAGTCGCCTGGTGGACCATCATCTGGAGAGGACGTCCGGCCGGGTGACCTTCGGAGGGGGAGCTGTCGGAGTCTGAGTAGGAGGTCGGTCCCAGGACGGATGTCGCAGCGCGGGAGACGAGTCGTTCGGCTGGTGGGATTGCTTCCAGGCAGCCCGGTAAGTCGTTTTCGGCAATTTCTAATGTTTTACACAATACTGGTGTGTTGGTTGGGGGCCAGGGGGTCCCCGTGACAGGTTGGTGGTACCCGCTGTGGCGGGGGGTAGCGGGGTGAGGTCTGGTGCCCAAGGGGAGCAGTCAGGGGGGGTTGCAGGATTGCAGCGTTTTTTGGTGGGCTTGGAGGCCTTAGTGAGTCAACTGAAGGGGGGAGGGAGCCCCGCTGTGGCAAACCTAGCCACTTCTGGAACACTGGACGTTACATGTCAAAAGGTTGTCTGTATTATATGCTATGTATTCTGCTGGGTCTTATGTGGGCATAGTAATTCATATGCTGGCAGCTGTAAGCCACTAGCATTCAAGTACTTCGTTTTATGTTGCCCAATCAGTGTTCGGCAGTTTTAAACCGAACTCCCACAACACATAACCCCAGACCCCAGCTATCAACCGACTTTTCCCTCGTGCAGCAATGCCTGATGGGAGAATTATCCAAAATGTTAAGTTCCCCATCTGGTCCTCCCTGTATTACCCCTGTTAAATTAATTTGGCTGTTTGGAAACCCCGTGCATGGGGAATTCTATAAATATGGAAGCCTGTGAATAAAAAGTCTGTTGACTCTCAGAGCTGTGTGTCGTCTGGTTACTGGGGGGAGATTTGGGACATTGCCTTACTTGTCAATGCTGACTGTGGATTTACCCTGGTTACCAGCGGAGATCGTGGAGTTTATTATTGTACTCCGCTACAATTGGTGGCAAGCGACGGGATCCAACCTTACAGCCGATAAGCGCAATTCGTGCAATGTGAACTACCGATGTAAATGGAGACGGATTATTCTAGGCTAAAGCGGCAGACATTAAAGGAACTGCTAGAAGCCAGGGGTAAGGTAGCCAGCAACAAATCCAAAGCTGTACTAACTGCCGAGCTGATGGAGGGAGACAGAGCCCGCAGCGCTACACCACCAGCAGCCATGGAAGAAACCCTCTACCAGAGAGAAATGAGGACCAGGCTGGAATTTTTGCCACAGCCTACAGTGCCTGCCGCCGAGAATGTGTTTTTAGCACGACAGCATCGCGCTGAATCTCGGCGACAGGCTGCCGATATCTTGCACTCGCTGGAATAGTAAAAGCACATTCCAGCGAGTGCGTCATAGAAGCGACGGGGATCCGACGCGGATTCCCGCCAATTCTACACGTGGGCGGAGTTTGTTATGAATCCTGAAGGAGAAATCCCCGCCGGATTTAAAAAAAAAATCTGGCATGGGTTCCCCCCTCAGGAGCATAACGGGCCCTTAGGTCTGTTATGGGTTGTAAGGAGACCCCCTACGCCGAAAAACGGCGTGGGGGTCCCCCCACAATCCATAACAGACCCGTATCCAAAGCACGCCGGCCGGCCGGTCAGGAAGGGAGTGGGGGAGAGCGAGCGCCCCCCCCCCCCCCTCCTGAGCCGTACCAGGCAGCATGCCCTCAACATGGGGGGGTTAGGTGCTCTGGGGCAGGGGGCGCACTGCGGCCCCCCACCCCAGAGCACCCTGTCCCCATGTTGATGAGGACAGGGCCCCTTCCCGACAACCCTGGCCGTTGGTTGTCGGGGTATGCGGGCGGGAGGCTTATCGGAATCTGGAAGCCCCCTTTAATAAGGGGGCCCCCAGATACCGGCCCCCCCACCCTAAGTGAATGAGTATGGGGTACATTGTACCCCTACCCATTCACCTGCAAATAAAAAGTGTAAACACAAATAAACCACACAGGGTATTGAAATATTTTATTAGTTGGCCGCGGGGGGGGGGGGTGTGTATGATCGCTTTTATAAAAGCGTCCCCCTCCGGCGGGCTTCTGTGGGGGGTGGGTGCCGCCGTCTGGTTCTCTTCCGCCGCCGGGGGGGGCGCTTTGATAAAAGCGCCCACCACCCGGCGGGCTTCTTTCGACGTCTTCGGCGGCTGGGGGGTCTTCTCCCACTCTCCGGGGTCTTCTCCGGCTGTCCGGGGGTCTTCTGCGGCTCTCCGGGGGTCTTCTCCGCTCTCCGGGGGTCTTCTTCTTCTTCAGGACTCGCCGCCGCTATCTTCGTGTGTTAGCTAAATTACTGGCGGCGGCGAGTCCCCTCTTCTGTGACGTCTTCTTCTTCTCTTCTTCTTCTCCAGATGTTGACGCGACGCTTCCTTCTGCTGTTATGGCTGGCGCGGCTCGCAGCGAATTATATAGGCCTGTCTTGTGACGTCGCAGTCCCATCATGCTCCGGTAGGTACTGAAGAAGAAGAAGACCCCCGGAGAGCGGAGAAGACCCCCGGAGAGCCGCAGAAGACCCCCGGAGAGCCGCAGAAGACCCCCGGAGAGCCGGAGAAGACCCCGGAGAGTGGGAGAAGACCCCCCAGCCGCCGAAGACGTCGAAAGAAGCCCGCCGGGTGGTGGGCGCTTTTATCAAAGCGCCCCCCCGGCGGCGGAAGAGAACCAGACGGCGGCACCCACCCCCCACAGAAGCCTGCTGGAGGGGGGCGCTTTTATAAAAGCGATCATACACACCCCCCCCCCCCCCGGCGGCCAACTAATAAAATATTTCAATACCCTGTGTGGTTTATTTGTGTTTACACTTTTTATTTGCAGGTGAATGGGTAGGGGTACAATGTACCCCATACTCATTCACTTAGGGTGGGGGGCCGGTATCTGGGGGCCCCCTTATTAAAGGGGGCTTCCAGATTCCGATAAGCCTCCCGCCCGCATACCCCGACAACCAACGGCCAGGGTTGTCGGGAAGGGGCCCTGTCCTCATCAACATGGGGACAGGGTGCTCTGGGGTGGGGGGCCGCAGTGCGCCCCCTGCCCCAGAGCACCTAACCCCCCCATGTTGAGGGCATGCTGCCCGGTACGGCTCAGGAGGGGGGGGGCGCTCGCTCGCCCCCACTCTCTTCCTGACCGGCCGGCCGGCGTTGTGGGGGGACCCCCACGCCGTTTTTTCGGCGTAGGGGGTCTCCTTACAACCCATAACAGACCTAAGGGCCCGTTATGCTCCTGAGGGGGGAACCCATGCCGGATTTTTTTTAAAAATCCGGCGGGGATTTCTCCTTCAGGATTCATAACAAACTCCGCCCACGTGTAGAATTGGCGGGAATCCGTGTCGGATCCCCGTCGCTTCTATGACGGCTTTGTCTCCATCGCGGCAAGCCAGCTCAGCGCTGGCTCTCGCGATGGGGCTCACAAGTGCTCAATCTCGCCGAGAAAGGGAGCGAGATTGACACAATATCCCAGTCACCTACTGAATATCAGATGCCATGCTGCACATGGTAATGGCGAATGTGCAGGAGTACGTGATGGCACACAGTCCGCAGTATACACAGTCTCGAGCAGAATCCACTACTGGGTCACTCTACAACCAGGTAAAACCCAAGATTCCCTATCATGCCTTTAAAATGTTTTGCGAGGAGAAGGATGAGATTGATGAGTATTTACAGGATTTTGAGAGACTGTGTGATTTACATGACTTGGAACGGACAGTATGGGTCCCATTGCTAGCAGGCAAGCTGGCAGGTCGGGCAGCAGAAGCATATCGCGCTGTACCCAGTGAGGACAGCAAGGATTATGATAAAGTGAAGCGAGCGATATTAGAGAGATACGCCATTACTCCAGAGGCATACCGGCGCAAGTTTAGAAACCTGCGCAAACCAGAGAAGGATTCACATGCTGAATGGGCACACAAGCTGGACCAAGCTTCCCAAGGGTGGATACAAGCCAGCCAAGCCACTACTATGGAGGAACTGAGACAGTTAATGCTGTTGGAGCAATTCTTCAACGGTTTGTCCCCAGAGGCACAAGAATGGGTGCGAGACAGGAAACCTCTCACCCTAACCGAAGCGGCTCGATTAGCGGATCAGCATTTTGATGTGAGGAGACATCATGGGCCCCTAACCAAGAGTTATCCTCGACCCACGGGACCACCCAGTACTCTACCACCCCCCGCTCTCACAGCCTCCCCTTTTCGTCAATCCCAAGGGACTTTACCACCACCCTCCAGATATAACGGACGTGCCAACATCCAATGCCACACCTGCAAACAGTGGGGACATATGGCACGCGAGTGCACCCAAAACCGGGGCAGACCCGCCTGGAACCAAGGCCGACCGAACCCGGCACCAAGGGCTGCTGCCCATCATTATCAATAGGAGCCGGCCACTCAAGAGATGTTGAGCATTCCAGCGGAAGAACCCCTGGGAATCTTGCATGAGGTGATGACAGTCCGAGCCATGGATAACCGGCAGCATCATCGACAGCCAGTGACCTTGGAGGGGAAAGAAGTCCAGGGGCTTCGGGATTCAGGAGCTACTTTAACCTTGATAGCACCCCATTTGGTCCCTGACTCGGCACACACTGGCGGATCCGTGGCAGTACGAGTGGCAGGGGGAGCAGTGTACCGACTACCCATTGCCAAAGTACATTTGGATTGGGGTGTGGGAGGGGGGACGGTAGAAGTGGGCCTCATGCAAAATTTACCAGCAGATGTTATGCTGGGAAATGACTTGGGCCAGATGACCTCTGCTTTTGTACCCCAGGCCCCATACCAGGAAGCCCATCCAGTGACCACACGGCAACAGGCTCGCACCACGGTTCCACCGACACACTCTGAGGCTCAGGTAAGAGACCATGACCCCCACACGACACATATGTCCTGGGATACCCCGACTAAGTTTGAGGCCGAGGTGAGGTCAGACCCCACGCTACAGGTATACAGGGACAGGGTACACGCTGACCAGGCTGGGCTAGAGGGGGAGCGGTACACCTGGGAGAAAGGGCTACTTTACCGCATTGCTGAAAGAGGAGTGGGAGGGTCGGCCACAGTAACGACTAAACAGTTAGTGGTTCCCCAGAAGTATAGGCAAGAACTGCTTCGGATTGCCCACGACATTCCCCTGTCTGGGCATCTGGGGATGACACGTACCCGATACAGGTTGACCCACTCTTTCTTCTGGCCAGGGATCTCCAAGGATGTGAGGCAATACTGCACCTCCTGTGACATTTGCCAGCGAGTAGGCAAGCGAGGTGACCGCCACAAAGCCAAGTTATGTCCTCTTCCCATTATTGAAGAACCCTTCAGTAGGGTGGCCGTAGATATAGTGGGGCCCTTACCAAAACCCAGTCCCTCCGGGAAAATATATATTTTAACTGTAGTGGACTATGCCACCCGGTACCCCCAAGGCTATAGCCCTCACCAACATTCATGCCGAAACTGTGGCAGAGGCCTTAATGAAAATATTTTCCAGGGTGGGGTTTCCCCAAGAAATCATATCCGATAGAGGCACCCAGTTCACCGCCGAGGTAACCCAACAACTATGGAAGATATGTGGCATTAAGCCAATAGTAAATTTGGCGTACCACCCCCAGTCCAATGGTCTATGCGAAAGGTTTAATGGTACGCTGAAGCAGATGCTCCGTACATTTGGAGAGGCTCATAAAGACTGGGAGCGCTTTCTACCCTATCTGCTCTTCGCTTATAGAGAGGTACCCCAAGAGTCAACAGGGTTTTCCCCTTTTGAATTACTGTTTGGGAGAAGGGTGTGAGGGCCACTAGACCTAATTAGAGAGCATTGGGAGGGGGAGAGTAGCCCAGACGGAACCCCTATTGTATCCTACGTACTGGAGTTCAGGGACCGTCTGGAGGCGCTAACCCAGGCTGTGCGCACCAACCTCCGGGCGGCCCAACAACGTCAGCACCGCTGGTACGATAGGGGAGCCAGAGACCGCAGCTTTCAGGTGGGACAAAAGGTTTTGATTTTAAAACCGGTCCGCACAGACAAGCTGCAGGCCATCTGGCAAGGCCCATACCAGGTGGTGGAACAGAGATGTGACACCACCTATGTGATTGGCCCCTGCTCAGGGGTAGGGGAGAGATGCATGTTCCACGTGAATATGCTCAAACCATACCATGAGAGGATAGAGGACGTGGCCGCCATATGCGCTTCCGCCTCGGAGGATCAGGAGAATCTGCCACTACCTGACCTCTTAGAACAGGAGGGACAGACGGAGCCCTCCAAGGGGGTTCAGCTGGGGGAGCGGCTAAGCCCTCAGGAGCGTGCCCAGGTACAAGAGCTGATTGTAGCTAAAGGGGCTACCTTCTCCAATTTACCTGGGTACACTCCGCTGGCCACTCACCGAGTCGAGACCCCGGGACAGCTACCTATGCGGCAAACCCCATATCGTGTCCCTGAAGCAGTCAGGACGCATATGAAGACTGAGATTGACGAGATGTTGCAGCTGGGGGTTATCGAACCTTCCGATAGCCCCTGGGCATCACCAGTAGTGCTGGTACCAAAGAAGGATGGCACGACACGTTTCTGTGTCGACTACCGGAGGCTAAATGACAAAACGGTGTCTGATGCCTATCCGATGCCCCGGATAGACGAGCTGCTGGATAAGATGGGACGGGGCCGGTATCTCACTACCTTAGACTTATGTAAGGGATACTGGCAGATTCCACTGGCCGAGGAGGCCATCCCCAAGTCGGCGTTTGTCACCCCGTTTGGCCTGTATCAATTTCGGGTCATGCCATTCGGGATGAAGAACGCTCCGGCAACTTTTCAGCGGATGGTCGATCGGTTATTGGACGGATTCCAGGAATACGCATGTGCCTATTTAGACGACATCGCCATATTTAGCCAGACCTGGGCAGAGCACCTGCAACACATAGGGGCCATTCTAGATCGTATTGGAGAGGCAGGGTTAACACTGAAACCCAGCAAGTGTCATATAGGGATGGCTGAAGTGCAGTACTTGGGCCACCGGGTGGGGAGCGGGCGACAGAAACCCGAACCAGCTAAAGTTGAAGCCATAGCTAAATGGCCCACCCCCAGGACGAAAACCCAAGTGCTAGCGTTTCTAGGTACTGCGGGGTACTATAGAAAATTCGTACCCAATTATAGTGCCCTGGCCAAACCCTTGACTGACTTGACACGCAAGAACCTGCCCCGACAGGTTGTCTGGGCCCCAGAGTGTGATCAGGCATTCCAACAACTAAAGACTGCTCTAACTAATGCCCCTGTACTTGCTGCTCCTGATCCAACTAAAAGATGCCTTGTCCATACGGACACTTCAATGTTTGGATTGGGAGCAGTGCTGAGCCAAGTGGGAGCCGATGGCGGAGAATACCCCGTAGCTTACCTGAGCCGAAAGTTATTGCCACGAGAAGTAAGCTACGCTGCCATTGAGAAGGAATGCCTGGCCGTGGTGTGGGCCCTCAAAAAGTTGCAGCCGTATTTGTATGGACAACCTTTTTCGCTACTCACAGATCACAACCCGTTGGTGTGGCTAAACCGTGTGGTGGGAGACAATGCCCGGCTGCTGCGCTGTAGTTTGGCGCTGCAGCCGTTTGACTTTACAATCCACTACCGACCAGGGAAGCAAAACGGTAATGCCGACGGGTTATCTAGACAAACTGAACTTGAAAAGTGATCTGTGAAATTACACCCCCGGACATCCCCAAGCCGATCCGTTGGGATCAGACTGTGTATGCCGGCTTGGTTCTGGGGGAGCATTGTGGCAAACCTAGCCACTTCTGGAACGCTGGACGTTACATGTCAAAAGGTTGTCTGTATTATATGCTATGTATTCTGCTGGGTCTTATGTGGGCATAGTAATTCATATACTGGCAGCTGTAAGCCACTAGCATTCAAGTACTTAGTTTTATGTTGCCCAATCAGTGTTCGGCAGTTTTAAACCGAACTCCCACAACACATAACCCCAGACCCCAGCTATCAACCGACTTTTCCCTCGTGCAGCAATGCCTGATGGGAGAATTATCCAAAATGTTAAGTTCCCCATCTGGTCCTCCCTGTATTACCCCTGTTAAATTTATTTGGCTGTTTGGAAACCTCGTGCATGGGGAATTCTATAAATATGGAAGCCTGTGAATAAAAAGTCTGTTGACTCTCAGAGCTGTGTGTCGTCTGGTTACTGGGGGGAGATTTGGGACATTGCCTTACTTGTCAATGCTGACTGTGGATTTACCCTGGTTACCAGCGGAGATCGTGGAGTTTAATATTGTACTCCGCTACACCTGCCATTGGCCCGACGGCAGCCTGGGTGCCGGCGGTAGGAGCCAGGGCTATGGTATCCGCGGAGGTGTCTGCCGTGGCTGTGAAAGTGGTGCCGGTGGATGGAGGGAAGAGCTCGGCTGTGGATGGGGCAGTGTCTGCCGCACAGCCAAGTGATGAAGGGGACATGGGGGGTGTCTCCGCAAAGAAGAGGGATCTGGTCCGGTTGGCGGACACGGCGAAGGGGGAGGTGTACACTTGTTATGAGGCACCCCTGGGTTCACATTTGAAGCAGGAGGTGCGGGACAAGATTTGGAAGAGCGAATACGTAGAGATATTTGCGCTGTTGCCTCTGGAGAAGTTTAACCTGGACAGGGTTAAACCGGAGGAGTCCAAAAAAGAGGATAAGGAGAAGAGGAGGTATAGGCTTATTCCCAGGACGTTTGCGAATTGGTCGCAGGCGTATTCGATCATGGCGAGCGTGATCGGCGAGAAAAACCCTGAACACTGTTCGGCGCTTTTCAGTTACCAGGAAGCGATCAGCGAGGCCTATCGGTGTTACGGAGGCACGGGGTGGCTCCGGTACGATGAGCAATTCCGGCAGCGCCGGGCAATTAGGCCAGACATTAGGTGGGATACCAAGGACATTGGCCTTTGGATGCGGCTTATGTCGGCCCCACGGACGTCCACGCCATTTTTTCAGGGGGGGCGGTGGAACCTCTTCCCCAGGACAGTCGGCCGGAAAGAAAAAGGGGGTCTGCTGGCAGTTCAATGAGGGTAACTGCAGGTTTGGAGGGTCCTGCCGGTTCAAGCACGAGTGCTCCGGCTGCGGGGGCAATCACCCCTCTTCCTGTTGTTTTCAACAAGGCAAGGGACGTCCCGGAGACTCTGCGAGTAAGAGGGAGGACTCCGGTGATGGTGGAAAGGATGAGACCGTTTCTCGGTAGGTATCCGGATAGGGCGGCTGCTCTGTCATTGGAAAGGGGTTTTTCAGAGGGTTTCGTTATTCCTTGCAACTTGGCGTTGGTCCCCCGGTAGCTAGGAATGTGCGTTCTGCGCTACAATGCCCAGAAGTGGTTTCGGAGAAACTGCTGAAGGAAGTTGCCCTGGGCCGTATGGGGGGCCCCTTTGTCTCCCCTCCTTTGGACGGGTTGGTGGTTTCCCCGTTGGGGGTGGTGCCAAAAAAGGAGCCGAACAGTTCAGTTCGTTCCTAGAATGGGTAGTTCGGGATGTGGCAGGAGTGAGCTCCATGATACATTATCTGGGCGACTTCCTCTGCATCGGCCCGGCAGGGTCGTGCATTTGCGCAATATTGTTAGCCATGCTGGAACACATTTCGGAGCGCTTTAGCGTGCCGCTGGCGCCCGAGAAAATGGAAGGACCTAGGTCGGTCATTCAATTCTTGGGAATTGTAATTGATTCAGAGGCAATGGAGTGCAGGTTGCCGCTAGACAAACTGAACGGCCTTAAGGCGGAGATTAGCGGGATGTTTGGTTCACGGAAGGTGCAACTCCGAACACTGCAGTCGCTCCTGGGGAAGCTCAATTTCGCGTGCCGCATTCTGCCGATGGGGAGGGTCTTTTGCAGACGCCTCTCGGCGAGCACAGCGGGGGTCAGGTCCCCGAGGCACTATGTCCGTTTGGTGCAGGATCACAGGGATGGTCTGTTGATGTGGCACTCCTTTTTGGAGTCCTTTAATGGTAGGGCCTTGTGGATGTCCGGTCGGTCAGCAATTTCGACATGGAGTTGTTCACGGATGCGGCCGGGGGCTCGGGTTTTGGTGCATTTTTTCAGGGTCAGTGGAGTGCTGGTCCTTGGCCCCAGTCCTGGCTGGATGCGGGGTTCACTAGGAATTTGGTGCTGCTGGAACTGTTTCCGGTGGTGCTGGCAGTGGAACTATGGGGTTCGTCCTTCCGGGACCGGAAGGTGCGGTTCCATAGTGACAATCTGGGGGTGGTTCAGGTGATAAACAGGGTGACGGTGTCCTCTCCACCGGTTATTCGGCTATTGCGGCACCTGGTGCTGCTCTGTTTGCAGATGAATATATTTGTGTATGCGGTGCATTTGCCGGGTGTGGACAATGTAGTGGCTGACGCCTTGTCTCGCTTTCAGTGGGACAGGTTCCGGGAGTTGGTGCCGGAGGCAGAGGGGCAAGGGGTACCCTGTCCGGAGTGGCTATGAAGGATTCCATTGGAATCGTCTCCAGTTGGATCAGGAAGTCGGTAAGTTTGGGTACATGGGCGGCCTACGAGAAGGTCTGGTTAGAGTGGCAGGCTCTGTTTCGCGAGGCAGCGGTGGACCCGGTTGGACCCGAGGTAAGGGGACTGGTGTTGTATTTTGTGGCCAGGAACATGGAGGCCGGGGTGTCTCAGTCCGTATTGGATAAGAAGTTGGCGGGATTGGCCTTTTTGTTGAAGTGGCAGGGGTGCAGGGATTTTATAAAGGAATTTTGTGTGCGGCAGGCACTCAAAGGTTATAGGAAGCAGGGGCGGCGGGCGGACACCCGTCGCCCGGTGTCATTTGAAATACTGAGGGGTATTATGGGGGAATTGGGTATGTTGTGTACGTCCCGGTACGAGGTACTGTTGTTTCGGGCGGCTTTTGCGCTGGCGTTCTTTGGAGCTTTTCAGGTGGGGGAGTTGGTTAGCCCCTCGAAGACGGTACAGGGTGGCATGTTGGCCACGGATGTGTTGTGGGCGCAGGAGGGGGTCAGGTTGTGGTTACGGAGGTCGAAAATGGATCAGAAAGGGGAGGGGCAAGGTGGTGCAGGTGTTCCCTATTTTGGGGTTGGATCTGTGCCCCGTTGAGGTGGTGCGGGAATTTCTGGACGTTCGTCAGACGTTGGGTGGTTCATTTCTGCTGCATGAGGATGGGACACCTTTGTCCCGGTATCAGTTTGTGACGGTGTTTAGGAGGTGTCTGCCGGCATTGGGTCTCGTGGCGAAAGAGTTTTCGGCACATTCTTTTCGGATTGGGGCCGCAACGGAGGCGGCACGTAGTGGCCTCGATGATGAGATGGTAAAGAGAATTGGCAGGTGGGACTCGACGAGGTTTCGGCTGTACGTGTGAACACATTTAATGGTGAACTTGGTGGTCAATAGGAGGGCAGGTCACGAAGGGGAACCTGGAACGGTTTAGGGGGTTCACCTCCTATGTGTGGGGGGGCTGGGTTTTTTTTGGTTAAGGGAACATGTTGGTTCGGGGATGGGAGCGTCTCCCGATGGGTCTGTTGGGGATGTATTTCTTGCTTCATGTCTTTCAGGTGCGGGACAGGGTCTGGTCTGGATAATGGGCCACTCCTTCGTTCATTGGGGGGCTAGGAGAGCGGACATGCGACCGGACGGTTGTCAGCTGGGGGTCCCAAGACAGGAAGCGTGCATTCGATGGTTGGGTTTTCCTGGGATGTTGTGGAGCAGGGTGGTTCCGGAAGTGCACAAGTTTGCACGGTTAGATCGTCCACCTGATGTTTTGTTGCTACACGTGGGGGTTAATGACCTGGGGGTTCGTACCATGTTGGATGTCGCAAGGGACATCAAATTTGATTTTTTGAGGATCCGCATGGCCTACCCGGACACGGTAGTTGTGTGGTCGGACATTGTGCCCAGGTCATCATGGAGGATGGCCAGGTCGGTGGAGGGGGTGAACAGGGCCAGGGACGTGGCAAGGTTTGTAATCAGAAATGGTGGGTTGGTAGTCAGACATCCGGAGTTGGAGGTGGATACGTAGAGGTATCTGCGGGGATATGGAGTGCACTTGACGGAAGTGGGGATTGACATGTGGGTGTTGGGCCTACAAGACGGCGTACAGCGAGCGTTGAGGGTGTGGAGGGGCGCCCAAAGGTAAGGAGTTACCTTTGGGTGCTGGTGGCGGGTGCTTGGACTTATGCAGGAGAAGAAATTACCCCTAAAGTGGATGCCATTACCCAGAGGTGGTATGGGTTCTGAAGGGGCTGTTAGTCCAGTTTACCGAGTGTAGCTGGGAGGTTGTTAACCACTTTAGCCCCGGACCATATTGCTGTCCAATGACCAGAGCACGTTTTGTGATTCGGCACTGCGTCGCTTTAACTGACAATTGCGCGGTCGTGCGACGTTTCCAAACAATATTGGCGTCCTTTTTTTCCCACAAATAGAGCTTTCTTTTGGTGGTATTTGATAATCTCTGCGTTTTTTATTTTTTGCGATATAAACAAAAATAGAGCGACTATTTTGAAAAAAATGCAATATTTTTTACTTTGTGCTATAATAAATATCCCCCAAAAATATATAAAAAAAAATGTTTTTCCTCAGTTTAGGCCGATACGTATTCTTCTACATATTTTTCGTTAAAAAAAATCGCAATAAGCGTTTATTGATTGGTTTGCGCAAAAGTTATAGCGTTTACAAAATAGGGGGTCGTTTTATGGCATTTTTATTAATATTTTTTTTTACTAGTAATGGCGGCGATCAGCATTTTTTTTCAGTACTGCGACATTATGGCGGGCACTTCGGACACTTTTGACACATTTTTTGGGACCATTGACATTTTTATAGCGATCAATGCTATAAAAATGCATTGTATTACTATAAAAATGCCATTGGCAGTGAAGGGGTTAACACTAGGGGGCAGAGAAGGGGTTAAGTGTGTTCCTGGGTGTGTTCTAACTGTATGGGGGGGGGGGTGGCCTCACTAGGGGAAATCACTGATCTTCTGTTCATACATTGTATGAACAGAAGATCAGCGTTTCCCCCGCTGACAGGAACGAGAGCTTTGTGTTTACACACAAAGCTCCCGTTCCCCGCTCTGTAACGAGCGATCGCGCGTGCCCGCCGGTGATCGTACCCGCCGGGCACGCGTGCGGGACTCGGGGGCGAGCGGGGGGTGCGTGCGCCGGCCGCCAGCGGCACGGGCGCTAAAGAGAGGACGTAGAGCTACGTGCTCTCGCGTAGCAGTGCCACCGTCCCGCAGTAATATGACGGCGGGCGGTCGGCAAATAATTAATGGGGGCACTGCGGTCAGTGGTCGTCTCTGAGCCAGCTTGTCGGCTTGAGGCCTTTGACCAGAGGTGAGGTACCGCAGTGCTCAAAAAGGTTTTACAATGGTTACAAGTTGTGTTAATGTGCCTGCAAAGTCCAGCACTAGTAGGGTTAAAAGGAAATGTGGTTGTATCTCAGGTATACATATCTTTGTGTTAATAAATGTTATTTAATATTTAAAGGTATTTAAAATAAATGGAGGCTGCTACGGCCAGTTTTTTACTCCAACATTAAGTGGTGGTCTCAGTTATTTATTAAAGATAGAGGATGGGTAAAATGTGGGTCTTAGCAGATAAGGGTTATGTTAAGTTATACCATAGTCAAGTAAGGCCCGGAGCAATGACAAAATGCAATAAGCGGAGGGCCGGCCATGACAGGGTTAACTAAAGCCCTGCCCTGGTCTGGTTGGTAGGAGGGGTCAAGGAGGGAGCAGAGCGAGGGGAGGGGAGGTTATAAATTCCCCTCCTCCCGCTTCCTGGGTTAACACACGTGGGGAAAAGTTTCCCACCCACCCTCCCTTTGTTGAGAATTTTGGGTAGGGGGTACTTGGTTGTTGGTGTGGTAAATGTAAGTTATACGGTGTTTGGTGGTTTTGGGTGCTTTCCTTGTTTTTGTCTCTCCCACACAGGTGCGAAGTTAAGATGTTGTGGCGGCGGCGGGTGCTTGGACTTTGCAGGAGAAGAAATTACCCCTAAAGTGGATGCCATTACCCAGAGGTGGTATGGGTTCTGAAGGGGCTGTTAGTCCAGTTTACAGAGTGTAGCTGGGAGGTTGTTAATGGGAGCACTGCGGTCAGTGGCCGTCTCTGAGCCAGCTTGTCGGCTTGAGGCCTATGACCAGAGGTGAGGTACCGCTGTGCTCAAAAAGGTTTTACAATGGTTACAAGTTGTGTTAATGTGCCTGCAAAGTCCAGCACTAGTAGGGTTAAAAGGAAATGTGGTTGTATCTCAGGTATACATATCTTTGTGTAATAAATGTTATTTAATATTTAAAGGTTATTTAAAATAAATGGAGGCTGCTACGGCCAATTTTTTACTCCAACATTAAGTGGTGGTCTCAGTTATTTATTAAAGATAGAGGATGGGTAAAATGTGGGTCTTAGCAGATAAGGGTTATGTTAAGTTATACCATAGTCAAGAGATGTAGGTAGGCCTGCACATTTCTAATAAACCCTTTTGTATTTTTTTAGGGGATGAACATGGTGGTATCACTGCATCTGCTAGGGCACCTTTCTTCAGTGTTACAGATTTGAAGTGGACATTCTTCTTACCTTTGCTTCAGCAAACTCATTTTTTTTGTTTACAAACTTTTATTGTGAAAGGTAGGTGGTGGTACATATCTAGGAAATTACAGCATATATATAAAGGAATGTAATACATATACAGAGTCAGTCTGTGTACAAGGCCTAAGATAACTTGTGGGGACCATAGATAGTTATACATGATAGGAAAAAACTTAGGGGCAGGAGTAACAAAAACACAATGGAGTAATAAAACAGTGACAGCTGGGGTATGAGATGTTTAAAAAGATTAGATAGGGTTAAAGAACTGTGGGGAATGTTCGAACCAGGGAGACCATTTATTGACGTATATATGGCTGGTATTTTGTAGGATATGGAATATTTTTTCCATTAGGCAAATGTTGTTAATCCTCGATTTGAGTGGATCTATTGGTATCGTCGGTGATTTCCAATGTAAAGCTATCAACCAATGTATGGCTACGCATATTGTGTGTATCAGTCTCATATAACAGATGGGGAGACCCGAGATTGGAGAAAAAAGAAGGCAGTTATGCAATGTTAGGGTAATGTTCTTGTCTGAGATTGTGGATGCGAATTTTTCTAGCTGTAGCCATATGCTTTTAATTTTGTCACAATACCAAAATGTGTGGGAAAATGAGCCCAAGGAGTTACAGTTTCTGAAGCAAGACGGGGAGGATAAGGGAAATATTGAGTGAAGTTTGGTGGGTGTATAGTACCATCTTGTAAATAGCAAACTCATTTAGAAGGTCTCGAAAGTTAAGCTGTCTTGCAAGTTCATGCTCAATAGACAGAAGAGCCAGACTGTTCAGACGCTGCTCACTCATTGTTGATCGGAGATAGTTTTTTATCAAGGCTAACTTGCTGAACGCTCTCCCTCCTTCTGTAACTGAGAGTGGAAGGGTAGCAAAAATTCTAAGGGCAATACAAACCTCTCCAAAAATCCCTTCAAGTGGCAGCTCATAAATTGAATTTAATAATTCCAAGGGACCCAGCTGATTGGTAAATGTTTCTGCACCCACATGATTCCACATCCAGATCTTTAACATTTTTATCAGCCTTCTTTTTACGAAGCTGGTGAGCATTGAGTAGCTCCTTGGGAATCTCCATAGAGTCAGCAACAACTTTGGACTCCGAGAGTAGAGCTGGCCACTTATCCCGTAGAATCTTAATTTCTTCAGACAAAGCCCTGATGTCGGCTGCACCTATGTCAATAGATATAGACCTGGACTGAAGGATTTTATTCCGTTCCTCAAAACTTTGCAGGACCTTGACCCAGAATGTAGCCAGAACAATTGCACGGAATAAGGAGAAATAATCTAGCAGCCCTTCTGCTTCAGAGTGTGCAGCACTTGTCAGTTTTTTACTTTTCAACACTCTTTCCAAAGCTTTCAGAATACTTGGAAGCTTTTGTGCGATTGGCCTTACTGCTTCAATCCTGGAACTCCATCTGGTGTCACTAAGGCCATGTAAAGAACCACCAACTTCATCTAACAAAGTGCTCCATCTCTCAGGACTGCTGCTAAATAGAACATATAGCCTATTTACACTCCCAAAGAAGGTCTTCATTTCAGGGGAACTTGAAGCTGCATGTACACCAACCAGATTTAATGAGTGTGCTGCACATGGACTAAACAAAGCTGCTGGATACTTTTGTTGGATCCTGGATCTTACACCTTTAATTTTTTCTGACATGTTGGCTCCATTATCATATTCTTGACCTCTACAGTCTTTGACATCAATGCCATGCTCACACAATCTCGATAGCAGCATTTCAGCAATTTCTTCACCAGTCTTCTCAAAGAAATCAAAGAATTCCAGGAACCTTTCTTGAATGCCCCATTTTCTTTTCACAAGATCTCTGTGCACATATCGCAGAATAATAACATTCTGTTCCATATGCGATATATCTGGTGATGCATCACAGATCACTGAGAAATAAATAGATTGTTGCCTTTCAGAAAGCATGACATTCAAAACATGTCTTCCACATACATCGATTAATTTGTTTTGTGTGGCTGATGACAGATAATGTGCAGGTAGACGCTTTCCTTTTTCCTGGCTTTTTGTTCACCTTTTCCAAGTGCTCCCTAAGCACACTATCATATTTGGCAACAAGTTCAAGAGTTCCAAGGAAATTACCATTTTGAATGTCTCCAATTCTTTGAGAACATCCTCTAAAAGCCAGATTCCGTGAGGCCAAAAATAAGGTAACATTAAGAAGCCTTTCCAACAGAGCTGCAAACTTTTCTGCCTCTCTTGCCAAATTTCTTTCTATCTCAAAGTCCACACCCTGTCCGCCTATGGACCTCTGTAAGGTTCGCCAACTTAGGTAGTACTTTCGGTGTTGAGCAGAACGTTCATGCTCTGGCAATCGTGTATAAAGTCGATGCCATGTGTTTTTGGAAGGGTCAAAGCCTTCTCTCCTACATAGTTTACTTCCATCCTTCCTATAGTAATAATTTGTAGAAAAAGCTCTGCAAGTGATGCAGTATAAAACATGTTTGGAATTACTCCATTGAAGCCAGTCTCTTAAAATCTTCTCACGTCCATTTGAGGATTTTGCATACAAAAGATACTCTGTAAATGAACGTCCATCGCTGTTCAAAGTCATACGATATGCCATTTTTTTCAGATCCTCTTCAGTCATCAATCCAGAAAGCACAATTTGCTTTCTTGCTTTGTCTTGAAGACTTTCTGGTCACAGTGCTGGATCTTTCCAATCGACTTCACACAAATCCATAGGAACAGGACCTATAGAACTTGAGGCAAAAGAGGAGCTGCATGAAGTTTCTAAATCACTCAAAATTTGAAAGGGATATGCAATGGAGGAGGTATCTTCTATACTTGCAGCAGACTGAGTGCATGAGGACACACTTTCCTCAAGTAAAACACTCTCAGTGGAGCAGTTTTGAATTTTCAAAGGCAGCCATACCCTCGTCTTGCAAATCTTCAGATATAGTGAGCAGCTCACAATGTTGAGAATGGCCCTCAATTGTGTCTGACATAACATCCATATCTAGTTCTGAGGATTCTTCTTGTTCAACATTAGGTTCCTGGGTAGTTTCTGGCTTCTTAAAATAGTGAAATATTAGATTTTTCTTCTTTATTTTCTCTTGTTCTTCCTCTCGCTCTTTTCTCTCCTTGCGCTTCAGAAATCCAGACTTGTGTGGATACATTTTTGGATTGACCTGAAACAGGGAGATAGGATTCTTGTTCTCAGCAAACGCAACCAGAATCCCAAATTTGGGTCATATCCAAGTAAGATTGCCCAAAGGCGCTTATCACTCACTCCACCTCAATGTGATCATGGGCTCCATTCACTAAAGCATATTGCATGCGGTATTGGGCGACGACACATTTTCTAAAAATTGCATGCAATAATAAATCAGCAATTGGTTTTATGAGATAAATACAGGCAGTCCGTCCCCAAGTTCCAAACTGGCTAGGGACTGTAGGTTTGTTCTTAAGTCAAATATGTTTGTTAGTCGGAAAACATGTGCAGAACGGCATATACGTTGTTTTTTGAAGTTCCGTTGAATGGGCCCGCAGTCAAAAAGATTCAGTCAAATGTGCCCGCCACCGAAAAGTGGCCACGCAGCCTCCAGTTCGCAAGCAAGAGCAAGAGTCGTTCGCAAGTCGGATGTTCGTAAATCGGGGACTTCCTGTACCGCATATTTCAATGGAATAACGCATGCCATGTTTTATTAACAATTTTTGCTGAATGGTAAAAAAAATAATTAAAAATGCTATGAACTTTTTTACCACTGCTCTTAAAGCGGTAGATATTGTTTCAGGAATGGAGCCCAGTGTCTTAAGATACCATCAGCTCAAAAAAACTCAGGCCGCGTACACACGACCAAATCGATTTGTTCAAATTGGTCTGGCCGACCGATTTGAACAAATCTGTCTGCTGCCGTTTTGGTTTGATCGCGTGTACACACGATCAAACCAAAATCCCCGCCAGCAGACAGCGCGCTGACGTGTCGGTGACGTGGCGGTGACGTTGACGCCGCCACGTCACCGCACCAGGAAGTAAAACACTTCCGCACAATGCTTTGAAATCTGTCGGGTGGCCAAATCCGTCGACTCGCCCGTACACACGATCGAATCTGTCTGCTGGGACGGTCGGGCCGTCACACTAGCAGCTCTTTCCAAAATAGATCCTTACTCAGATTGCATTTCTTAAGGCAATTCACAGAAATATGACATTTTACTCCCCTCAATGCCACACCACTAGGGTTGCCACTTTTTCTTCAAGCCAAACCCAAACACTTTAGCGGCGCACAGACAATTGTATTATTAATATACACTATATAGGATTGTAATAGACCTGGGACACCTTAGAATAGTAATGTGCAGGGCCGGTGCAAGGATTTTTGCCAACTAAGGCGAAGGTGCATCCCCCCCCACGCACACACACCATGCATTATATCTGTGCTTCATTAAGCTTTATTGGTTATGATGCTTAAAGTGATCGTTTAACTTATTTATATTTTACAGAGAAAGCATAGATAGCATAGATGGCGTTATTCTGCATTGCGTTGTATATAATGTATTATTGCTGGGATTTGTAGTCCTCTATAGCTGGTGGTATTCTCCATTGCGCTGTATAATGATTATACTGTGCAATGCAGATTACCACTGACCAGTTATAGAGGAACTACAAATCCCAGCAACATAGTTGCCAACATTGTAAAAAAAATTACAGGGACACTTTTTTGCCTGTAGGCGGAGTCTTATTATAATTTGGGGGCGTGGCATTCATTTTAGGCGTGGTGCAGGAAAAAATGTCATGGTCTCGGTACAACATCATAAAAACAGGAGGCGCAGACGGGGGCAGTAAACGGTAAATGAATGCCCTGCCCCCAAATTATAATAAGACTCCGCCTACAGGCAAAAAAGTGTCCCTGTAATTTTTTTTTAACACTGCACAGTGCATAGTAAGGGGTGCAGGGTGCTGTGTGGTGGGTGCGTAGTGAGGGGTGCAGAGTTATGTGGGGTGGGTGCAGTGTGCAGAGTGAGGGGTGCAGGGTGCTGTGAGGTAGCTGCAGGGTGCATATTGAAGGAAGCAGGGTGCTGTGAGCTAGCTGCAGGGTGCATAGTGAAGGGTGCAGGGTGCTGTGAGGTAGCTGCAGGGTGCATATTGAAGGATGCAGGGTGCTGTGAGGTAGCTGCAGGGTGTATAGTGAGGGGTGCAGGGTGCTGTGGGGTGGGTGCAGGGTGCATAGTGAGGGGTGCAGGGTGCTGTTGGGTAGGTGCAGGGTGCATAGTGAGGGGTGCAGGGTGCTGGGTGCAGAGTGAGGGGTGCAGGGTGCTGTGGGGTGGGTGCAGGATGCATAGTGAGGGGTGCAGAGGTCTGTGGGGTGGGTGCAGGGTGCATAGTGAGGGGTGCAGGGTGCATAGTGAGGGGTGCAGGGTGCTGTGCTGTGCGGTGGGTGCAGGGTGCATAGTGAGGGGTGCAGGGTGCATAGTGAGGGGTGCAGGGTGCTGTGGGGTGGGTTCAGGGTCCATAGTGAGGGGTACAGGGTCCATAGTGAGGGGTGCAGGGTGCATAGTGAGGGGTGCAGGGTGCATAGTGAGGGGTGCAGGGTGCTGTGGGGTGGGTTCAGGGTGCATAGTGAGCGGTGCAGGGTGCATAGTGAGCGGTGCAGGGAAGATGGAAGTCACAGGTTCAGGAGAGGAGCAGAGGACAGTGTCAGAGGGGAACCCAGACAGCCTGGCAGGGTTAGAGGGACTGAGCAGGGAGGGAGAAGCTGGTACTCACGATTTGGGCAGCCAATCTCTTCCTGCAGCACATCCACTTGAGCGGGGAGGATGGGATGAGTCAGCATCGCGAGGGAGGGACACACTGGAGGGATCTACACAGCCAGCCATCCTCTGCACTTGTGTCTGCTGCTCTGTATGGCCGAATAACATTGCGAGGGAGAGTGCAGTGCAGAGGGCTGGAGAAGAGTTCAGATCTGGGTTGATCTGAGAGCTAGGGGGGAAACAGGAAAGGTCTTACGGCGGCCATATTTTTGAAGCCAGAAACAGATCCGATGCCAAAAACTGTCCTGATTTCCCAGAACAAAAGAAAAATCCTGGGATTTTAATCGGGACGGCCTCCGATCGGGAAAAGGCTCCCAAAAGCGGGATTGTCCCCGGAAAAACGGGACTGTTGGCAAGTATGCAGCAATAATACATTATACAGCACAATGGAGAATACCAGCAGCTATAGAGGAACAACAAATCCCAGCAATACATTATACATGCTGCTTAATATATTATTGCAGGGATTTGGTGTTTTTAAACAGGAAACTTTAAAACAGGTCCCCCTTACCTGATTCTGAAGCCTTGTAAGTCGCCCGGGTGGATCGTGACAGAGGAGGATTTAGGAAATACTGTGGCGGTGGAGAGCGCGGACGAGGAGAGGAGGAGGAGGGAGCGGAGCGGACAGATCCCCTGCTAAACAAGTAGATTCCACCCCATGTGAAAGAAGCCTTGATAACAAACAGCAACACAGGCAGGCCACTTGCCCTATGGATAATTTACCCCCCTTCATGACCATTTTTTGCGATACAGCACTGCATTATTTTAACTGACAATTGCTTGGTCGTGCAACATTGTACCCAAATAAAATGTATGTAATTTTCCCTTCTCGTCTTTCAGGACAGCCACAATAGAGAGATAGGCTCCTCCTCTTCCTTAGGAAACACTGCACAGCCTTTAAGAACTCTCCTCCCCTGCCAGACCTCAGTTCTTAGTGTTTCCTCCGGTGGGGAGACACTGCAGAGGAACCTAGGCCGGTGCAGTCAGGGGACTGTGGCTGTTTTTTCTCCTACCAAGGAAGCAGGGGCCTCCTAAGGAAAACATTTTTTTTTGGCTGGTACTCACCGCCAGACGCACCCCCATCCTGGTCGAGCGCGGCAGATGGCTTGAGGGGGGACCCCTATCGTGTCCACAGGACCATGGCGGGGGAGGCCTCCAGGACGCCCTGTTTTTTTACAGGCCGCATACTTTTTTTCCAAATTCGCGGGCTGAGTGGCGGGTGACATCATCAACGGCGCGTCGGAAGCCTCCCCTTTGATCCGCGACTTTCGGTTCCGGGTCGCGGCGCTGATAGAGGCCCAGCGTGTTTGCTGGAGGAGTCTGAAGCTTGCTGGGGCAAGTTGACACAGCGCAACCACCCCAGGATGTCGGCGACTTCTCCGGAAGGGGGCACGACCAAGGACGCTTCCTCCAGCCAGCCTAAGGTAAGAGTTCCCTGGGGAGGGGTCCCTAAACCTTAGGCCTGGTCTTTCCCCCCCACTATTCCCCCTTGGTGGTTGGGGGGGGGACCATAGGGGAACCTAGCAGGAGGGTCTGTTTTTAGAGTTTCCCCAGGGTTGTAACCCATATGTTTTTTTGTGTTTAAAAAAAAAAAAAATGTTTTTCTTTTTTGGATGTTAATGTGTGGGGCCCCTTGTTCCTATGTCTTTCAGAAGAGCCTGGAAAAGACAGGGAAGACTCACGGTTCAAAAACGAAATGTGCCTCCTGTAGGGACACTCTTCCTGAGTCTTGGTCCAGTCTGAGGCAGCTCTGGCCAACTCTGCCAGGAGAGCCCTCTGGCTCAAAACTTGGCCAGGGGACCTAGCTTCCAAATCCAAGCTGTGCGGGATACCTCTTACAGGGGATCTCCTGTTTGGCCCGGGTCTTGAGTCAGTCTTGACGTAAGGCTCCAGTAAAGGGGAGGGGGTTTCGTCCCCAAAGGCACTCGGGGGTCCCAAAGCCAGAAGTTCAGAAGAGAATCTGGACGCCTAGGGGAAGGGGCAAAGGAGCGATTTTTCGCCCTCCTGACCAGCCCGCAAAAAAAACAGTGACTCCCAGGTCAGGGTGGGGGGAAGATTGGGGGCCTTCCTCCCACAGTGGGAATCAATTTCCCCCAACAGGTATGTCCTGGCGAGGGGGTACTTCCTAGAGTTCTCTTCCCCTCCCCCCCAAAGATATCTGGTCACTCAACTTCCCAGAGACAGGGAAAAATCAGAGGCCCTGACTGGAGCCTTAAAAGAGCTAAAGAACCTGGACGTGGTCCTCAGGGTTCCAGCGACAGAGGAAGGGAAGGGATTTTACTCACACATTTTTGTGGTGAGGAAACCCTCAGGGAAGAACAGGTTAATCCTAAACTTGAAACCCCTAAACAGGTTCCGTATGGAATCAATCTTTACGGTCAGGGCCCTCCTTCCACAGAATTGCTTTATGGTCTCCCTGGACTTCAGGGACGCGTACCTGCACGTACCCATCGCAGAGGGGTCTCAGAGGTATCTACGCCTAGCGATAGACCTAGGAGGGGAGGTGATGCATCTTCAGTTCCAGGCTTTGCCATTCGGTCTATCCTCCTCACCCCGCGTGTTCACCAAGGTCCTGGCAGAACCCATAGCATTTCTGCGTCTTCAGGGAGTAGGCATCATAGCCTACCTGGACGACCTGCTCCTTTTTGAGGCTTCTCCAGAACAGCTATCCAGAGATCTGGAATTAACCAAGAGGACTCTATCGGGTCTAGGGTGGCTGTTAAACTTAGGAAAATCCAGCCTGTCACCGTCTCAACAAATTTCTTACTTAGGGTACCTTTTGGACTCCACCCTCCTAAGGGTCTTTCTCCCCAGTGAGAAGGCCCTGAAATTAAAAAGGGAGGTGGCCACCCTACAGGGCACTCGGCAAGTGTTGATCAGGTCTCTGATGTCGACCCTGGGCCTGCTTACGTCCACCCTTCCGGCTGTCCAATGGGCAGGCCTTCACTTTCGGCCCCTGCAAGCTTTCCTCCTGAAAATCTGGGATCACGATCTGGAGTGGCTAGATACCCTAGTGCAGGTCCCAACCCAGGTAAAGAGGTCCCTCTGGTGGTGGAGGAAAATTTCCAATTTATCGCAGGGTCGGCTATGGCATATTCCGGTTCCTCAGGTGGTAACCATGGACGCAAGCGGCAGAGATTGGGGGGCCCACTTAGGGTCCCTTCCAGCGCAGGGCGTATGGAAAGATGCCGAGTTGGGGAAGTCCTCCAATTGGAAGGAGCTGATGGCGGTCGGTCTAGCCCTCAGATTCTTCCAGGAAGAGCTTCAGGGTCACCATGTCCAGGTGCGGTCGGACAATGCTTCGGCTGTGGCCTATCTGAACAAGCAGGGCGGCACGAGAAGTGTAGTCCTGTCGGCCATTACATCAGGGATTCTTCACTGGGCCGAAGCAAACACCCTGTCATTATCAGCGATCTTCCTAAGAGGGATAGAAAACAAGACGGCAGATTTCCTCAGCCGAAGTCAGCTGAGAGAGAGCGAGTGGGCTCTCAGTCAGGAGGTTTTTCATCTCCTAGTCAGGAGGTGGGGTTCTCCGGAGGTAGACCTGTTCGCGTCAAAAGAAAACGTGAAAACCCCTTGTTTTTTCTCCCGGAACAAAGGAGAGGGAGCAAGGGGGGTAGATGCCCTGTCCCAGAGCTGGGGGTTCGGGATTTGTTATGCCTTCCCACCTCCAGTGCTTCTACCGGCAGTTCTAAGAAAGTTCCAACTGGAGAACACCTCTCTGATTCTAGTGGCACCTCACTGGCCGAAAAGGGCTTGGTTCTCGGTCCTCAAACAACTGACCATGGAACCTCCCTTCTTCCTCCTATCCACAAGGGATCTTCTCTCGCAGGGTCCAGTCCTTTGCCCATACCCACACAGGTGGAGCCTAGCGGCGTGGTTACTGAGGAGACCTTGCTAAGGTCTAAAGGGTTTTCTGAAAGGTTAACTGCCACCCTTCTTAGTAGCAGGAAGAAGGAAACCCGCTCGATTTATAGGAGGGTCTGGCTTCGCTTTAATGCATGGTGCCTAGAATATTCCTGTTCAGTGCAGAACCCCTCTTCAGTATTGGAGTTCCTACAGTGTGGGGCAGATAAGGGTCTTTCAGTCAGTACCCTTAAGGGTCAAGTTTCTGCCCTTAGTGTATATCTAGAGAGTCCACTGGCCAGTAACTCCTGGGTAATCCGGTTCTTCAGAGCATTATCTAGACAGAGACCGTCCCAGGGGCCCCCCTTCCCCAGGTGGGATTTATCCTTAGTTCTTCAGGTCCTAACAGGGTCTCCCTTTGAACCTCTAGACGGATGTCTGTTGAGGGAGTTGACTTTAAAGACAGTCTTTTTGGTTGCAGTGACTACTGCTAGGAGGGTCAGCGAGATAGAAGCCTTGTCAGTTAGACCCCCCTTTTGTATTGTTTTTCCGGATCGAGTTGTTTTCAAGACTGATCCGGCCTTTTTACCCAAAGTATCTTCTAGATTCCATAGGTGTCAGGAGGTGGTGCTACCCTCTTTTTGCCCTAATCCCTCAGGTGAAAGGGAAGTTAGGTTTAGTAAGTTGGACGTCAGGAGATGCATCCTACACTATTTAGAGCTGACCAAAGATTTTAGGAAGTCAGACTCTCTTTTTGTTTTATTTTCTGGAGTTAAGAAAGGACAGAAAGCGTCTCGGCGCCCAATTGCTAGATGGCTTAGACTAGCTATTGAACAAGCATATGCCTTGTCTGGTAAAGAGGTCCCTACAGGAATTAAGGCACACTCTACACGAGCAGTGGCTGCTTCCCAGGCTGAAACCGCTGGAGCCACGCCAGAACAAATATGCAAGGCAGCAACTTGGTCCAGCTACACCACCTTCGTCAAACATTATAGAGTAGACTTGGTGTCGGCAGGCGACCAGGCCTTTGGGCGAAAGGTCCTGCAATCCATAGTCCCGCCCTAGTTGGTGAGTACTCGATTATCCTCTCTATTGTGGCTGTCCTGAAAGACGAGAAGGGAAAAATGGAGTTACACTTACCGGTAACGTCCTTTCCAGTAGTCTTTCAGGACAGCCCTGGTTACCCACCCGAAGTTATGGAAGGTTTGTTTAATACAGGAACATAGTATGATCTTGATGTTTAATGATGGATTACTAACATGTTCTTGTGTCTCCCCAGCTGACCGGAGGTGCTCGTATAAAAACTGAGGTCTGGCAGGGGGAGGAGAGTTCTTAAAGGCTGTGCAGTGTTTCCTAAGGAAGAGGATAAGCCTATCTCTCTATTGTGGCTGTCCTGAAAGACTACTGGAAAGGACGTTACCGGTAAGTGTAACTCCATTTTTTTCCCCACAAATAGAGCTGTCTTTTAAATAAATAATAATTAAAAAAAAATGGAAAAAAATATATATATTTTTTACTTCCTGCAATAAAACATATCCAATAAAAAATGTAACAAATCGAATTTCTTCAATAGTTTAGGCCAATATGTATTCTGCAACATCTTTTTGTAAAAAAAATCCCAAAGAACTTTTATTGCTTGGTTTGCACAAAAGTTATAGCATATACAATCTATGTGATGTATTTATGTATTTTTTATTTATTTTTTTACTAGTAATGGTGGCGATCAGCAACTTGACAGCGGGACATGCTAATGCCATAATGTACTGTAGAGACAGTGCCACCTATACCGCCAATGCCATAACGTACTGCAGACAGTGCCACCCTTGCCATGCCACCAGTGGCATATTGTGCTGCAGACAGTGGGTGGCACTGTCCCTGCAGGCAGCAAATGCGTTGTGGGCCATAACACATGTGCTACCTGCAGACAGTGCCACCCATGCGGCCAATGCCATATTGTGCTGCAGAAAGTGCCAACAATGATGCTAATGCCATAACGCAATATGGCATTGGCCACATGGGTGGCTCTGTTAGCAGGTAGCACATGCGTTATGGCATTAGCGTCATGGGTGGCACTGTCTGCAGCACAATATGGCATTGGCGGCATGGGTAGCACTGTCTGCAAGTAGCACATGCGTTATGGGCCATAATGCATGTGCTCTCTGCAGACAGTGCCACCCATGCGGTCAATGCCATAGCATACTGCAAACAGTGCCACCCTTGCCATGCTGCCCGACAGTGCCACCCATAATGCTAATGACATAACACAATATGGTAATGGCCGCATGGGTGGCACTGTCAGCAGGTAGCACATGCGTTATGGCATTAGTGTCATGGGGTGGCACTGTCTGTAGCACAATATGGCATTGGCAGCATGGGCGGCACTGTCTGCAAGTAGCACGTTCCACAACGCATGTGCTACCTGCAGACAGTGCCACCCATGCTGCCAATGCCATAATGTTTACATGCTGCAGTGCTGCAGACAGTATATCTTGAATACCCCCCCCAAACAAGTACATACCTTATCCTGGCCCCAGGAGTCCCTTCCTCCTTGATCCTGCTGACTGTAGGGCTTACTGTGCTGCTGTCTGCTTGCCTGGACTTGCTGGAGTACAGTATAACCAAAAAAATGTTTTTTTTCCTTCTGCCACTGCTTTTTTTCCTTCTTCTGCAAGTGTTTTTTTTTCTTCTGCCACTGCTTTTTCCCTTATTCCGCAACTGCTTTTAAAAATGTTTCCCTGTGCAACTTCTTTTTTATTTCTAATTCAGCCGCTGCTTTTGTATATTCTGTCGCTGCTTTTTTTTTTCTGCCGCTGCTTTTTTAAACTTCTGGCTGTTTATTTCTCTGAGCGCCAAAAGCGGAGGGAGATGAATCACTCCGCGGAGCCAGGGAAGGACATGCTGGCCGGGACTATATGCAGCAGAGGAGCGGGGCGCGGTAGAGAGAGGAGATACTCTTCCGCGCCCGAAATAGAGAAAATAGTCCCGTGTCCAGCTGCCACCTTACTGCACGAACGGATACAGGTACTGTGCAAAAAAAAAAAAACGTAGAAAGCAGGGGGGGGGGGGGGGGGGGGTAGGTGACAGAGCTGAACGGTCAGGGCTGTGGTCCGTGGAGTTTTTTTGTTTTTTTTTAAATACCAAACTGTCGCGGATGCCCGGGCCCCCCTGCTTGCCCAGGCCCGGTACAACAGGGCCAGCTGTACTGGCCTATCAGCGGCCCTGTCCCTGGGGCCCGAAGCAAAATGACATGGCACATTAAAAATGAGAAGCGGGGGGCGCTAACGGACAGTGACATGTCACATTAAAGAAAGTTAAGAAGTGGGTGGAGGAGGGTGTTCTGCTGTCTGAAATGACATCTTACATTAAATTGAGAAGCAGGGGGTGCTGACTTCTTGCCTCTTCTCCCATGCAGCCAGCGAGTTGAGAAGCAGGGGTTAGGGGGCAAAAATCACTTCTTACCAGGCGGGGCCTCTAGTTATTTGGAGGGCCCTTCGCAGCTTTGCAGGGCCCTAAGCGGCTTGCATAGTGAGCCTATAGGGCGGATCGGCCATGCCAACCATTGTGTTACTGAGTGCATATGTGTAATCAACTGCTTTGCTGAGCATACTCTCCTTTTAATGTATATTGACTTAAGTTGGATTATTTAAATCAACTTAATAACACATCTACATTAATTAAAAAAATTGTCTCACATAAAAAGGTCTTAAATAGAATGACCAACCAATTATTATGCCCACACAAACATGAACCTTCAAACATCTGTTCTTGAACTGTATATATACACAACCTGCGATAAAAAGCACATGCCACAAAATAAAATAAAAAATAATAATTCAGAGCAGACATGAAAATGACTTGCGCCTTCTGAGGACTTTTCAAATTCTCTCCATCTGCTCTGGCTCTCGGATTTTCAAATCACCCCATCTCTTGCGCAACTGCTCCGTGGACCTCTGCACCCCAAATTTTGCATTGATAGCTCTCCGTACCTTATCCATGATCTGGGCCTTGAGTTTATTGGGGTTTTTGTAAGGCCCTTTTATGCCGTCGTAGTCCTCCTTTTTTAAAATAGCCACCATCTCAACCATCTCTTCAAAGCTCATGTTGGTGGCTTTGTACCTCCTGCTCCTCCTGGTGTGTGCCTGGCCTGTCTCCTGCCTGGTTGCAGCTTGCTGTCTCTCCTCCATCATGTCTTCAGACTCCTCTAGTCTCCACATTGACCGACTAAAAAGGGGCGTGGCAATCACTAGGACGAACGTCATGGGCGTGGAAACGTGCGGAGCTTCTCACATGCGCAGTGTAATGGCACCCCACCACCCCTAAAATAATCGACATATTGTTGCCACACAGCATGTGCGCTTTGGGGGGACCAAGCCTGTATGGACACAAGCTCACGGGCCACCACTGGAACATCAATGGCCTCATCACCAGGCACAAGTGTCATGTAGTTTGTTGAGGGTCTCTTTAGGAAATTGTGCAATATGCAGCAGCAAAGTATGACATGGTTCAAATTCTACGTAACAAACCTACAGTCATTGTCTTGTTTGCACCGCCTGTATACTGCTGTTTAAAGTATATAGGGCCATAGGGTCTTGTCAGGGCCGATCCTCCCTATAGGCGCACTATGCAAGCCACTTAGGGCCACGCAAAGCTGCAAAGGGCCACCAAAACTACTAGAGGCCCCGCCTGGTGAGAAGTCATTTTCGTACCCTCACCCGGGTTCTAAACTCGCTGGCTGAGTCATTTCCGACAGCAGAACACCCCCTCCCCCCGCTTTACAACTTTCTTTAATGTGACATGTCACTGTCGTCAGATTTTGCTTAGGGCCTCAGAGAGGTCAGGATCGGCACTGGGTCTTGTAAAGACCTGGGGGGAGTGGTGGCGGGGAAACTCATGCTATTTTTATCCATATTGCAGGACCAAACATTACTTTGAAGCCCCAAGCAATATTAAATTACTTTTTTCTGAGAGTAATCTCATGTTGTGTAGGGACATTTCTAAACACGTGCCACTACTATAGACACCCAGCAGGTACTTTTTTTAAAGGGGTTTTTGATTTTTTTTTTTCACTTTAAGCATGATTAAAAGCGATGCCCAAGAAAAAACTACAGGTTTTAAAACTTTTTTTTTCCATTGATACATGTTCCCTGGGGCAAGACCCGGGTTCTCAAAGACGTTTTCCAACAATAACTTGAATATTGGTCTTTAAAATTAGCCTTTTTGAATTCGAACGTTCGAGTCCCATAGACTTCTATGGGGTTCTAAATGTTCGTGCGAACCCGCGGTCTGTTCAACGGTTCTGGTGCGAACCGAACGCGGGTATGTTCGGCTCATCCCTACTTATCAATAATAGGCCTGTTATACTACTATGGGCCAGATTCAGGTAGATGAGAGTATCTTTCCTCTGGAGTAACGCTTCTCATTTACGTTACTCTGAAGACCCTTTCGGCGCAAGTACTGTTATTCACATAGCAGTTGCGCGTAAACTTGCGCCAGAGTAACGATAATGCGCTGGCATAACCCGACGCAAGGGGAAGTGGGTGTGATCATATGTAAATGATGGGCGGAGCCCAGCGCAGAGGCTTACGTTCAGCGCATCAACCACGGAGCATGCGCAGTGAGTGAGGCTCCACTCGCCCCCTTTGTGCGCATGCTCACAACTTCCGTCGGCACCACTTCACGGGAAACGTCAGCGCAATGCCTTCCGTTGGGCATTTAAATGCGCCCGTAGAAGCGCCATTCCGGCACTAAAGTATATCCTGCTCCCCCTCCCCGCAGTGATGTTACTTTTGTTCTGAGATGGCTGCTCCCGTTCCCCGCAAACACACAGGAGAAAGGTGAACTTTAATGGCCAGGAGCTGTCAGCCGTCATCTCGGCTATGGAGACCTATGATGTCTTCCTCCATGGCTGTAAAATTTGACAGACAAGCATGGACAGAGGTGTTGTCCTGCAAGTGGGGGTGCTCAGCTAGCTCTTATCGTCGGTAACGCTGCTGTAGCTGCTCTCCTGCTGACCTGTGAACGTCTGGAGTAAAGATAAAGCAGCCTTTTGTAGAAATAACTTTGCGCCGGACGGACGAGATACGCGCGGCGCATGTAGCCAGCGTATGGTGCTAATCCGTTCGTGAATTGGGAAAAATCCCTCATTTGCATATTTGCAGGGGAAATCAATAGGCGCGACTGATGCGCCCAGCGAAATTAAGCGCTGACGATACTCTGGCGTCGGAACGTTCCGCCGGTCGCAAATGACCCGTTATTGGGCGCATCTAGTTTGGTGGGTACAGGCACATAGAAACGACGGCGCATCATCACAGTTACGCGGCGCATATCGAAATACTCCAGCGCAAGTGTTCCTGAATCTGGCCCATTGTCTTATAGCATCCTTATCCAACCAGGATATATATCTTGGCCCTATTCCAGGATGCCCATGCATCTTCCACTCCAAATTGGGGTACCCCCATACGGTCTCCCCCAGTGAGTTTGTGTTGCACCTTAGATACATGACATTGCTTTTGTCATTATTACACTCACACACACTCAAATAGGTATGTGGGGCTGGTTAACTGGGTATTTCTATTCAGATATCATGATCTATTACTACACTACACATTTATTTACCAGATTCGGTAGCACAGCAAGCTTACGTGCAGGTTTAACCTATTAGCTATGCTGACAACTTGCAAAAGGGTTATGGTATCCAATAGATAAATGTGTGTGCCTGTGGTATTTGCCATAGGGCTTATACAACCTGTTTATAGGCATCCCCTTATTTTTATGGGGCTCATTACCCATTACCAGCATAGTAGGTCTTTGCCTTTTTGGTCTAGCGTTATCTACTTTTATATATATATATATTTTTTATTTTTTGTTATCTGTATACACTCCCATTATCTGCATTTGTAATATTGTAACAGCTGTACTAGGTATGAGTAATATGCAACGCGCCGTTAATTAGGTAAGACAAGGGTTAACTATTCTCCCTTATACATCCTCCTACTTCCTTCTAGTCAAGGAGGCGTATACGCAACTTGATTTGCTGAGCGGCCATGGGGAGGGCGGGGAAACCCGGCGTGATGCTTCCCTACATATACCTTGCTACAGCTATGACAGGCAACACCTCAGAAGATGATCTGTATCGAAACGTACGTCAGGCGGCACCTGTCATACAGTACGCGTCACTTCCGGGTTTGTGCTGGGTGGAACGCAGCTGGAGCGCACGCCTCACCACGCTGCTAGCACGATACAAACATCCCCGAGAGCTTGAATACTTACCCAGCTCTATTTTATCATTTGTTTTAATGTTTTTACTTTTGATTTCTCTGTACTTTGGTACTGTTTTTATAGCCTGTTTATCAAAGGCTGAATACATTTTATATATTTTTTTGCTACTCCTGCACTATTGGTGTGTGTTTTTGTCCTTCCGAGGGGATTACTGTGGATCTATTGCTGGTGGATGCCGGTCCTGGAAACTAACAACAGCCAGGGCTGGACTGGGACAGAAATTTGGCCCTGGACTTCATCCAGACTGGCCCACTTTAATAGGTCTCTCCCATGGCGGCCAGACAACTCCCGCACCCTCTTCCCCTCCCGCCACCCAAGCCACCTCTCCCCCTTCACTAGCCACTCTACTTTATTAGAGTAGAACGGCTGGTACTGGTACTCTTATAGGCAGTACCAGTGGGGAAGCTAGACATTATTTCACCCGGGGGCAAAGAATCAGTTTGGTGCCCCCCCTTATGGGACAAGATTAGGCAGAAGTGAAAAACTCCCAGGCCATAGCTGTTGAGTCAGCTGTCTGTCCCCTTCCCCATGCTCCTCTGTCACCCCCCTGCTCCTCTGGTCCTCCCCCTGTTTCTTTGTTTCCCCCAGGTGAGCGCTGCGGGGAGGGAGAGGAGGTGAGCGCTGGGGGAAGGGAGAGACAGAGGAGCGGCGGTTTGCTGTCACTGAAGCCGGCCCACTGAGCCATCGGCCCACCGGGAAAGTCCCTATAGTCCCAATAGCCAGTCCATCCCTGACAACAGCTGGAGCAGAGGTCAACAGTGTCTTAGTGCCCATCACCCCATATTGGGGAGCAACATCTGGTGAGTGAGAACCCCTGTGGGGAGCACCGGGACCACTGCGATTCTGTGTATCAGGCAGCACCACACACCCCCCACGGAGATAAAGACCCACTGTATTGGATTTCTATGCACCTTGCCTGGGCATATATGTTTGTGTTACTGATAGACCTTCCAGAGTCTCAGGATTTTTTCTGAACATTGGTGCATCCAACACTGTTTTCTACACTGTACATGTTCTACATGTTTCCTGTGGATTGTAGCATCCAATTTAGGTCCTAGGACTTTATATGCACTTTATATCAATGCACAGCACCTTTATTTTGGAGCACTTTATATGATTATTACTGGATGTATTTATGGTTTATTATTTCTCTATGCTTTATATCTCTTGCACTTGATATCCATACCATCCCTGGGTCACTAGGGTGGTTCTTTATTAATTATATTATTTATATTATATGCACACTATTTTATAGACACTGTGCTATAATTCGGGGCACACTAGGAGTGCACCAGATCTTTATCTCAGGAAAATTTGTACTGTACATACACCACCGCCATCAACACGATACTATGAAAACCTTTGTAGTTCTAATAGTACGACCCCGAACGGGGTAGCGGCACTATGCGGACGTGTTTTCCATCTATTGCCCCTCCGCAGTTCGGGAAGTCACACAGCTGGGCAAAGTGGGAAGCCACAGTCTGCCATTCCCGTGGCGTGGAGGGAAACTGTGGGGACAAACAAAAAAATACAATTAGTACTTTGGCACATAAACATTGCAATCACAATACAAAAAACATCCTTGTGCAACATCAGTATAACATTTATTATTGGAGTGAGTATTTCACGGCAAAAAATAAAAGGCCCACTTATCAGACTCCTCACCCCTCTGATGGGCCAATAAAACTTTTTAGGGGGAGGGGGGTTCTAGCTGAGTTTAGACCCAAAAATGTAAAACAGGTAGCACTCTGCCTAAATTGAATAAGAAAAGATACATTGGGACACATTTTAAGGGGGGGGGGGGGGCAGAACTACAATGGAGCAGACAAAAATAAGGTTGTAAAAAGACTAGGCTAGGGGCCAGATTCTCGTAGATGCGCGCCTAATTATGCAGGCGTTGCGCATCTCAGATGCACTACGCCGACGTAACACAGTGTGGCAAGTACCGTATTCCCTAAGTAAATGCGCTCCAAGATGCGCCTGCGTCGCGTAAAATCATGGGCGTAATCCGGCGCAACTCCAAAGTAGAAGGAAAGTGGGCGTGTTGCATTATAATGAAGCGTGACCCAATGCAAATGCAGGCCGGGACGAACGGAGCATGCGCCGTGACATGGATGACCCGCGCCATGAGGTGGTTGACCCGCGCCGTGACGTGGATGCCTTCTGCGCATGCGCAAAGCCTCCCTATGATGCGCCGGCGCAGGGTATATAATGCGCCCACACATGCGCCCGTGCAGCGCAAACGTCTCCCATTTTTTTGATAGTGACGGCCAAAGTTTGTGCTGGACAAGATGACAACCGTGGTTAAGGAGAGGAGGAAGAAGAATTTCTCCCCAGAGGAGAGGGCCATTGTCGTCAGGGCCATGGAGAAGTATGACTCGCGGCTCCATGGTGCTGACAGTGCCCGGACCAGCAAGTCCCGGAGGGACCAAATACTTATGAGGGTCGCGTGCCAGGTCAATGCCCTCTCTCATGAGGTCCGGACACCGCAGGACATTCAGAAGAAAATGAATGACCTGCGGCGTCATGTGAAGGGCAAGCTGGCTGCCATAGCTCGGCATGCCAGGGGCACTGGAGGGGGCCCACCCTGCCCTGTCCGCCTGACTGAGGAGGAGAAGGTGGTTGCCCGCTGCCTGCAGACGGAGCAGGTAGAGGGAGTTGGGGGCTATGAGTCCCAGAAGCCAGCCGTGAGGACAGGTAAGTGTGTTTTATATTCTATCTGTTGTGTACATGTATGGGGGTGGAAGGGAACATGTGCCAAGTGTGTGGGTCCACCAACATGGGCATCTTTTGTGTCATCCACAGATGTGCAGGAGGGAGCGGGGCCATCTGTTGATGCCAGGGCCCATCAGGATCCATCCCCTGAAGATACAGTCCCTCTGGCTGCCCCCCTGGAACAGGACTTGGAGGGAAGTGGGCACACCTCAACGGAGGAGGTGGTTGAGGAGGGTGTCATAGTCCAGGACCAGGACCTATATGTTGTTGTGGAGGAGGATGGTGGGTTGGCCGGACCAGCCCAGGCTATCCCTCTACCTGTAGCGAACCCCTCAGTGTCCCCCTCCAACCTCTCCAGTCCCTCTCTCCCCCCCCCCCTCATCTCCGGCCCCTCAACATCATCCCCTTATGCCCGGTCCCCTGCCACTCCCCGCAAGGCGACGTGCAAGACCAGGGGTGTATCCAAGGTCCTGCCGGAAGAGCTGGTCAGACAGCAGGACCAGCAAAATCAGCACCTGGCCGAGGTCGTGGAGGAGATGAGGCGCCTGGCCGACAGCCTGGCATCCTCGGGGCATATTACAGATGCCATCCAGGATCATGCTGTCAACAGCGCAGCAACGCTGACCAGCCTGGGGGAGCTGCAGGAAAACACCTCGGAACTTGTGGGGGAGGTTCATGCCCTGCGCCTTGCTGTCGAGGCGCAGACTGCTGTGCAGACCCGCATAGCGGTTGCCCTGGAGGGCATGCAGGCAGCCAGGGAGGGACGTGGGGATGCTCCTCCTCAACCTGCTGCCCCCCCCCCCATCTGTGGCTGCCCCCAGGCAAGTGAGGGGCAGGACCCGTGGCACCAGGCGGAGCCCCTGCCAGGCCCATTAATTTTATTTTTGTTTATTATTATGCTCTGGATAAGAGCTTTTTTTGTTTATTATTATGCTCTGGATATGAGCTTTTTTTGTTTATTATTATGCTCTGGATAAGAGCTTTTTTTGTTTATTATTATGCTCTGGATAAGAGCTTTTTTTGTTTATTATTATGCTCTGGATAAGAGCTTTTTTTGTTTATTTTTGGATACTGCACACGGTGCAGTGTGAATGGTGTGTGAATGTGAGAGGGTGGCACTCCTGACAGTAAGGGGTGTCACCCTCGGCCGTGGTGGTGAAGTTAACCCCACGGCTGTATGAATGATGTGTGAAAGGTGTATGAATGGACAGCAACATCATTGGGGCCTTGACGTGGCGTTGCTGCTCCCAAGTCCTACATGCTGGACTTGGGCTAATCCAATGTGATGTGCATGTGGTGTGTGTGATCTAGGGACATCAGTGGTGTACACGCGTGCATTGTCTGTGTGCCATGCTGTATGTGTGTGTTTAAAGGTCAAAGATTCGTAACACGAGGACCCTCCTGACTGCTCTTCCATCAGATGACGGGGTCTCCTCTGGCGGGGGGGGCTGTGTGGTTGGGGGGTCAGGTCATCACGTAGGGCAATGTGCAGGCCCTTTCGCATGGCAAAGTTGTGCAGAATACAACATGCACCAATGATCTGACCCACAAAGTTGGGGGAATACAATAGGGCCCCCCCAGACTTATCCAGGCATCGGAAACGGGACTTCAGGAGGCCAAATGTGCGCTCCACCACTGCACGGGTTTTGATGTGTGCTTCATTGTATCTTCTCTCTCCTCTGGTTTGGGGGTTCCGGAAAGGAGTCATGAGATGGGGTCCCAGTGTATATGCAGAGTCACCTGTAAGGGAAAAGACAGGAGGATGGTAGTCATGCATGTGCCACTTCTGTTGTGCATCATGGGAGGGGATAGTCATGGCTGCCACCCATGTCACTCACCAACCAGCCAGCTGTCCCAATACATGTCCTGCTCAAAATCTTCGGGGATGTTGCTTTGACGGTAGATGTAGCTGTCATGGCTGGACCCGGGGTCTTTGGCACGGACGTGCCATATGAGGTATTTGGCATCGGCTATCACCTGTACGTTGATGGAATGCCAATGCTTCCGATTGCGGTATATGTGCTCTGTGACACTGGGGGGCTGTAGTGCCACATGTGTGCAATCAATGGCCCCGATGGTGCGTGGGAATCCGTCAATTCTGTAGAAATCTGTCATTGCCTTCTGCCGCAGGTGCACAGTGGTGGGTCTGATGAACTGGTTGGACATGCATCTGAGGATTGCAGGGACAACCTGGTGCAGACATCTGCTTATGCTGGTTTGTGACATCCCAGCCACCACTCCACTTGTACGCTGGAATGATCCACTGGCCAGGAAATGGAGTGTTGCCAGGACCTTCACCAGTGGCTGCAGTGCATGTGAGCGGTATGTCTGGCTGGTGATGTCATCCTGCAGGGCTGTGGTTATTTCCAGGATGGCAGCAGGGCTGAATCTGAAGATGCGATACACCTCCTCATCACCCATGCCAAAGAGGCTCATGCGCGCTCGGTAGATCCTCTCACGTGCCCCCCTCCTCCTCCTCCTCCTTCTATGCTCCTCTTCCTCTGCATACCTTAGTAGTGATAAGACCATGGCTGGCCCTGGCATCTTGGCATACGAATGTCTTGTCCAGTAAGTGTGATTGCTCAGCTCGTCCGTTACGGTGCTGCTGTAGTTGCTCTCCAGCTGACTTGCACACGGCTTTGAGCAAAGTTACCCGTGCTTTTATGAGGGGTATGTTTACTCAAGGCTTTCGAGTTACGCGCACCACGAGTAGCCAACGCCGGACGCGCGTAGTTTCGGGAATACGCGCATCTCCCTCATTTGCATATTTGCATGCTAATTCAATGGGAACTGAATATTTTTCATGCGTAACTATGCGCCTACGCCGCGCTAGCTTAATGCATTTTCGCCGCCCAGACGGAAAAAAAATTCGCGCGTATGTGGTTCTGTGTTTACCGCGCATCGATACGCAGGCGCACATTTACTATTACGCCGCGCATATACATTTACGCAGGCGTAGCGCCGCTGAGAATCTGGCCCTAGGTGTGTTTGGGCCTAGGATAGCATGCTTGACAGGTTAGTGAAGGAAAAGATGCATGTAGGCCAAAAAAAGAGCATGGAAAGCTTACAACATGCATGGGGACAAAAGGGGACATTCACAGCATATTACAATCATGGTAATTAGGGAAAAATGCAAGAAATACAAGACATTAGCATACATTAAAGACATAGGGCCAGATTCTCCAATATTTTCGTCGGCGTAGCGTAAGCCAGTTACACTACGCCGCCGCTGCTTGCTGGAGCAAGTGCTGTATTCTCTATGCACTTGCTCCGTAGGTTTCGCCTGCGTCGCGTAAATCGCGCAGCGTAAACCCGCGCAATTCAAATGGGGCGGCTTGTATTTAAATTAAGCGCGCCCCCGCGTCGAACGAACTGCGCATGCGCCGGCCGGGGAAAAAGCCCAGTGCGCATGCTCCAGCTCACGTCGGAAAGCGTCGTTGAAACCGACGTCAAAACGACGTGAGCGTCATTTACGCAAGTCCCTATTCGCGAACGAGTTAGTAAAACGACGGAAGCGACGGAAAAAGCCGACGCTGACCCGACGCCATACTTAACATGGCATCCGACGGGACACGACGGCATCCGACGGGACCTCGTAAGGTTACTCCACATAGAAGCTGGGGTAACCTTACGAGTTCGTAAACGACGTACGCGACGACGGGGCGGCGTAAAAGCGATCGAGAATCGGCGTACTACTTCATTTGCATATGCAAATGAAAAAACAACGTAAAGGCCACCTAGTGGCCGGAGTTGTCATTACATCTACGATCCGAAAGTGTAATTGGATTACACTTGTCGGATGTAGAAGCGTATCTATGCAAAAGTGATGCTCAGCATCACTCGCATAGATACGAGTCAAAAAAAAAGGCGATACGACGGGGTATCTGAGATACTCCATCGTAACGCCTCTGAGAATCTGGCCCATAGGGCCAGATTCAGAAAGAGTTATGCCGGCATATGTCTAGATATGCCGCGTAAGTGTAAAGTTGAGCCGGCTTATCTTTGCGCCGTACCCACAAAACTAGATACGCCTAAAAATAGACTTCCTCTGACCGGTGTAACTTTCCTGTGCCGACGTAACTTAGGCTCATATTTACGCTGGATGCATCTTGCGCGCCCATTGATTTCCTATTCAAATATGCAAATGAGGGAGATATGAGGGAGATATGCCGATTCGTGAACGTATTAGGGTCCGGCGCAGGCTAAGTCCGCCGAGCGTAAGTGTTAAGTCCGGCGTAAAGTTATTCCTACAAATAGCTGGTTTATCTTTGCACCTGACGGGCGCAGATCAGCTGGAGAACAGCTCCAGCAGCACCGTTACCCAGGGCAGCCATCAAAAATTATGGGGCCCCTTACACAAAACCTCTGGCCCCTTTAATAAAAATAAAAAAAGAGAGATTTCTATATATATATATATATATATATATATATATAAAATGTTTAATAATAATAAAAAAAATAATAATAGAAAATAAAAATATATATATATAAATAAAAATAAAAAAAAATATTAAAAATATTTTTTTTATATAAAAAAGAGGGGTTGCCATCTGGGGCCCTCCGGACCTCTAAAAAAAATAAAAGAAAACAAATTGGCCCTTTAATAAAAACTAAAATAAAAATATATTAAAAAATTATATATTTTTATAAAAAATAAATAAAAAAGAGGGGGTTCCCATCCCGGGCCCTGGGGACCCCCGGGCCCCTTACAGGTGTACTGCCTGTACCCCCCTGATGGCGGCCCTGCCGTTACCGACAAACTTAGCAAGCTGAGCAACCCCACTTGCAGAACAACACACATCTGTCTGCCAACATGCCAGGGGCAGCCGTGGTCATAGCCAGGGCTGCCATCAGGGGGGTACAGGCAGTACACCTGTAATTTTTTTTTAAAATATTATTTATTTTTTTATTAAAGGACCATTTTTTTTAGAGGTCTGGAGATCCCCAGGGCCCCAGATGGGAACCCCCCTCTTTTATATAAAAAAAAAATATTTTTTATATATTTTTTTTATTTCTTCATATATATATATATATATATTTATGGTCGTGGCCCTCTGACTGAGAGTGATGTGGATCACATAAACACGCGACAAAACTTACAACATAAATAGACTTGAAGTGTGCCTTGGTGGTCTGGTCAGTATGCCAAGAAAAGGGGGCATACCCAAAGTAAGTAATGGGTAGTTGTTGAAGAAGGATATGCTGAGAAGTGCCCTGAAAAAGGGAAGGGCGGGAGGGTGTCGAATGCGATTGAATGCGCAGACTCACGGACATGAGGTGAGCTGGGAAGAGTCGGCCCAGTGACGTGTAGTACTGCACACTGAACCGACAAAGAGCATGTGTGAGTGGGCTGCTCAAATACCCTCCAGGCTCCTCCCATAAACTCAGGCTACCATACTGGCCTTCTTATTTATGGTCGTGGCCCTCTGACTGAGAGTGATGTGGATCACATAAACACGCGACAAAACTTACAACATAAATAGACCTGAAGTGTGCCTTGGTGGTCTGGTCAGTATGCCAAGAAAAGGGGGCAAAAGACTCAGATAGGGAAATAGCTTATATTGATTTCTTGTATTTATTGAGCCAGCTTGGTAAAGGCTTGTGCCATTTCTTCATGAGGATTTGGGATGTATGTGGCAAAACAAGGAGACTTCCCATCAGCCTGGTATCTTGATTACGTGGTCTGGTACTCCCTGTTGGGAGGCAGTTGAGGCTGCTCTAATTCGGAAAGAATGTCCAAAGAACTGACTGGGGTTTGGAGCCCAAGTTTCTTAGGATTCTGACATGCTTGACAAACTGGCTGCCACTCAGGGAGCTGGTTTAGAAAGGGTAGCAACAAGCTACCATCAGTTTGGCTGGGTAGATGGAGCAGTAGTCAGTCGAGCACCGTCTCTGGGCGTCAGGCATTGTTAGTCTAAAACAGGTTGATGTCAACCCCCGGGGCTGGTTTGTTGCATTTGCAGACTGAGAGTGTAGGTGTTCGGAAGCGAGTCGGGTGGCGTCAGAGCAGTGTCTGACTGCCGGAGCCACTGACTGTAAATTCACTAGGTCGTAGGGAACCGTAGAATGCCTGGTAGATGGCTGCTTGGGTGACTATGCTGGGCAAGGCCCTAAATGGGGAACGAGTAAGGATTTCAGACATGTCCCTAAAGAGGGCACTCTTGAAAGGTAGGCGCTTGCCACTGACTACAGGTTGGTGCTTCTGTATGCCCTGTAGGAGGGACTTAACTGCATGGGCTCGAGAATACTGACAGTTTACTGGGGTCCTGCAGGGACAGGAAATGCTGGACGCCATCTAGATATGGCGTGATAGTATTGTGAGAAAGGGTCAGCTGCGTGTGGCAATACGATATGAAGGCTAGGACATGTCTAACGTTGCCTATTGCTGCTCTGAGGCAAGTGGCCAAAAATTAGCGGTTAGTGTTCCAAGCAGTGCGATAGGCCTTCAGTGTGTTGCGTGCCAAGGAGTGGTTAATAAGCTGGGTTGAGTTGGTGAGATGCTACTTCAGTCCATCGTCGGCAATGACCAGGGTGGGACAGGGATGGTTATTGGGTCGGCTCCAGGCTCTTGCTGGAAAAACAATGTAAGGTTGGAATGGGACAGAGCATCAGCTGCAATTTTGCATTTGCCTGGAACATGTCTACAGAAGATATTAAACTGGTGACGAAGGGACAGTTGCGCGAGCCTGCGCAGGAAGGACGTGATGGGGAGAGGCTTGATCCACCTTAATTGATGAAGTCGGCTGTGACCTGATTGTCTGTAGTGAAGAACACTGTCTGTCCAGTTCAAGTGTGGCCCCAGACCTGGGCAGCTGCCACAATGGGGTACAGCACAAGGCGTGATGAAGACTGGGTGAAGCAGAAATTTAAGAGAATTTCTGGGGGCCAAGGTTTGGAGAACCAGTGGCGGACGAAAAATGCACGCAAAAGCCTGTGGTGGCTCGGCTGACACTGCCGGGATGAGATAGAAATGCTGTTCTATCAGGTGGGGAAGTTGTCCCACATAGCTAAAGTCTGCTACTGATGCTTGGTCTAGTTTGAGAACTTGGACTGGATCTTGCATTGGTGTGAGAAAATCAAGACAATACACAGGTGCTCAACAAGACGATATACGTGCACTCGCTGACCAACGTGCATTTGCTGGTGCTGGATGGAAACCTGAACTAACTGCAGGGAAAAATACAGGGAAAAGATGAGTGGCCCGCGTGCCACTAAAGATGAATGGCCAACTAGGTGCCACTGTGTGTTTGTGTGGCTGATTGTTTGTCACTGAGGTGTGCTTGCAAGTTTAGTTTGTATTCGGGTTTGCACGTGGTGCGCGCTGCAAAGTGTTTTATACTACTGCAGACAATATTATGTGGTTGCAAGGGTGTCAGTGAGTGTCAAGTTGCTGGGATGATTTTTGTGGTCTCAAGTGAGTGTCGGGCTGCTGAGATGACTATGTATGGCTGCAAAGGTCTGAACGGGTGTCAGGTTGCTGAGACGATATTGCGTTTGCAATGGTGTCAAATGAGTGTCAGTTTGCTAAGACGACTTTGTATGGCTGCAAAGGTCTGAACGGGTGTTAGGTTGCTGAGACGAGATTGTGTGGTTGCAAAGGTCTAGACGAGTGTGAGGTAGCTGAGATGATATTACATTTGCAAGGGTCTCAAATATGAGACAATATTCCCTTTTTTTTAATTTTTATTTTTTTATGAAAACGACTGTGAATGAAACACTGGTAAACATTAGTTACCACGTCTGGCAGTGTTCACAAGCCGTTACAGGCATTGGTGTTTCGAATGCCTCTGAACATCCGACTGAACCCATTTATTTTATTTTATTTTTTTTCCCCAGGAAGGTTTCTAACTCAACTGCCTAGAAACGACTATAATGATCCTGTGTAGATGTACTGATAAGATTGGGGGCGGCTGAAAAAAACACCCAACTGTTCCTAAACGTCCGTTTACCAACAGCAGTGTACATGAGGCCTAAGACAATTTGCCTGGCTGCAAGGATCTCAATGAATGCCAGGTGGCTGGGACGAGACTGCATGGTCACAAAGGTCTTTATCGAGTGGGAGGATGCAAGGGTCTCAACGAGTGTGGGGCTGCTGAGACGGTATTGCGTTAGCAAGGGTCTCAACAAGGGTGTCAGGCTGCTGAGATGATTTTGTGTGGTTGCAATGGTCTCAATAGGTGTCAGGTTCCTGGGCCGAGATTGCGTGGTGGCAATTTTTATTTTTTATTATTTTTTTGCGTTCTTTTTAGCCAGAGTAACGTAAATGAGAAACGTTACTCCAGAGCAAAGATGCTCTCATCATTGGGCCAGATTCAGGTAGATGGGAGCATCTTTACTCTAAAGTAACGTTTCTCATTTACGTTACTCTGGCGAAATTTTAGGAGCAAGTGCTGTTATTCATGAAGCACTTGCTCCTAAAGTTGCTGCAGCGTATCGTAAATGAGCCGGTGGAATTCAAATTGGGCGGGTACGGGGCGTGTATTATTTAAACTAAGCGCGATCCCGTACGTACGAACGTACTGCGCATGCGTCGACTGTCAATGCATCCCAGTGCGCATGCTCCAAATTCTGGCAGTGAACGTCAATGACGTCAAATCCCCATTCATGGACGTTTTAGGCAAGCGACGCAATTTTTTTTTTTCGACGCAATGACGACGGCTATACTTAACATAGGATACTCCACCTAGGGGGCATGTATTTATTTACGCCGCGTATCTCTTACGGAAACGTCGGAAAGTCACTGCGTCGCGCCCGAATACGATCGTGAATTGCCGATTCCTGCTGATTAACATATTTTTTCAGCGTAAATCAGCGGGAACGCCCCCGGCGCCATTTTTAAATTAAAGTTGCGATGCGGTGGCGAAATTCAATTACGCCGCTCGCATCGAAACTCCAACCCGGCGTTTCTTGTTTTCTGGTTACAGAAAACAGAAACGCCGGCTTAAAGTGACAGTTAGGCTGGAGTATCACTGATACTCCAGCTAACTCTACCTGAATCTGGCCCATAGTCCCCACATTCCCCATAACACCTCTTAAGATGTAACGATACTGGGTGCCGCGCCTCCCTCCGCCGTTCCTGCTGGCTATATCCCATGAGCGCTTGTCGCACCCAAAAACAATAGTAAAATTCCAGGCACCTTAGCCACTCAAACAAGAATACCAGACTCAACAACTTTTCTTATCGAGTACCAACTGTGACATCCCAGCCTCTATGTTGCAGGACAAACAATACCGAATCAGGACCCATACCTCTGGACCCGCCAGCTCCACCTCCGCCCCCCGAACCAGCATCTGCCACACCAACCAGACCTTCTCTTAGGCCGCCCATGTTTCCTCACCTTACCGACTTTCTGTGAGATGATTCAAACTGAATCCTCCACACACACGCTGGACAGGGGACCACTTGCTACTCTGCCTAATGCACCAAACCCAGAACCTGTCCCCACTGCAAACCGGGACAAGGCGTCCGCCACAACCTTGTCCACTCCTGGTATACCTCTGGAAACAGCGCAGCTCCAGGTGCCGCAAGAGACGAATGACCGGGGGAGAGGAGCCGTCACCCTGTTGAACACCTGTACCACCCCCAGATTATCACCATGTAAACAGACCTTCCGGTCCCGGATGGCAGGGCCCCCATAGTTCCACTGCCAGCACTACCGGAAAACAGTTCCAGCCAAACCAAGTTCTTAGTGAACCCTGCTGGCACCAGGACTGGGGCCAAGGGCCCGCCCTACACTGTCCCTGCAAGAATGCACCAAAGCCCGAACCCCCGGCCGCATCCGTGAACAGTTCCATGTCAACATTGCTGACCGGACCGAATATCCACAGAGCCGTACTGTTAAAGGACTCCAAAACGGAGTGACAAACCGACAGGTCTTCCTTGTGTTCCTTCACAAACCCACAAAGTGTTTGAGTGACTTAACCCCCCGCCGTGCTTGCCGAGCAGCGCGTGCAAACGACTTGCCCCAAGACACACGAAAATACGTTTTCCCAGGAGCGACGGCCGCGCTCAGATTTGTACTTTCTGTGAACCCAATATCTCGCCAATTTTTTGCCGTGAGGCTTTCCAGTGTGTCCCATGGTAATCTGCACTCCATTGCCTCCGAGCTAATTACTATGCCAAAAAATTGTATGACCGACTTCGCCCCCTACCTTTTCTCGGATGCCAGCGGCACCCCAAATCGCTCCGCAATGCGTTCCAGAGTGGCCAAAACACTGCGCAGATACGCGACCCAGCCGGGCAAACACTGAGGAGGTCAACCCGATAGTGGACCAAGGAGTTCACTCCAGCCACATACCGACCCACCTATTTTAGAAACTAACTAAACTGTACCAACAAGGCACATGAAACCGAACAACCCACCGGTACCCACTTGTCCCTCTTGAACTCCCCCTCCTAGTGACAGACCAATAGCCGGAAACTATCCGGGTGTACCGGAAGAAGCCGAAAGGCAGCCTCGATGTCAGGCTCGGCCATTGCCGCCCCTAGACCATACCCCTGACCCAATCAACCGCCCCATCAACTGAGGCGTAACATACCGTACAATACCCCACACTAATAGCCTCTTTGACTCCCCCCCCACCCTGTAAAGACAGGTGATGAATGAGCCTAAACTTGTTCGGCTCCTTGTTTGGCACCACCCCAAAGGGGAAAAACGACCAACTCATATGAAAGGGGGGGGGGAGAATGGGCACCCCATTCGGCCCAGAGCTACTTTCTACCGCAGTGTATCCGAAACCACCGCAGGGTGACGTAGCGCGGAGCGCCAATTGTTAGGCATGGGGGGGGGGGGCACCCCCAGCTTGCAAGGAATGCTGAAACTCTCTGAAAACCCCCCTCCAACGACCGGGCAGCCGCCCTGTCGGGGTGCTACTGAGAAACGGTTGCATCCTCTACACCATCACCGAAGTCCTCCCTCTTACTCGTAAAATCTCCGGGATGTACCTTGCCTTGCTCACAAAACCTAGGAAAGAGGGATGGTTACACCGCAGCCGGAGCCCTCGTGCTTGAACCGGCAGGACCCCCCAAACTTGCAGTTACCCTCATTACACTGCCAGCAGACCCCCTTTTTCATTTCCGGCCGACTGTCCCGGGGAATAGGTTACACAGGCCCATCCCCCGAAAACGTTGTGGACGTCCGTGGGACCGACATGAGCTGCATCCCAAAGCCAAAGTCCTCGGTCTCTCCACCTCCATGTCCGGTCCCACCGCCCTGCGTTGCCTGAACTGTTCATCGCAGCGGAGCCATCCCGTGCCTCCGTAACACCGATAGGCCTTGCTATTCGCCTCCTGTTAACTGAAAAGCGCCGAACAGTGTTCAGAGTTTTTTCTCACCGATCACGCTCACCCCGATCTAGTATGACTGCGACCACTTCGCAAAAGTCCTGGGTATAAGCCTATACCTCCCTTTGCTTCATCTTCCTTTTGGGACTCAGGCTTAACCCTGACCAGGTTAAACTTCCCCAGAGGCAAATGCGCAAATATCTCTACATATTCGCTCTTACAGCCCTTCTCTCTCACCTCCTGCTTGAAATGTGAACCCAGGGGTGCCTCATAACAAGTATACCCTTCCCCCATTTGCGCCCGACAACCGGACCAGATCCCTCTTCTTTGCGGAGTCTTCCACCGCCTACACCTTAACCCTGGATTGCCCACCGTCACTACCCCCAGCCATACCCCCCTGCCCGCACCCAAGCTGCCGCAGAGCTAACGTTGGGATTGTCCCCCCAGCCTGGCTCACCAAACCTACCAACCCTACCAAACAACCGATGCAAACCTGCATCCCCTCCAACCTTTTTCCCCCAGGCACTAGGCCTTATCTCACTACCCCCGCCACTGCGGGCACTACCAAACGACTACGGGGACCCTCCCCCCGTCCCCCTACCAACACACCAGCATTTTGCAACACCGTAGAAATTGATGAAAACAACTTACCGGGCTGCCTGGAAGCAATCCCAACAGCCGAAACACTCGTCTCCAGCGCTGTAAACTGCGTCCCGGGCACAAACTCCTCCTCGGAACCCGACAGCTCCCACTCCGAACGATCTCAGGCTCCTCAGATGATGGCCCACTAGGCGACTCGGGCCTGGCAGCCGAGGGCCCAGAGCTGGCATCACTCACTCTGCGCACTCTGGACCCGTGCACGGATTTCTGCGTCGCTTTTTGGGTGCTGTACCTCTGCTGCTGTCTCCCGCTCCCCCACGCCCCCCCTCCTCAGGGCTGGATAGGAGGTGGCTAGCTGTAGAAGGCAAGGGGCTAGCCACCGCTGCGATCGATCTCCCTCGCCGAGGCACATAAACCACCGGTGCACAACCGGGGTGAGAGCCCGCAGCACCCTGTTCCACACGTAGGGCAGGCCTAGCCGTCGCTTTGGAGCCCCCTGGCCGCCCCCCCCACGCCTCGCGGGGCGTACAGGGCCCGCCGCTGTCCGTTTTTGCTGGGGGGCTCGGGCTGGGCTCCCTTCCCTCCTGAGCTGTTTGGTGGATGGCCCCGGGGAGTATCGCTACGGAGGCCGCGGGTGCACCCCCCCAGCGGGTGCCCCCCCCCCCGCGGGTGCCCCGGCCTGGTTGCTGGCCTGGCTCAGGAGAGGCTCCAGGTAGACTGTAGCCCCCCGAGGGTGCCCCCCGCAGGTGCCCCCCCCCACCGGATAACTCGGCCTGGTTGCTGGCCTGGCTCAGGAGAGGCCAGCAGCAATCCTACCTTAGAACTTTTCTCCCCAGACTGTGTGTTACCCGGGAAAGGAGTGGGGGAGGAATTTATAGCCTCTCCTTCCCTCCCCACTGCACCTCTCATGACCACTCCCCCCTGGCTTGTAAGGGTTTCTGTTAACCCTGTCATGCCCGGCCCTAAGCCTCTGGCTTGTTCTTTTGCTCCGGGCCTCTCTGGATAGGAAGCATAACGAATTGCAAGATTGCACATGATACAAAAGGTTTGAATACAACCTGTGACAGTAAGCGGGAACTGCCGTCGAAGACCATGAACGGAGAAGCCGCAATGCACTTGCGATGTCGAATGCGATTGAATGCGCAGACTCGCGGACATGAGGTGAGCTGGGAATAGTCGGCCCAGTGACGTGTAGTACTGCACACTGAACCGACAAAGAGCATGTGTGAGTGGGCTGCTTAAATACCCTCCGGGCTCCTCCCATAAACTCAGGCCACCATACTGGCCTATATATATATATATATATATATATATATATATATATATATATATATATATATATATATATATATATATATATATATATATATATAAAAAAATAAATATAAAAAATATTTTTTTATATAAAAAAAAGGGGTTCTCATCTGGGGCCCTGGCCCTTTAATAAAAAAATAAAATAATAATATTTAAAAAAAAAAAATTAAAAAAGTGGACCCCCGTGCCCCTTATAGGTGTACTGCCTGTACCGCCCTGATGGCAGCCCTGGCTATGACCTTGGCTGCCCCTGGCATGTTGGCAGACAGATGTGTTGTCCTGCAAGACGGGTTGCTCAGCTTGCTAAGTTCGTATATGTATATATATATATATAAATATATATATATATATATATATATATATATATATATATATATATATATATATATATATATATATATATAAAATATATTATTATTATAGGGCCCAGAGGTCCCAGGGCCCCCCGATGACAACCCTTTTTTATACAAATGTTTTACATTTTTTTATATTATTTTATTTCTTTTTTTTTTATATATATAGATATATTTTTATTAAAGGGCTCAGAGGTCCCCAGGGCCCCATGTGTCAAACCCCCTTTTTTTTATAAATGTTTTTTTTTATTTTTTATATATATATATATATATATATATATATATATATATATATTTTTTTTTTATTAAAGGGCCCAGAGACAAATTTGGACCGGACGGGAGCATGTCTGGGCTTATTTTTAGGCTTGGCATAAATCGGTTGGGCCGGCATATCTCAGGAAGTTGGGCCGGGGTAGTTGTGAGCATGCTCACAGGGAAGCGATCAGACACCGAGGTCACTGAGCATGCTCCGTGGATGATAGGCCGGGCATAAGTGTCAGATCCAGGCTTAGACTATCATTTGCATAAGGTCACACCCACTTCCACTTACACCTACTTGCGCCTTCACATTTAAGTTACACCGGCGCAAACTTAGGAGCAAGTGCTTGGTGAATACTGTATTTGCCTCACTAGTTTGCATCGGCGGAACGTATATGTGTTACGTTACGCCGGCACAAAGATGCGCCCATCTACCTGAATCTGGCCCATAGATTGTGATGTTAAAGGAGGAAACTTACCTTAATATACTCCTCCTGCATCACTTGTATGATGGCAGAACACGTCTCCGGTATGATGATCCCAAGCGCCTGGGGGGAGATGCCTGTCGAGAACTTGTGGTCATGCAGGCTCCTCCCAGTTGCCAGGTACCACGACGTGGCAATAAGCCTCTGCTCTGCCATGATGGCTTGGCGCATCACAGTGTCCTGCCTTGTGATATAGGGGGACAGAAGATCCAATAGACGGTGGAAAATGGGGTTTGTCATACAGAGAAAGTTCCTGAAGTCCTCAGGATTATTCTCTTGGATTTCCCTAAGCACAGGCATATGAGAGAATTGGTCACGCTGGCGCAACCAATTATTGGCCCAGGAACTCCTCCTTACCCTGTTCCTGGCCAAAGACCTTGAGTGAGTATGAATTGCAGAAGCCAGCCCATACCCAGCACGAACTCTAGCATGAGCACGCTCCTCCAACATGGCTTCAAACTGGTCGGCTGGTCAAAATGCACTTAAAACAGAAAGCACCACAAATCCAGCAATACCTGTAAAGAACACACTGAAAAACAGATAAGAGCGGACGGGACAGCACTGCTAAGCAGAAACAATCCGACAGCCAGCACTGAATGCCAGATACGATCCCACAAGCAGAGCCAGATTAAGAACATCATGGGCCTGGTGCTGAGGATTTTGGTGGGGCCTTTTATAAATAATAAATAAATGCGTGGGAATCACAGCGCAGCAATGGAGGGCCCAGTCTGAAAATGTAAGTATACCCTAATGTGCTAGGGCATAACCTACCCCAGGGCCTCTAAAAAGTAGTAATGTCAGGAAAGTTTATTACCGCTTTAATATCACAGGATCCCAGAAACCTCTCATGGGGCCCCCTACTGACCCAACATTTAAAAAATATTTTCAGGGACACTTTTTTTCACAAGTGCTATATTTAGAGTAGCTGAGATCCCCTATGTTACTCTGTACATTACAGTAGTAATCACAAAATTAAATAAGTTTTGATAATGGGACAGAACAAATATTTCCTTTAGTTCAGGGGTCTCAAACTCCCGGCCCGCGGGCCAGTTGCGGCCCGCAGACCGAGATTTTGCGGCCCACTGACAAGCCCTTCCCCTGGACAGTGTCATACTTTGCAGCGCATGCAGCGCAGCGCGGTACCCTTTCCCTGCAGCCCCCCCCCCGTACTCATCTTTGTGTCCGGCAAAACAGGGGTGTGCGTCATGTGACGTCAGCAGCGTAGGGCGGCGCTGCCGTCACGCGCCCGTCCGCACTGAAGTGAAGTTGCTCAGAAGAGCTGAGCGCCCTCGCCCTCGTCAGCAGCGTCCTTCAAAGTAAGTGCTACTGTAATGCCAGTTACCAGTTAGCAGATGCTATCACAGGGTGGTAGGGGGAATAGGGGGTGCTACTGCTGGGGGGGGGGGGGGCGGTTGTTGTTGGATGATTGGGAGGCTAGCACCCTCATGTTATTACCACAGGGGGGGGGGTGTTGCTGGTGAATGATTAGGGTGCTACTGTTCATCAACACCCCCCAACCCCCCTGCAGTAGTACCCCCATAATCTTTCAGCTGATGCTATTATCACAGGGTGGTAGGGGGAATGGGGGGTGTTGCTTGTGGATGATGGGGGTGCTACTGCTGGGGGGTTGGGGGGTGTTGATGAACAGTAGCACCCTAATCATTCACCAGCAACAGCCCCCCCCTGTGGTAATAACATGAGGGTGCTACTGCCCTTGCAGTAGCATCCCAATCATCCAACACCCCCCCCCCAAGCAGTAGCACCCCCATCCTCCGTCAGCTCATGCTATTACCACAGGGGGGTAGGGCGATTGGGGGTGTTTCTGGTGGCTGGTGGGGGTGCTACTGCCCTGGCAATAGCATCCCAATCATCCAACAACACCCTCCCCCTACCCCAGCAGTAGTACCCCCATCATCCGTCAGCTCATTCTATTACCACAGGGGGGTAAGGTGGATGGGGGGGTGTTGCTGGTGGATCTCAATAATCCAAACCCCCCTTCAGCAGTAGCACCCCCCAACATCTGTCGGCTCATGCTATTACCACAGGGGGGTAGGGGGAATGGGAGTGTTGCTGGTGGATGATGGCGGTGCTACTGCTGGTGGGGGGTGTTATTGGTGGATGGTGAGGGGCGCATGATGGGGCATTATATGTGAGGGGCACATGATGGGGGCATTATTTGTATGTGAAACCATATTCGCTCAGCCCTGATAGGAAATTTCTGTGGGTGGAACAAGAGCTCAGCCTATCAGGGCTGAGCGAATATTGGCTCACTGCCCTAATAGACTGAGCGCTAATCTATGTGATTGGCTGGCAGTGCCGAAAGAAGAATGTAGAAGAGTGAGTGTGTGTATGTGACTGCAGCCAGGGTCATAGGGACTGTCCTGGAGAGTGAACATTAGGGGCGGCAGGGGCGCAATCTGTGACATTTTGGTCCAATACTTGATGCGGCCCAGCCTCACCCAGCTTATACCTCCAGTGGCCCCCAGATAATTTGAGTTTGAGACCCCTGCTTTAGTTGAACTAACAAAAGTGTGTCCATTCTAGAGCTGGTAACATTGAGGGTATTCAGTATCATTTTAAAGAACTGTTTTTGCGGGTAAGCGACATAGGGGAGGAGTGCGGATGGTATATAAGTGGGAAGTATGTGCAGGTGAGTGATAGGAATGTGGAGGGTCTAACATTGGGCAGGCACTATGTTCAGGAGAAGAGTGCAAAGGATACGGCAAAAGGCACAATGTACAGGAGAGGAGTGTGGAGGGTATGACAGTGGGCAGTATGTACAGGAGAGAAGTGTATGACAGCAGGCACTATGTACAGGAGAGGAATGTGGAGGGTATGGCAGTAGGCAGTATGTACAGGAGAGGAGTGTGGATGGTATGATAGTGGGCACTATGTATAGGAGAGGAGTGTGGAGGGTATGACAGTGGGCAGTATGTACAGGAGAGGAGTGTGGAGGGTGCGACAGTGAACAGTATGTACAGGAGAGGAATGTGGAGGGTCTAACAGTGGGCACTATGTACAGGAGAGGAGCGTGGAGGGTATGACAGTGGGCAGTATGTACAGGAGAGGAGTGTGGAGGGTATGACAGTGGGTGGTATGTACAGGAGAGAAGTGTGGAGGGTATGACAGTGGGCAGTATGTACAGGAGAGGAGTGTGAAGGGTATGACAGTGGGCAGTATGTACAGGAGGAGTGTGGAGGGTATGACAGAGGGTAGTATGTACCAGAGAGAAGTGTGGAGGGTATGATGGTGCAGTATGTACAGGAGAGAAGTGTGGAGGGTATGACAGTGGGCAGTATGTACAGGAGAGGAATGGGGATGGTATGATAGTGGGCACTATGTATAGGAGAGGAGTGTGGAGGGTGCTACAGTGGGCACTATGTACAGGATAGAAGTGTATGACAGCAGGAACTATGTACAGGAGAGGAGTGTGGGGGTTATGACAGTGGGTGTTCTGTATAGGAGAGGAGTGTGGAGGGTATGTTAGTGGTCACTATGTAGAGGAGAGGAGTGTGGAGGGTATAACAGTGGGTACTATGTATAGGAGAGAAGTGTGGAGAGTATGACAGTGTGCACTATGTACAGGAGAGGAGTGTGGAGGGTATGACAGTGGGCACTATGTATAGGAGAGAAGTGTGGAGAGTATGACAGTGTGCACTATGTACAGGAGAGGTGTGTGGAGAGTATGACAGACTATGTACAGGAGTGGAAGGATGTTTAGGGACTGCATAGTGGTTAAGCGGTACATACATGGATTGAAATTACACCAATTATGCAGAGACCAGCCATAGTCGATCTATGTATGGGCTAGCTGGTTTTACACAAGTCATCTATTAATCGACTTGAGTACAACCAGCCTGTTTTACCAAAACAATCAGTGCTGCCTGCTATAGATAGCAACACTGATCATTGTACTCACTGGCAGAACACAACAACACTACAGAAGTGATTCCCCCATCTACAGGTCAGCAGGTGAGAGGGTGTGTAAGGACAGGCTGGGGAGAGATACCAGTCAGTGGCTGGGTAGGCACTGGCTAGTATCAGAGCCAGATACACACAGGTTACCCAGTTAAGGACCGCCGCATGTATATTTACGTCGGCAGAATGGCACCGACAGGCACATCAACGTATATATACGTTGGTGCTAGACATGTGCAGACTGGAATATTTCGTTTCGTTTTTTCGTTTTCGTTTGGAAATTTTTTTTTATTTAGTCACTCCCGAAAATCGTTTTGTTTTATTTAGTTTTTCGTTGGGGAATAGCTTTCGTCCGAAAATCCAATAATACTTGGTTTCTGTCGAATGGGCAAAAAAAAAAAAAAAAAAAAAAAAAAAAAAATTCGACGTAACGTCGAATCTTTTTAGTTGCTGGTGAACATCAAAGAATATTCGACGGAACGTCGAATCTTTAGGTCTCATAAATCGAAATCTATTCTCTGAAATGTCGAATCTATTATTTCTATAGTGTCGAATCTTTTCTCTATGATGTCAAATCTTTTCCCTATAATGTCGAATCTCTCTATATCGAATTTTTACCGCAACGAAAACGAAAATAAAGCATTTTTTATGTCGGATCTTTCGGTTTTCGTTTCTTGCACTTTCGTTATCGTTTGTTAATACGATAACGAAAAAAAACGATTTTCGGACGAAAATGCATTCTAACGAAAACGAATGCACATGTCTAGTTGGTGCCTTGAGAGGGTTCGGGGGTCCGACCCCCCCCCCCCCCGTACATACGGCGGTCCGTTTTGCTGGCCGAGCGATCCGGGATGAGGGGCGGCTATTCGTTTTTGTCTGCCCCCTCCGGATCGATCTCAGCCAATACGCGCGCCCCCCCACCCTGTCACTTCCTCCTCCTGTGTAAACACAGGAAGGAGGAAGCAATGTGATCTCTCCTTCAGCGTTTTTTCAACCACCGCTGAGGAGAGATCACATCGCACAGTAAGTCTGCACTAACACTACACTTGCACACACTACACATAGTCACATTAACCCCTTTCGATCGCCCCCCCTCCCCCCTGTCACAGTGTCACTGAATGCAGTAATCATACATGTATGATTACTGTATTTAGTGTCAGTGTGACAGGCAGTGTGACAGTCAGTTAGTGTTAGGTTCAGGGTAGCCCCCGTACCCCCCTAATAAAGTTTTAACCCCTTGATCACCACCCTAGTTAACCCTTTCACTCCCTATTGCCAGCGTCACTAAGCAATCATTTTTCTGATCCCTGTATTAGTGTCGCTGTTCCCGCTAGGTAGCTAATTTTTTTTTACTAAAGACATATGGCTAAATAAATTTTGGCATAAATCATTGACTAAAATTTAGTTAATTTGATTTTTCTTATAACAAAAAGTAAAAAATATTGATTTTTTTTCAAAAATGTATATAGTGCAAAAAATCAAAATCGCAGAGGCGATGAAATACCGCCAAAGAAAGCTCTATTTGTTGGAAGAAAAGGACGCAAATTTTGTTTGGGAGCCACGTCGCACGACCGCGCAATTGTCAGTTAAATCGACGCAGTGCCGAATCGCAAAAAGGGACAAGGTCATTTAGCAGCATTTTGGTCCGGGTCTTAAGTGGTTACATACGTCGCGATCGTTAGAGCGAGAGCAATAATTCTAGCATGTAACTCTAAACATATAACCTAAACATTTTTTTTTTTTCCCTTTTTTTTTCTAAAACATTTTTTAAAGCATCGCTTAGGATACCAAAAAAAATTGTGCTAACTTCAGTGTTTTTTTTTAATGAATGAACAGTTTATTTCCAAAAAAAAAACAAGTTTGAAAAATTGCTGCACAAATACAGTACCGTGCTAGAGCTGCACAATTAATCGTTAAAAAATCGTGATCTCGATTCAACCCCCGGACATCTCCAATGCAGAGTTTGCTGATTCTTTCATATAACAAGTGGAGAGACTTTCAGCTGTCAAAAGAAAATATCCAGGCAGTCTGCCAAGTTCTTAGCAGGAAATATTGGGGTAGATTCAGGTACACGTAAATTTGCGCAGCGTATTCGAAATACTCTACGCTGCCGTATTTTACCAGGCTCTAAATGGAATTCTGGTAGATTTTTGCCCGTACGATACGGCGGCGTAGTCTATTTCTCGCCGCGTAATCGGAATACGCGATTAGAGGGCGTGAAGCATTTAAATTAGGCGCGTCCCCGCGGCGATCGAACTGCGCATGCTCCGTTTAGAAATTTCCCGCCGTGCATTGCGCGAAATCACGTCGTTACTTCATTTTTTTTTGAGTAGCGTCGTTTACGAACATTCCTATTCCCGGACGACTTACGTAAAAAATAAAAAAAGATGTCGGAAAACGTTGATATTCGATGCGGGAACGACAGCCATACTTAACATGGGCTGTCTAATATTAGACCAGCAAAAAGCTGGTATAGTGTTACGTAAAAAAAAGATGACTAAAGATGCCGTAAGAGATTGCGATTGAAGATCGTAATTTCGGGGATTGCCGGCAAAAGCTCATTAGCATACCCTGACGCAGAAAATGACGGGAAGTCCACCCAGTGGCCGCAATTTTATTGCAGCGTAGATCCGAAGGCGTACGAACACGTAATCCAGTCGAATTGAAGCCCGCAGCCGTCTTTTCATGGTTTGAGATTTCAGACTAGCTAAAAAACGCGCGTAATTCGAAAGTACTCCAGTCTAACACCAGTTAGACAGGAGTTACGGGTCTCTGAATCTGGCCCATTGTAACTAACCCTTTCTTCAAAGATCAAAGGGATAAACTTCTGTGTATAAAGAAAATATCCAGGCAGTCTGCCATGTTTGTAAACAACATGAAACATTGTAACCAACTTCCTTTTTAGATCAAACTTCTGTGTGTAAATACAAGAAATGTAACCACATAAAGTCCAACACTTGTTTAAGTTAAAAAGCAATATTTTTTGCTAGAAAATTACTTGGAACCCCCTTTATATATTTCCTGACAGGCTCCATGGCAGTCTACGTGTGGTTAATCCCGCCTCCTCTCCAATGCTATAGGACCCATACCCATAAAGCTTTGCTCACCTTCAGTACTGGTGTTCCTTTTTTGTCCTCCTCCATGGATCTAAGGATATGCGTTCAGGATGTCCAATACAAGCAGACGGATGGCACACTTCTAAGCGGTGCAGCTCGGATCCCAGCCATGGGCGGGTGGAGAGCTTTTGCAGCAAAGCACTTGTTGTGTCTGGCTGCGTGTGCTGAAGATTCCTGGACTTCTCGGCTGGCAAGGTCTGACTTTTTCTCCATGGGAGTCGCATCTGTGTATCGCTTGTCATATTTCTTCTGTTGTTGTCCCCTTTTTCTTTGTCCGTTCGTTTTTTGTCTTATGGCGGCTGGAGCGCTTCTGCGTTCCAGCCTACCTAGTTACTTCCGGGTCGCGGGGCCATTTGCGAGCGCGCGTGCGCAATAGCCGTCTCCAGATCGAGGCTTGGCTCGCGCATGCGCAGTACAGCGACCCTCGCGGCGGCCATGCAGGCGCCGTTGAGCCGCTCTACACCACGCAGGCGCGCAAGGGGGAGACGCGTGACATCATCGGCGGGGATTTTAAAAACAGCTGCTCGCCTTTCGTTTGTGGGATCCTTTCCTTGTCTTGAATGAATGAATGAATGAATGACTTGTATAGCGCAACGCCTGCGAACTGAATCGCCTCTGGGCGCTTTTTACAGCCAGTGTCTGCTTGGCTGGTGCAGTCATTTTTACCCCGTAGGATCTTGGACACGCTATGGACACACAGTCATACACACATATATACATATATACTGGGTCAATATTTGGACGATCCAATTTACCTACCAGCATGTCTTTGGAGTGTGGGAGGAAACCGGAGTACCCGGAGGAAACCCACGCAGACACAGGGAGAACATGCAAACTCCAGGCAGATGGTGTCGTGGTCGGGATTCGAACCAGCGACCCTTTTGCTGCTAGGCGAAAGTGCTACTCACTGGACCACTGTGCTGCCCCTGTCTTATCTGGTCTTATTGTCTAGTATCTTAGGATTCATCTTTCTGACCTGGTATTGCCCTGTCACGTCGGTCCAGGAAGTATGGACCAGTCACCGCCCGCACATGGCCAGCCCTCACGCACAAGGTACGTGCAGGTGAGGGGAGGGCACGGGGTTGTATACCTCAATTCAGTGGCTTGACTTTTTTCCTGTAAATCTTTCTTTTTAAAGCCCTTCCTATCCAGATCATCGTGCTCCTTCAGACCAGACCACTTCAGACCTTGCCAGGCTGCATCAGCATCAGCAGTCATCCTCTAAGTCTAAGAAACGTAGCTCCTCATCTACATCACATCACCGGGGGAGAAGTTCTCATTCCTCCTCAAGACACCGCTCCCACCGCCATGATAGTCGCTCTAGTCGTAGAGCCTGCTGGGGATGCGATACCCGAGTCCCAGAGGGCAAATCTTTATGCAATCAGTGCTATGCCCAGGCGGTTGGTGAAAAGGAGACGGAAGATCGGCGGATCGAGTCCCTGGTGGAACGTGCTGTGCAAAGGTCCTTAAAGGAGAAGGACACGTCTCACATGTACGGGCAAGCCAGTGTCGCTGAATCTGGCCCTACGGTCGATGAGATCCATGAGGATCCAGGCCCCTCTCAGCCTCGCGCCTACACCCTAGCAGCCCCGGAAGGCGACTTGGATAGCGATGAAGAGGATCTAGAGTTTGACTTTGCCCAAGTAACCCCACTCATCAAGGCCGTAAAAGAGGCACTTCGGTGGGAAGATTCATCCTCTGTCCCAGCTAAACAAATGAAATATTTCAAACGTCTGGGAAAAGAACGCCCAAGCTTTCCATTACTTTCGGAGCTCAATGGCATCTTTGAAGAGGAATAGAGCAAGGTGGACAAAAAGTCCTCTATGGCTAATAAGGCTTCCCGCTTGTACCCGTTTAAAGCGGAAGATGTCAAACACCTGGAAAACATCCCGTCAGTAGTGATGCGTTTAGCCAAGCATGTGACGCTACCTTTGTCCGATTCAGTGTCCTTCAAAGACGGTCTCGATAGAAGAATGGACCAAGATCTAAAGAGGATATATGGTTTGGCCGGTACGGCCTGTAAACCCGCCCTGGATTTAGCGGCTCTCTCTAAAGCAATGGAAGTCTGGACAGAGAACGTGGACTCCTTTATGATGGGCATCTCTGAAGAACTGGCTGGGAGTTCGGCAACGTCGGAGCTAAAGCTAGCGGTAGCATTCCTGGGAGAAGCCTCCGTTGATCTAGTAAGATTGTTAGCAAGAATCATGCTGTCCTCCGTTACCGCCGAGAGGGCCCTGTGGCTACGCCCCTGGGCCGCGGATCCTTCATCGAAGCAAAGCTGGTGTAAAATCCCCTTTGAGGGTTCGTCTCTGTTTGGCAACAAGTTGGATGACGCCATTTCTAAAGCCACAGGGGGTAAATCTGGGTTTCTTTCCCAGGACGGACGTCAACCGGGAAAAAGGAGACCACAGTTCAGGAGGCGTAGTCCGGATCGCGCAAGGGAAGCTCGTGCCTATAGACCTGGTGGAAATTTCAGGAGAAATTGGAATAGAGGCCAAACGTCCTTTCGTAAACCAGCATCTACAAGCCAGGCGTCCAGTGGACGTGAGCAGGGGAAGTCTTTTTGACATAAAGCACGTCCAGGCGGTCCAAGTGGGGGCAAGACTACGAATGTTTCGGCACGTCTGGTCGGCCTCGATCACGGATCCTTGGGTCATCAAGACGGTATCGTGAGGCCATGTCTGGCCCTTCGCCAGTACTCCCCCTCCCAGGTTCATTTCTACCCTACTCCCAAAAACAGCAGAGCAAAAACAAGTTCTCCTGTCCTACGTGGACCTGCTAAAAGCTCAAGGGGCAGTGAGATGCGTCCCAAAGGACGAACTGTTTCATGGGGTATACTCCCCCCTCTTCCTGGTACAAAAGAAGAACAGCTCATGGCGACCAGTCATAGACTTAACCTACCTAAACCGGTTCATAAGACACGGGAGGTTCAAGATGGAAACCATGTCCACTATCCAATTAGCTATTCAACCAGGGAAATGGATGATCTCAATAGATCTAAAGGACGCTTTTTTCCACGTGCCAGTGGCAGTAGAGCTCCAGAAATTCCTCAGGTTTCATGTGGGGCAGGAGCACCTCCAATTCATCTGCCTACCATTTGGGTTGACAACCTCCCCGCGAGTCTTTTACTGGCAGTTGTGGCCCTTATCAGACTGAAGAAAGTACGTCTCTATTATTACCTGGACGACCTTCTTGTCTTATCTCAAGACAGGGCTCATCTACTGGCACAGAAGGATCAAGTGATCTCGACTCTGACCGAATTCGGTTGGCTTCTGAATTTGGAAAATAGCCACCTAGAGCCATCACAGCGCTTAATATACCTGGGAGCCCAGTTTGACACAACAGAGAAAACTATCTCCCTCCCGCTGGAGAAGATTCCCGTAGTTCAGGAGAGGATTGCCAAGGCCCTAGATGTTCGTTATCTGAGAGCTTCTTAATGTCTGAAGATTATAGGCACAATGGTTTCAACATCTCCCATTGTGAAGTGGGCATTGTGGAGGCTACGTCCGTTTCATTTCGGTTTTCTCAAGCAATGGAAATCCGAGGACAAAAACCAATGGATCCTCATCTCATCATCCATGAGGAAGAGCCTCTTTTGGTGGCTTCATCGGAAGAATCTACTGAATTGCCATTCCATTGCTCCAGTATCCTGGGTTTCGGTGACAACTGACGCCAGTGGCTCCGACTGGGGGGCCCTGTGCGGCACAGAAATTGCACAAGGCAAGTGGAATGCCCGCCTTCACAACCCAGGCTCGAATATCTTGGAGATCAGGGCGGCCTGGTGTGCCCTACAATCCTTTCCCCAGCTCTTGAAGGGGGAGTCAGTATTACTGAAAATGGACAACACCACGGCAGTGTCCTATGTCAAGAGGCAAGGAGGGACAAGGAGCTCAGCTCTTTTACGGGAGGTCGAACCTATCCTGGGTTGGGCCCAGAAGAATCTGGCCAACCTGTCTGCAGTCTATATCCCCGGAAAGCAGAATTCAAAGGCGGATTTCCTATCACGCACTCAGATGGACGTCAACGAGTGGTCTCTCCACAAAGATTCTTTCCAGTGGATTATGTCCATGGGGACCAGTCCCCAGGTGGATCTCTTCGCCTCTCTGTACAACCACAAGCTGAGGAAGTTTTATACAAGGGGTCACTGCAGTCAAGCAACAGGGACGGATGCCTTGACAGACAGGTGGAGATTCAAGAGAGCGTATGCCTTTCCCCCGTTTCCAGTGATCCTCAAACTCCTACGGAGACTCCAGTCAGAGGCAGTTCAGATAACATTAGTGGTGCCCTACTGGCCAAACAGGCCGTGGTTCCCTCTTTTGGTCCAACTGAGTTACCGGGACCCAGTACCTCTACCAGTCAGACCGGATCTTCTCTCCCAGGGGTAATTCCTTCACCCCGCTCCGGCTATACTGAAACTAGCAGTCTGGTTCTTGAGAGGAAGAGGTTAGAAGCCCTTGGTTGCGCTCCTAAAGTGATCTCAACACTGATGAGCTCAAGAAGATCAAGCACGAATAAAGTCTATGGAAGAATTTGGGCGAAGTTTGTGGAATTTTCTTTAACATCAGGCTCATCGTTTACGAGTCCAGAAGTACAGGACAGCTTAAAGTTCCTCCAAACGGGGTTAGATCTTCCCTTATCTGTAAGTTCCTTAAGAGTGCAAATATCAGCATTATCTGCCTTCTCCGGAATCTCATGAGCAGCGCATCCACTAGTCAAACAGTTCTTCCGCGGAGCATCAAGGCTAAGGCCTCAAAGAAAGCCAAGATTCCCCAAGTGGGATCTCCCCTTGGTTCTGGACTTTCTGAGTGAACTTAATACAACAGGTCTCTCTCCGTTCTCACTGAAGGATTTCTCGGCTAAAGTTGCCTTCCTGGTTGCCATTACTTCGGCTAAAAGAGTCTCGGAGATTGGGTCCCTGGGTTACAAAGAGCCGTTCCTAACGTTCTTTCCAGACAGAGTAGTTCTGATTCCCATGCTGGGTTCTAACCCAAAGGTGACGTCAGTTTTCCATGTCAACCAGGAAATTGTTCTCCCTACTTTCAGAGATTCGGAGTCAGAGAGAATTCACCCTCTGGACTTAGGCAAAACCCTTACGGAGTACATCCAAGTAACTTCTACTTTCAGACGCTCAGATCATTTGTTCGTCCTGCACTCAGGTATCAACAAAGGGAAGAAGGCCTCTTCAAGAACCATTGTGGCTTGGATCATCCACACAATTCAACAGGCATATAAAGTGAAGGGCTTGGCTCCTCCGCAGGCGGTGACTGCGCACTCTACCAGAGGGATGGCAACTTCCTGGGCGGCTGCCCATCATGTGGCCCCGGATGTCATTTGTAAAGCGGCCTCTTGGTCCTCTATTAATACTGTAAGCTGGGGATAGGTAGCGGGTACAAAAGCTCCCTGGGATGAGCCAGCACAGATACCAAAGTCCATAGGATCAGTGAACAACAGTGGGATGTTTTATTGGTGCTATACAAAGTCTATTTACAGGTGCTGTACAGTGTGCAGAAAACAAAACAAAAATAGCCAAACACCTAGCCGTGTCTCCGCTCTAACTACACCATATGCAGGTCCTAACTACTAAGCTAAACAAGCCTACCGCTTGTTAGCTCAAACACAAACTTCTCACCAGTTTTTTCAGCAGCCTCCTTGCTCTCACAGATTCACACTGTTTCCCAGGACAGAGCAATGGCTGTTAGCTCAGGTGAGCTTAAATTGGCCTGGGAGAGAGGGCCAACACCTGACCTGGATCAGGGATCAGAGATCCCTGAACGTGTAAGAGAGGAGCCTGGAAAAGGTATAAACCCTGAACTGGAACACCTGTAGCCCAACAGGAGTGGACACGGGACAGGGCATCTACATTTCCCATCTCAACACCTGGCCTGTGTTTTACTGTAAAGGAATAATCCTGTAGAGCCAAAAACCACCGGTTCACCCGCCTATTAGTCTCCTTCTTTTGGGCCATCCATTTCAAGGGAGCATGGTCAGTTATTAGCTCAAACTGGCGCCCTAACAGGTAGTACCTGAGCGCGTCCACGGCCCACTTTATGGCTAAGCATTCCTTTTCTTTTTCTTTTTTAATAATTCTCTTTATTTCATTGTTTGCCTATAAAAACATGTCACGTACAAAAAAAAAAAATTAATTCCACAGAAGAAAAGCAGCATAAGATCAAAACATTTGTACTTCCCTACATATTGTATTCTTAGATTAAACCACTGATGGTTGTATCCTTTTCTCCGTTACTCCATACCCCCCCTCCCTCCTATGGGTTCCCGTTAACTCCTTGGGGCTTCAATCCTGGTATCCTATTTCAGTTAACCATGGTTTCCAGATTTTATCAAATTCCTTGATGTTTCCCCTTTTAACATAGATGGTTTTCTCTTTCCATACTGTTACTGTTACATTATTAACCCATTCTTTTGTTGATGGGGGGCTTACTGCCTGCCATCTTTGAGCAATTAATTTTCTTGCCTGAAATAGGCACCTTGCAACTGCTTTTGTCGTACTCGCCGCTCCTCCTCTTTCTTCCCATATTCCCAATATGCACGTTCTAGGGTCCATCCCCAGTCTGGTCCCATACACTTTATTAATGATTCTGATGGTCTCCGTCCAGTACCTAAATAGTTTAGGGCATCTCCAAATCATATGTAGTAGGTCCCCCGTGTCCTGGCATCTGGGGCATTCTGCATCTGGTCTATAGCCGAATCTAAATAGGGTTTTTGGGGTATAGTATACCCTATGTATCATCCTTAAGAAGGATGTCCTTTGGGCTGGTGATACTGTGGCAATTTTCCCTCTCTCCAATACCTTCCTCCATTGCTCTTCTGTTATATTTCCCAGATCTTCCTCCCATTTCTTTTTACTTTTGAGCTGCATTGGCCCCCCTATGTTCTTCTCACATATATATGGGTAGATTACTGATATAAACCCCTTCTTCTCTATCCCCCCTCTTATTCTTTGAGGTATTCGTGCCTTTATCCAGTTCGGCCCTACTCCTTTAAACTGGGTGTTTAATGCATGCCTGATTTGGAGATACCTATAGAACGTGCAATTGGGAATTTCAAATTCCTCTCTCAGGGTGGTGAATGTTTTTAAGGTCCTGCCCTCGTACAACTGAGCCAGTCTTATTAGCCCTTTTGCTGCCCATTCTTTGATGGCTCCCACTGTTTCAAGCTCTTGTAGATTCCTATTATTCCATAGTGGTGTGTATTCTGTCACTCCCTCCTGTCCTTCCTCTATCGTTATTGCTTTCCACACTTTGATTATCATCTTAACCGTGGGGATTTGGTTGATAAACGAGTTGGCCTCCATCACCTCCATAATTGTTTCGTGGGGGGCCCCCTGGATCATTAAGCTACTGTTCGTATCCGCTCTTACTTCTGTTTTACCTCCAATATGCTGCAATTGAGCAGCCAGGAAGTAACTACGCGGGTGAGGTACCGCCATTCCTCCCTCTCTTATTGACAACTGCAGCGTCTGTAATCCTATTCTAGCGAGTCCTCCCTTCCATATTAATTCCCTGAACAGGCCTTCGATCTTATGGAACCATTTTTTATGTATCCATATTGGTGTATTATGAAGTACATAAAGTAATTGTGGCATCCATACCATTTTAATCAGGTTGCACCTCCCCACCATTGATAGTGGGAGATGCCTCCAGATTCCTATTTTCTTTTTGAATTTGAGCATTATAGGTTCCAAGTTGTTCTCTATCAGCCAGATTCAGGTAGAGCAGAGCATCTTTGCTCTGGAGTAAGGCATCTCATTTGCGTTACGCTGCTGAAATTTTAGGAGCAAGTGCTGTTATTCAGGAAGCACTTGCTCCTAAAGTTGCGGCAGCGCATCACAAATGAGCCGGCGGAATTCAAATTGGGCGGGTACGGGGCGTGTAGTATTCTAACTAAGCGCGATCCCGCCGCCAACGTACTGCGCATGCGTCGAGTGTCCAAACATCCCCGTGCGCATGCTCCAAATTCTGTGAATGAACGTCAATGACGTCACATTCCCATTCATGAACTTTTTACGCAAGCGACGTGATTTATTTTTTTCCCGAAGCGATGACGACGCCTATACCTAACATAGGATACTCCAACCCCATGTAGGTATATCTATGCGCCGCGTATCCCGTCCGGAAACGTCGTACCGTCATTGCGTCGCGCCGGAATTCGATCGTGAATTGCCGATTTCCGCTCATTAACATATTTTTTGAGCGTAAATCGGCGGGAACGCCCCCGGCGCCATTTTTAAGTTGAAGTAACAATGCGATGGCGAAACTCAGTTACGCTGCTCGCATCGGAGCTTCAACCCGGCGTTTCTTGTTTTCTGGTTACAGAAAACAGAAACGCCGGCTCAAAGTCACAGTTAGGCTGGCGGATCACTGGATCCGCCAGCCTAACTGTTCCTGAATCTGGCCCACTATATTTATTGAGGTCAGTTGCAATTGTTATGCCTAAGTACATCATTTTCCCCACTGTATCCAACTGTGGAAATACCTCCTGGATCCGGTTCCTCATTGGGTCTATCGGCATCAGAGCCGGTTTCTCCCAATTTATCACCAGACCGGATATATTGCCAAACTTCCTAAAGATTGTCATTGCTCTTCTGATGGAGAGATCAGTGTCACCTAGGAATAGCAGAACATCGTCCGCATATAGGGCTATTTTTTCCTCTCTAAATGGCCTTATAAACCCCTTCATTATCCTGTCTGCTCTTATGGTCATGGCTAATGGTTCCATGGCTAATGCAAAGAGCAGAGGTGATAATGGACACCCCTGCCTTGTGCCCCTCTCCATCTTGACCTTACTTGAATATTCATTATTGACTCTTATTTTTGCATTAGGGTCCTTATACAAAATTTTAATCCATCTAATGAAGGTGGGGCCAAACCCAAAGGCCTCTAGGGCATACCATATGTATTCCCATTCTAGACTGTCGAATGCTTTGACTACGTCCAGTGCCATGACTGCCCTGTTGCCCATGTTTTCTGTCGGAATTTGTAAGTTAAGAAATACCCTCCTGATATTTGTGCTAGTAGATCTACCAGGGATAAATCCAGTTTGATCCTGGTGTATGAGTCTCGTGATTATTTTGTTTAATCGACTGGCCAAAATTTTGGCCAGGATTTTAGCATCTGCACATAGGAGAGAAATGGGGCGGTATGATGATGTAGCCAGTGGGTCCTTCCCCTCCTTGTGCAAAACTATTATTGTAGCCTCTGGCATTGAGGTGGGCAATTTACCGTCCACCATAGCCGCGTTAAATACTTTTAAGAGTTCCGGGAGCAATACTTTCCCATAGTACCTGTATGTCTCTACTGGCAATCCGTCTGGTCCCGGGGACTTTTGGTTAGCCATTTCTCTGACTGCCGTCTGGACTTCTTCTAATGTTATGGATTTCTCCAATTGTTCCATCTCTATTTCTGTTAGGTGTGGCAGATCTAAATTTCTAAAGAATTGCTGCAGTTCCTCTCCTCTTACTGTTCTTTGAGACTTATATAGTTTTTCATAATATTTTCTAAATATTTCCGTTATCTCTACCACGTTTGTGGATATGTTCCCATTGTTACTTTTAATGGCCGGGACAGCGGTGGGGGTGGAATTTGTTTTTATTAAATGGGCCAGCATTTTTCCTACTCCCTCCCCCTCCCCGTATGCCGCTTGTCTTTGGAACATTCTCTTATTTTCTGATTTCTTTATTAGTTCTATTTTATATTCTTGCTGTTTATCTAACCACGTTTTTTTCCTCTCTTCTATTGGATCTGCTATGTATTCCTTTTCGGTATTTACTACTTCATTCCTAATTCTGTTTTCCCGTTCTTTAGAAGTCCTTTCAACTTTTGTCACGTGTTGAATACAAATACCCCTGAGAAAGGCCTTTAGTGTATCCCACATTACTCCCCGAGTTGTCGTCCCCTCATTAAAGTCTATGAACTCTTTTATTTCGCTCATTATTCCCGCTGGGTCTCCCATTAGTTCGAACCATAGGGGGCTTATTTTCCATGCTATGGGTGATCTTTTTCCCTCGAGGTTCAGTGTAATTATCACTGGGGAGTGATCTGATATTCCCCTCGGTGCATATTCTATTTCCCTAACTATTTGGGAGGCTTCTGTATTGCCCACGACCAGATCAATCCTGGACAAGGTACCATAGGTGCTAGAGCAACAGGAAAACTGTACTCCCTCTGGGTTTCGTTTCCTCCACATATCGAACAGCCCTGACTCTTGTAGAAACCAATATAGGCCAGTCTCCCGAGCGTTAACCGGTGGGAGCCTGTCGATATTTTTGTTTAATACTTCGTTGAAATCCCCCATTGCGATAACTGGTATCCCGGGATTGTCCAGTATAAAGTCAAGGAGTTTGTACATTACTTCTAGTTTAAAAGGGGGGGGATATAAATGTTGGCGAGTATATATTCTCTACTCTCTATTACACAATGTACAAAGATATAGCACCCCTCATCGTCTATGCAGGCTCTCCTGCACGTAAATCCCACACCCCCTTTTACCAGGACTGTCACCCCTCTGGAATATGATGTATGAACTGAGTGGAACTGGTGTTGATATTTCCTATATGGAATCTGGGTTTTACTGTCATTCGTAAAATGGGTTTCCTGTAAGCAAATCAGTCCTACCCTGTGCTCTTCTAGTTCATCAAGAACAGCCATCCTTTTAACTGGTGTCCCCATCCCTCGGACGTTCCAGGATCCTATTTTTAAGATTCTACTCATATATACATACAATTATATAAATAAACATTTCATAAACATTTCATAAACCAATAACCTTCTGCGAGTGTGCTGTTTCTCGATTCAATGCGTATAACATATTAATCGTCAAGTGATTTATCTAATATATTCCGTGTAATATTGCCTGTTTTACTCAACACCGTGTGATATAATTTCCATGAAATTTTTTTATTTTTTTTCCTCGCCCTGTGTACTAATTGTGCATATCTTTTATTTATCCGCTTAGTATCGAGTCTCGTGTCTTGCCCCATATGTGTCTCATCATTGTCCCCTATCCTAAATACCCCCTCCCCCCTCCCCCTTCCCCCCCTCCCCTCTTCCCCCACCTTCCTAGGTATCCCCTAGGGGCTAAATTGGTGACCGGTTCCACTACTGCTGCCCTTCCATTCATTCTCCCCTCCACCCTCCTCCCACCACCCTCTATTCCAATCACCCCATTACACCATTTGTATCCGATTCCTCTCATTGAGTGAGTGCTCCCCTCCCACCCCTCCTCCCCCTTAATTATGAGTTTAATCTTAGTTTAGGTTGTCCCGTCTGTCCCCCCCATTACACTTTAAGGATTTATGTGTTCCCTGTATCCCCCATTGATAATTGATCCTTTTTCTCCTGCAACCATATCTCCGCCCCCTCAGGTGTGTCGAAGAAAAAGGATCTACCCATCGCTGATACCCGTAGGCGCGCAGGGTACAGTAAACCATAGGAAAGATTAATTTTTTGCATTTTACGTTTGACCTCGATAAAACCTGCCCTCCGCTTCTGGAGCTGAGGGGAGAAATCTGGGTAAAATGAGATCCTAGAGCCTTCAAATAGAATATTTCCCATCTCTCTGCTCTTTCTCAATAAAATCTCTTTATCTCTATGATTCAAAAATTTCAAAAGCATTGATCTTGGGCGGCCTCCGGAGGCGGGTGGTTTGAAGGGGACTCTGTGCGCTCGCTCTATAATAAATGACTGTGAGAAAGTCTCTCTCCCAAATACATCTACAAACCACTTTTCTAAGAATTCTATCGGCTGGGACCCCTCACTTTTCTCCGGGAGGCCCACCAGCCTAACATTGTCCCTCCGGAGCCTGTTCTCAATTTCATCCATTTTTTCCTCTATTCTATTCGTTTGTGCCTTCAAGTCCTTGGAATCTTGTTTAATGGGGTGCAGTTCATCCTCTATTTGAGATATCCTCCCCTCCGCCTCCAGTATCCTTTCGTTGGTTTTCTGCAGTTCATGCCTCACCGAGGCCAACTCTTCCTTTATACCTTTCATTTGATTGCATACCTCCCCCAGTGTTTTTTTGCATTCGTTCACCGCCAGGAGTACATCTTTAATTGTTGGGGCTTCTTCGGATAAAGTATTTACTGTTGAATCTGTTTCTGCTCCACCTAGATTCTTATTAACAGATGTTTTAATTGTTGCCCCTCCGCTAGGCCCTTGGCTTCTTCTTTCTGCATTTGTTTTCCCTAATGCTAGGGATACCTGAGGAGGGCCGCTTTTACTGGGGGTTTGCTCTGTCGCATGAGCGTATTTTTCCAGCTTGGCAGCTGCCGCTGCTGCTACCCCCCCCTTCTCTTTTGCTGATCTTAATGATTGTGGTCCCGACATCACTATAGAGAGCGGGGGCCCGCCAAAAAAGAAAAAAGAAAAAAGAGAGAATATACGGGAGCAGACAAAGATCAGGAGTAACAGTAAGAGTTCTGCGGTGTGCCGTCCGTCCCTGTATATTGCACTTTAATTACTTTACTCCAGGCAACTTAAGATACCGGTACAGGTACAGTTACCCCAGTGATGTTTAATAAGCTTTAATGAGGCTTTAGTAGGGATTTAGTAGGGATTTAGATGTCAGTCTGTTCATTTATTAAAAGTTGGACTCGCGATCATCCATTAACCATTCATTAGCCACTGCCACTGCAGAGTTCAACAATTAACAATTACCAACTGGTTAATGAATGTGAGTCTCTTCACCACTGATTTGGCTTTAAGTGCAGTCCCCAATGCAATTCCACGAGTATTCCACAAGTATTAATTTAAATGCAGTGTTTCATTCCATTACATTGGCATTGGCATTGCTTCAAAAATAACACAGTCTTTATTAGGGGTGCAACGGATCAAAAAACTCACGGATCGGATCGGGAGTCACAGATCGGATCATTTTCGGATCAGCAAAAAAAAAAAAAAAATCTCCCCCACTGTAATATCCACATCTCTCACCCCCGTAGTATAGCACAGTGTCCCCCCCCCCCCCCGTAGTATAGCACAGTGTCCCCCCCCCCATAGTACAGCACAGTGTCCCCCCCCCCATAGTACAGCACAGTGCCCCCCCCCATAGTACAGCACAGTGCCCCCCCCCCATAGTACAGCACAGTGTCCCCCCCCCCCATAGTACAGCACAGTGTCACCCCCCCCATAGTACAGCACAGTGTTACCCCCCATAGTACAGCACAGTGTCACCCCCCATAGTACAGCACAGTGTCACCCCCCATAGTACAGCACAGTGTCACCCCCCATAGTACAGCACAGTGTCACCCCCCATAGTACAGCACAGTGTCACCCCCCCCATAGTACAGCACAGTGTCACCCCCCATAGTACAGCACAGTGTCACCCCCCCATAGTACAGCACAGGAACACCACCCCCCCCGTACAGCACAGGAACACCACCACCACCCCCCCGTAGTACTTGCAGTTACTGTTAGCGGCGTGTGTGCGCGCCTCGAGCGCGGGCTCCTCCTCTGTTTACACCAACAGAGGAGGAGCCCGCGCTCGAGGCGCACACACACGCCGCCGGGTGTACCAAGATGGCCGCGGCTCCGGAGCTAGGCCGAAGCCGCGGCCTTTCCTAATTCTATGCCCGCGGTGTCGATCCGCGGATCGCATAGCGATCCGATCCAAAGGGGGTGACCCGTTCGGATCACGGATCGGCAGTGATCCGTTGCACCCCTAGTCTTTATAGATGGTTACTCACTCAGTTCCAGACCGCCCTTCCTTGGATGTCCTGTGTTACAGGTTCTGCAGTTCATCTGTTGGCTGCACCTGGGTTGAAGCCTCCCCTACTCGCGATGTTAGGGAGCTGGGGTATAGCTGGGGCTGAAATTGAGACTTTGTGTTCTCTTCCGTGTTACCATCCGTGGCTTATCGTATGTTGCCAGAACTGAAAACTAAGACTGAAAACTGACACTGATATCAATGAGCGGTGGGCTGCCCCCATGTATTGAATCCTTTCCCTGCCCACACTGCTGAGATTTAGTTTAGGGACGCCTTCTGTCCTTCCTGTCTTTCCTGTCTTTCCTTACAGGGTTACAGGGCTACGGGGTCACAGGGGAGAGGAGGGAGAGGGGCCTATCGAGCGGAGTAGAGTACACCAGCGTTTGCAGGGCTGGTCACAAGTTTTGGTCAGCTGTTTTGGTCAGCTGACCGCAGGTTGCTGCTCCCCTATTGGGTCCTGTCGCTGCGGCTGCTCCTCCTCCGTTCGCCGTCCTCTATCCCCGAGAGACACCGGGCGATTCTGGAGACTGAAGGCTCCTGGCAGCCCCGTTCAATCCCTGCTCCTGTGGATCTTCTCGCTGGAGGGTGAGTCCTCTCGGATGGCGTCCGCGGTATTCGCGGAGCGTTACAACCTCTCCGGGATGATTAGCTAGGTTGACGGCATCAGACTACATGGGGGGAGATTACTGAGGGTTTTCGGCCGTGGAAGGTGCTGCACATCACTTCTCACATCTCACATCCTCTCCTCACGCCTCTCTCCTCTCGCTCCAACTCCACACACCTGCATCCGGTCTAAGCATTCCTTTTCAATGACTGCATACTTTTTCTCATGATCATTGAGCTTTCTGCTTAGGTAGACCACAGGGTGTTCTTCCCCGTTGTGTACCTGTGACAATACTGCCCCGATACCTACATCAGAGGCATCTGTCTGTACCAAAAAGTCTTTGGCGAAATCGGGGGAGTATAGCACTGGCTGTGCACAAAGAGCTTTTTTCAGGGCTTGGAAAGATTCTTCCGCTACTGGGGACCATTTCACCATTACAGAGTCTTTCCCTTTCGTAAGGTCTGTCAGTGGGGCAGCTAAAGTTGCAAAATTTGGGATAAATCTTCTATAATACCCCGCAATGCCAAGAAAGGCCCTGACCTGCTTCTTGTTTGCCGGACGTGGCCACTCCTGGATGGCTTCTATTTTATTTACCTGGGGCTTTATGACACCACGGCCAATAGTGTAGCCCAAATACTTGGCTTCCTCTAGACCAATGGCACATTTTTTGGGATTTGCCGTAAACCCTTCTTTGAAGAGGGAATCGAGGACCGATTGGACACGGGGCAAGTGAGAGCCCCAGTCAGTGCTATGCACCACTATGTCATCCAGATAGGCTGCAGCATACTGTCGGTGAGGTCTTAGGGTCCTGTCCATGGCCCTCTGAAATGTCGCAGGGGCATTTTGCAACCCAAAAGGCATCTTTTTATATTGAAAGGAACCCTCCGGGGTCACAAATGCAGTCTTCTCTTTGGCACTAGCAGTCAGGGGTATCTGCCAATAACCTTTTGTCAAGTCCAAAGTAGTCAGATAGCGAGCCTTGCCAAGTCGGTCTATAAGTTCATCTACTCTGGGCATTGGGTACTTGTCAAACTTTGTCACTGCATTAAGCTTCCTGAAGTCATTACAGAACCTCCAGGTGCCATCCGGTTTTGGGACTAACACGATGGGGCTCGACCAATCACTATTGGATTCCTCAATGACATCTAGCTCCAACATTCTTTTAACTTCAGCACTGATGTCCTTTCTCCTCACTTCAGGAATTCGGTATGGTTTGAGCTTGACACGGACCCCAGGTTCAGTAACAATATCATGCTGAACCTCCGAACTCGTGCCAGGCAACTCTGAAAATTTCTCTCTATTCCTTATCAGGAACTCTCTAGCTTCCTGTTTTTGGGAAAATGACAGGGTGTCTGGAATCGTGACCTCAGGGATCAGAGGGGATTCAGTACCCTTAGGCGTTACCGGGAGGGACCTTGCAGTTAACGCCAGTCTATCCTTCCAGGGCTTTAACAGGTTTACGTGGTAAATCTGTTCCGGCTTCCTTTTACCGGGTTGATACACCTTGTAATTGACTTCCCCAACTCTTTCAATTACTTCAAAGGGGCCCTGCCACTTAGCCAGGAACTTGCTCTCAACAGTGGGAACTAATACGAGGACCCTGTCACCCGGTGAGAAAACACGGAGTTGGGCCCCCCGGTTGTATATTCTCTGTTGGGCTGCTTGTGCCTGTAGTAAATGTTCTTTCACCACTGGTATTACTGCTGCAATCCTGTCCTGCATTTGAGCGATATGCTCAATTATGCTTTTGTGAGGTGTCTGTTCCCTCTCCCAAGTTTCCTTGGCTATGTCCAAGAGTCCCCGAGGGTGTCTCCCGTAAATCAACTCAAATGGAGAGTACCCTGTAGAGGACTGGGGAACCTCCCTGATAGCAAACATCAGGTACGGTATCAGGAAGTCCCAGTCTTTCCCATCTTTGTCAACAACCTTTTTTAACATGCCCTTTAACGTCTTATTAAAACGTTCCACCAAGCCATCTGTTTGCGGATGATACACAGAGGTTCGCAACTGCGTCACCTTAAATAACTTGCACAGCTCCCTAGTTATCCGTGACATAAATGGGGTACCCTGGTCTGTAAGGATTTCTTTAGGGATGCCAACCCGACTGAACACCATAAACAGCTCTTTGGCAATATTTTTAGCAGACGCGGCGCGTAAGGGAACGGCCTCAGGATAACGGGTAGCGTAATCCATAATCACGAGGATATGCTGATGACCACGGGCGGATTTGGGGAGCGGACCCACAAGGTCCATGGCAATCCTCTCGAAGGGCACTTCAATAATGGGCAAGGGCACTAAAGGACTTCGGAAGTGGGGCTGGGGGGCTGACATCTGACACACCGGACAGGATTGACAATAATTTTCAAAATTTTTCTGTATCCCAGGCCAGTAAAACCTGCGCAACACTCTTTCAGTGGTTTTCTCAACCCCTAAATGGCCTCCTAGCAAGTGCCCATGGGCAAGTTCCAACACCACCCTTCTATAAGGCTTAGGGACCACCAACTGTTCAATAACTTCATCATTCTTTTTACATACACGATACAGTAAATCATCATTGCTGCTGAAATAAGGAAAACAGGGCCTATCCCCTGGTTCGACAGGTACATCATTAATCACCATTACATTTTCCCAGGCCCTGGCAAGGGTAGGGTCTTTTCTCTGCTCAGTACCAAAATTTTCCTTGTGCACATTGAGGTCAGTAAACTCCAACGTAGGCTCCGAGTCGGCAGACAGCTGTCCGGCTCTACTGGTTGTGGGGACTTCCTCAGGCTCCTCCAGCTCCCCTGCCATAACCGAGAAAGGAAAACTCGGAGAGCCCTGAGATGAGTCCCCTGAACCCACAATATAGGAAGTAGCCAGGAGCTCTGGCTCTGCGACTGAGTCAGGTACTGCGACCGGGTCGGGACGATCCCACAGCTCCCAAAACTTAGGGAAGTCCCTTCCAATGATGGCCTCATGCACCAAGTGGGGCACAAGTCCGACCGCATGGGACACCGTACCTAAGCCAGTTTTAAACTGAACTGTGGCTATAGGATACTCCCGGGTATCCCCATGTACACAGATCACAGCAACTTTTTTTTCATGAAAATTCACAGTTTTAACTATCTCAGCTGTAACCAAAGTAACCAGACTTCCAGAGTCCAGTAAGGCCGTAATAGGCTTATCATTAACAGTCATGTGATACATGTGTTTCCCCACATTTGGCACTGCAGCGCATGAAACAGCAGCAAACATAGACTGCCTTCTAATAGACAGATCACACTGCATTGGTTCATCAGTCAAAGGACAATTTGCTGCAACATGTCCCAGCTCTTGGCAACGAAAACACCTGATGTTTCCCCAAGTTGGTTTGCTGACAGGCAGTGGTTTCCCTTGCTTGGGATGCCAAACTTCTGTCCTGGCACCAAACATCCTCCCCCCTATTTCCTTGCCATGCTTACCACCCACTTCCCCTGGAACAGTCTTACCGGTTGCCTGGGGAGACCGTGGCTTTGGGTGGAAAGTCCTGCGGCTGTTGGGGTGGTGACCAGGTTCTCTGCAGCAAAGTACCTTTTGACGAGTTCCACCAAGTTATCTGCCGACTTGGGGTCCCCTTGACTCACCCACCTCTGCAGGGGAATTGGGAGTGACCTCAGGAATTGGTCCATGACCACACACTCCACTATTTGTTGCGCAGACAGGGACTCCGGCTGTAGCCATTTTCTCACCAGGTGGATTAGGTCGAACATCTGCGATCTTGGGGGCCTCTCAATTTGGAAGAACCAGCTGTGGACCCGTTGGGCTCGAACGGCCAAGGTGACACCGAGTCGCGCCAGAATTTCCTGCTTGACCTTTTCATAGTCTCCCGCTTCTGCCGACTCCAGATCATAGTAGGCCTTCTGCGATTCACCAGAAAGTAAGGGGGCGATCAGTCCTGCCCACTTGGTTTTACGCCAACCTTCCCTCTCAGCGGTCCGTTCAAATGTTAGCAGGAAGGCCTCTGGATCATCATCCGTAGTCATTTTAGACAGAAAGCGAGCCACATGGATGGCTGAAGGCTTGTCTCTAATATCCTTGATTTCCGCAGGTGCCCACTGTGCTAGCGTTTCTGCAACCTTAGTCAGGGTTTTCCTATCCGCTTCTGCAGCAGTGGCAAGCTGTTCAAACAGCCTCTGCGATTGCTCCTGTACAGCACTAATCTGCCTCTGCGATTGCTCCTGTGCGATAGCGTTGGCTTGCTGCAGCGCAGCATTAGTTTGCTGTTGTGCAGCGTTTGCTTGCTGTTGTGCAGCATTGAATAGCACCATTTGTTTGAGGATTTCCTCCATGTTGTCACTTTAGGTACTGGCCTTTTAAATAGTAACTTACTATTGCTGATCGCAGCCTCCACCATATGTAGGCTGGGGATAGGTTGCGGGTACAAAAGCTCCCTGGGATGAGCCAGCACAGATACCAAAGTCCATAGGATCAGTGAACAACAGTGGGATGTTTTATTGGTGCTATACAAAGTCTATTTACAGATGCTGTACAGTGTGCAGAAAACAAAACAAAAATAGCCAAACAAACACCTAGCCATGTCTCGGCTCTAACTACACGATATGCAGGTCCTAACTACTAAGCTAAACAAGCCTACCACTTGTTAGCTCAAACACAAACTTCTCACCAGTTTTTTCAGCAGCCTCCTTGCTCTCACAGATTCAGCCCTGGTTCACACTGGGCTGCGGGAGTGAAATCGCGCGATTTCAGCTGAACTCGCACGATTTCACTCCCTCTGGCAGTCCCGATTTCGGCGCGATTTAGGAGACATCTGTGCAGGGTTCTGCACAGATGTCAATGTAAATCGCGTCCTGAAATCGCAAAAAGTAGTACAGGAACTACTTTTTGAAATCGGTGCAGCGTCGCAGATGCGGCGTCGCATCGATTAGGACGGTGTCATTGCCGGCAATTGCCGCTGATTTGAGATGCGATTTCACGTGAAATCGCATCTCAAATCGAACTAAATCGTACCCAGTGTGAACCTGGGCTCACACTGTTTCCCAGGACAGAGCAATGGCTGTTAGCTCAGGTGAGCTTAAATTGGCCTGGGGGAGAGGGCCAACACCTGACCTGGATCAGGGATCAGAGATCCCTGAACGTGTAAGAGAGGAGCCTGGGAGAGGTATAAACCCTGAACTGGACTTTCCCAGGCTCTCTCTGGGACGCTCTGCTACAATACCTTTATGTCCCACTATTGTGTTGAACCTGCATCCCTTTCTTCTGTAAATTTTGGTCTTTCAATCCTGTCGGCCGACAGGACAAATTAAACAATTTTTTGTTCAGCATACCCACCCGTGTGGTTGGCTAGTTATTTCCCACACGTAGACTGCCATGGAGTCTGTCAGGAAAAAGGAAAATGTATTACCAAATACTTACCGTAATTTTCCTTTCCTGATGGACTCCATGGCAGACGGAGTACCCACCCTGTAAGCATGGAGTCGGCTAGTTACGGAACACCAGTACTGAAGGTGAGCAAAGCTTTATGGGTATGGGGGTCCTATTGCATTGGAGAGGAGGCGGGATTAACCCACACGTAGACTGCCATGGAGTCCATCAGGAAAGGAAAATTACGGTAAGTATTTGGTAAAAGATTTTCCTTTATTTTAGCAGAGACAAAAATGGCAATTGCTGCAATATTTTATGGCACACTGCATTTGCCCACTTCAATGAATAATAAAAACTATAAAAACAAAACAGTAAAGTTAGCCCATTTTTTTTTTTTTTTCATTTTAATGTGAAAGATGATGTTATGCCGCACGAATCGTGAGAGAATCGTGATCTATCATCTAAGCAAAAAAATTGCAGTTGTCATTTTAGCCAGAATCGTGCAGCTCTATACTGTGCAATAAAAAAAGTTACAAAGACCACCATAGAGTAATTTTCTAGCAAAAAAAAAATGATGATTTTTTTTCTCAGTCTGCTGCAGTGTGTCAGCTTGTATTTATAATGGCCGCTCTGTATGTAGCTTCTGACAGGCTGTACAAGCAGGTCCGTATCTCCGAAACAATAAATGATAGCCATCCCATATTTTGACCCTTTGTGGGGTAGGTCTTCAACTGCCTACCCCCCAAATGTGGGGTTTCTGTGACCTCTGGTCGTCGAGCTACAACCCCCGAAGTCAAACTTTTTTTTTTTGGGCAAATGGGCCTATCTTGAGAAAGGGGCCTGGAGCTGCAGCTCCAACAGCCCCTCTGTTAATCCGGCCCTGCCCACAAGCACACACTGAACCCGAAAATACGATCTGTAAAGCACAGAGACTGAAAAGCGCGAATCGGCTCTAACCAAACTTTCACTAACACGTGGGAACACGGAATTAGCAAAAGCAGCCTCAAGGGTGTCGCCGACGTGGTTTACATGTCGGCGTTCTGACACGATCATTAATTAACCAATGGTGTGTAGGCACATCAGACCATCAGTCAGCTTCATCGGTTAACCGATGAAAACGGTCCTTAGGACCGTTCTCATCGGATGGACTGATCGTGTGTACGCAGCCTAATGCCCCGTACACACGATACGAATATCGAAAGAACGTTCTTCCAAATGTAATCGTATGCGTTACTGTAATAGAATCGGCTTCACCATACACATGTAAAGATTATCTTTCGAAAAATCCTAATAAAATTATCGTATGCACATGTAGAATCGAATCGGCCGCGTAGTAGCATCCGACAATTCCCGTACGATCTACCATAACGTCCCTTGTGCGTAGGAACATTCGTCAGCGTGGAGTGAGGATCTGATGTCAGAACTTGACCTTGTGGCCACGCCTTTCCGGTGAGGAGTTTTTAGGAGATCGATTGTTATAGACGTATATTCGTTCGGGAGAAGAATATTCTTGATTTAACGATTTTTCGTGGCAAAAATGGACTTTTATATGGAAGACCAAACATTGCCCCTGGTCATGCTAGGAGTTATGGCCATCCAAAATGGTTTTAAAACCAAATAAAAGAAGAAGAGAAGCACATGGTCCAAACAATGGCTGCAGAGACGAGAGAGCTATTCTCATATGAGCTTGCTCAGAGAATTAAAAGAAAACAATCCAGACGACTTTCATAATTATCTCCCGAATGGATGATGACTGCTTCCAAGCCTTATTGCAGCTTGTGACACCGATCATCCAAAAAGAAACAACAGTTATGCGGCAGCCAATAACTGCAGAACAGAGACTTATTGCAACCTTAAGGTATTTGGCAACCGGGAGAGGTCTCCAAGACCTAAAATTTTCTACCGGAATTTCTCCTCAAGCACTTGGGAGAATAATCCCAGAAACCTGCCAAGCTCTCTTAGATGTACTACAGTGAGATTATGTGAAGGTAAATTATTATACACCTATTATGTCTACTATATGTATGTTCAACTGACTGATATTTTTTATATTTTTACATTTAAAGTGCTTATAAATTTCTACTTTGTGTACCTTTCAGTAATCTATGCAAAGGTCACAATAAAGTTGACAGTACCGCCCACCCACCACCCCTTGACCCCCATTTTACTTACCTAAAGTCTGTTCACCTACTGTGCTGTCCCATTACGTCTTTATGAACCTTCTAGCACAGTACTACTGAGTTTATTTTGTTGTGTCAGTTTAGTTTGCACTAAAAAAAAATATATTAAAACACTTAATTTTATGTTACAGTTTCCAAGCAACCCATCAGAGTGGATGGATGTTGCAAATAATTTTAAAGAAGTCTGGAATTTCCCAAATTGCGGAGGAGCTATAGATGGGAAACATGTGCGAATCGTTCCACCAGCAAATTCTGGTTCTTATTATTTTAATTATAAAGGTTTCTACAGCATCATAATGTTGGCAGTAGTAGATGCCAAGTATAATTTTCTGTATTTGGACATTGGAAAAAATGGTCGGAACTCTGATGGCAGTGTCATCCAGCATACAGAGTTCAATGATCGTCTCCAAAATGGAACATTAAACCTGCCCACCTGCGATGACACCGTGGAAAACCTGAACTTTGTCTTTGTGGCCGATGATGCGTTTGCTTTAAGCGAGAACGTCATGAAACCGTTCCCCATGCGCAACCTTACCCCGGACCAAAGAATCTACAATTATAGATTGTCAAGGGCACGCAGGGTAGTTGAGAACGCATTTGGAATACTAGCCAACAGATTTAGAATTTTCTTGACAACCAATCCTCAAGGGATCCGGAGACAATGCCAGGGCCCATCGTTGGAGTACAAGATAACTTGGAAGTCCTGACACCGTTGTCCACTGGTCATCCCCGACTTCCTACATTGTCTGCAAGGCAATGCCGATTGGACTACATGAACTATTTCACTGGGTTTGGGACAATGTCATGGCAGTCAGATCTTTAATAAATTATTAATGTAGTTGAATGTCATACACACACAACATTGAACTGTGCTTTACCCCATGTTTTCATTGTCAATATAAAGTAATCTTTTAGAAAAAAGCATTTTTAGCCCATTTTGTTGTTTCTACTAATTTCTTTTCATCTAAAATAACTATATTAAACATTATAATATCTACTGTATAAAGCTAATAACATATTTTTAAGGGCTAATTTAAGTGTATGCACAGTTTCATCAGCCAGAACATCTAGTTGAACATTGTTGCTTGTGGATTTCAAAATTGTTATGTCATTTGAGGTAAATGGTAAAGTGTCAACATGATTTTGTACTACCACCTTATCATCATTTGATAGCTCATCACTACGTCACAGGGCTCAACTTTCACCAGTGGTTTGAATACCACATAAGGTCATTTATATATTCCCCAAAATCACGACTAAAAATATTACAAATATTCTATTCAAAACAATTGTTTAAAACCAGAATAACAGGTCTAATTAGAAAAATAAAATAACTTTAGTGTTTGAAAAAATTATTTTATTGCACATCAATAAAAGCAATTAATTATTTCACAAACAGAAAAATATGTATATTAGTGTCATATAAGGAAACATTATTGTACTTTTAATATTGAACATTATTTTGGTAATAATAACATTATTGGCTGAACATTACTATGCTTCAAAGGCCTCTACAATTAACATTTATCAAAGAATGTTCTATTACAGGGCCTGGAGCTGGTTGAAATCTTAACATTTCTGTGTCCCAAAGCAACAATGATTTAAAAGTGATGGGATGTAGAAAATTTTAAGTAGGTAGAGGTAGGCTAACTGCCTATCCATAAACTATTATTGTATCTCCCAACATTTGCATTGTAAACATTATATTCTTTTGCATGTTAAAGTGCCCTGATTAAGCAAAAATATTTAACATGTGACAAGTAAAGTATAATTCCAATTTTTTGTATCCAAAAATATATGAACTTTCTTTAGGTGTCCCATAAAGATTCACGCCTACGCAGTACCATGTGGTCGCAGGAGGGTGAGTAAAATAAAAATGTTTTCAAAGCACCATCTTGTGGCAGGTTTGAAAACTTTTCCTGCTACTACTGAATGTATCTACTGAACGTCACCACCTCTCCCACCCATGACCAAATGGGTAGCTGCTGAAAAAAAAAAACACATTACACAGTTCAAAAAAATATAAACTTTCTTTCTATTTTTTGATGTGCCATAAGGATTCACACCAACAGAGTACCATGTGGTCGCAGGAGGGGGAGTGGTGGATTGTGGATCCCATTCAGATTAAAATAGAAATGTTTTCAAAGCATCATCTTGTGACAGGTTTGAAAACTTTTCCTGCTACTACTGAATGCATCCACTGCACGTCACCACCTCTCCCACCCATGACCAAATGTGTAGCTGCAGGGAAAAAAAGTGCTTTAGTAGTAAAAAGGATCACTGCAATAATTTTTAAGTTAAATAAGAAGTGAGGCTGTTCTGGCTCATGCCCCTATTTCTAGATATAAACACTTACATTATTGTGCATTGACATTACAAAAATACAAAAAAAATATATAAAGGTGCCACGAAAAACATTGAAATTAGTTAGGTCAAACATCATCAGTTGACCCATCCTAAAATGTGGTTATACGTACCAACAAATAAAAAGCAACAACAAAAATATCAAACATTTCGGTGTAAACATAACTAATATAAATCTTGGCCAATTTTGCCTAACACACCAATAACATATTCCATGTTGCAGATTATTGATGACGTACAATCCTTGATTGTCTCGAGATCCACACAGCACTTGGTTAATGCAGAAGACATTCTCCCAATTGTAGAGGAATCCACTAAATCTCCTGAAATATAAAATAATAATAATCTATCTTCTAATTTTCTAAAAATAGATGAAAAATCCATTTTCCTTTGTAGGGTAGGCAATCATGGAGAGGTGTACGGGTGTGGACATGGTAAAGTGTGAACAGTCCCCTGTCCGTGGGTATGTGACAATGACCATTATAAGATGCCAAATGTGAAAGCAAAAGGGAGGGGGCGTTTGGGGGATTGGCGTGTTGTATATAAAAACATAGGGCCAGATTCAGGGACAATTACATTGGCGCAGAGTATCAGAGATACACTACGCTGCCGTATTTTACCTGGCTCTACGACGAATTCAGGTAGATTTAGGCACGTAAGGTACGGCGGCGTAGTGTATTTCTCGAGGCGGAATTGAAATACGCGATTAGGGGGCGTGAAGCATTTAAATTTGGCGCGTCCCCGCATCGATCGAACTGTGCATGCTCCGTTCATGAATTATCACCATGCATTGCGAGAAATCACGCCGTTACGTCATTTTTGGTTTGAGTAGCGTCGTTTACCTAAATTCCTATTCCCGGACGACTTGCGTAATTTTTTTTAAAAAAGTTGAAATTCGACGCGTTAACGACGGCCATAATTAACATGGGCTGTCTAATATTAGACCAGCTAAAAGCTGGAATAACTTTACGCAGCAAAAAGATGACTACAGGTGCCGTAAGAGATTGCGAATGACGCTCGTAACTTTGTGGATCGTCGGAAAAAGTTAATTTGCATACCCCGACGCGGAAAACGACGGGAACTCCACCCAGGGGCCGCAAAATTATTGCAGCGTAGATCCGAGGGCGTAGGAACACGTAAGCCAGTCGGATGGAAGCCCGAAGCCGTCGTTTCATGGTTTGAGGATTCAGACTAATGAAACGACGCACGTAATTCGAAAGTACTCGGTCTAACGTGAGTTAGACCGGAGTAAGGGCTCTGTGAATCTGGCCCATAGTGATTAATTGGACATTACCTAGACGTGACAAGCTCTTCAATGCTTCTTCTGGTTTGCTGTTCGACATTGTATCATCTTTAAATTCCAGAATATATATTGAGGATATCATCACATCTGAAATCATAAATACTTTGGTGTTAACATCTTTTCTTGACAACATTGGTTATGTAAATTATGTTAACGTTCAATATAGCACCTAAATACAGCAAAGAGAAATCATGACCAGCATTCCCAATATGCAAACCCAAGGGCTTTCACACTGAGGCATTGCGCTAACTGAGACTAAATCTTCTGCAAGATTTTGGACCGTGTAGAGGAGCGTTGTGTCTACCGCTCCTTCACTGGTCCTTATTAATTTATATAACAAAAAAAATAAATAATAATATTGCTATTCCATGCACCTATGCCAAGACGCACTGTCGGTGTTATTAATTATCGGTCGATAGCTAGGGTTAATACAACCTCGCTGGTGGCCTAATCAGGCGTCAATTTTAATGTTATGCCGGCAGCCAACGTCCCACCGCTGTGTGAAAGGGGCCTTTTGGTGCATAGGAGTTGCTATCTAATATAACATAATCATCATTTAAATTGTTTTATTATTCAGATCCAAGCTTATCCATATGTTATTACCTATTGTATTGTTAAAATTTTTGCATACCTTGTTCTGGTTGATCCACAAATGAGGATTCCTCCATAGTCATGTGACCACTGTCGTCATCTACAATGAAGTCTGTGTCATCAGAAGTACATGCACCCTTGCTTAACACCACATCTTCATCTGTAGCAATTGTTTCATTTGCACTAGGTTCTGATAAGATATAGGAATATAGTATAAGTGCACATTATATTTTTTTATTTAAAAAAAAAATCCTAAACATTTTTAAAACCATAAAACACTTGCTGACGGCTGCCCAATCATTTCAATTTTCAAGTTATATTTCATAGGTATCATTCACACAAAAAAAAAATGAATAACCATCTAGTTTTTTCTGAAAAATAAGAAAATGTTAGTAAATCAAATACTATGTTGATTTTTTGTTTTCGCCATAAAAAAGCCAATTGCCTGAAATTAATGCACATTAAATGAGCTAAAAAATGGGACAAGTCTTTGAGCAGACAAATGGACTGTGGTTCAAGTACCTGGAGGAGTAGTTATTTGTTCATGCTCTTCTTTGTCTTTTCCTTGTTGAACATGTAGGCCCAGATTCACAGAGCGATTACGCCTGCGCAACAGGAGATGCGCGTGCGTAAGTCGAAATGTGCGCGTGCGTTTCGATGCACGGCATCCCCAGAACGAGATACGCAAAAAATCAATTTTTTTTTGTCCCACGGAATTTCGTTAGACTGGTGCATCCGTCCGCGCAAAAGTGCACTAGACAGACCATTGATTTGCTAGTCAAATATGCTAATGAGGGACTTACGGGGATCCACAAAAGAACGTTGGGGCAGCGCAGGCTACGCAGTGTGCGCAACAGCAAAATGTCCTGTCTAAAATTAGAGCATATAAAAGCTGGTCTAAAAAGAGAAAAAAAGTCTACTTGTTAGATAAAGCAACACTGTTAGTGAGGAGCTATGCAGTCACAAGTGTTGCACAACAATCTGTATGCCAACATGCCAGGGGGCATCATCGCACATAGCTATACTACTGACTTTAGATGAACAAAGAAGGATGAGGGCACGGAGGATGACACGGAGGATGGAACGGGAGAGGATATACCGCACCTGCATAGACCTGTTTGGCATGAGTGATTCTGAGGTGTATCGCATCTTCAGATTCACCCCTCATGTCATCCTGGAATTAACCACAACCCTGCAGGAGGACATCACCAGCCCAACACAACGCTCACATGCAGTGCAGCCACTGGTCAAGGTCATGGCAACACTCCATTTCCTTGCCAGTGGCTCTTTTCAGCGTACAAGTGGAGTGGTGGCTGGGATGTCACAATCCTCCATGAGCAGATGTGTGCACCAGGTTGTCCCTGCAATCCTCAGACGCATGGCCAACCAAATCATCAAACCCACCACTGAGGACCTGCGGCTGAAGGCAATGACAGATTTCTACAGAATTGCCAGATTCCCACGCACTGTGGGGGCCATTGATTGCACACATGTGGCACTCCAGCCCCCCCAGGAGACAGAGGACATGTACCGCAATCGGAAGCATTGGCATTCCATCAACGTACAGGTGATAGTCGATGCCCAAGGCCTCATATGGCACGTCCGTGCCAAACACCCAGGGTCCAGCCATGACAGCTACATATACAATCAATGCCACATCCGAATGGAATTTGATCAGAACGTGTATGGGGACACCTGGCTGGTTGGTGAGTGACATGGGAGTCAGGCATCACCTGGCTGGTTGGTGAGTGACATGGGAGTCAGGCATGACTATCCCCTCCCATGATGCACACATCACAAGGGGCACATGCATGACTAACATCCTCCTGTCTTTTCCCTTACAGGTGACTCTGCATATCTACTGGGACCCCATCTCATGACTCCTATCCGGAACCCCCAAACCCCAGGAGAGGAAAGATACAATCAAGCACATGCCCAAACACGAGCAGTGGTGGAGCGCACCTTTGGCCTCCTAAAGTCACATTTCCGATGCCTGGATAAGTCTGGGGGTACCCTCTTGTATTCCCCAAACTTCGTGTGCCAGATCATCGGTGCATGTTGCATGCTGCACAACTTCGCAGAAAGAAAGGGCCTGCAGATTGACCTACGTGATGACCTGACCCCTGAACCAGACAATCCCCCCCTAACCGAGGCTACCCCGTCTTCTGAGGGAAGAGCAGCCAGGAGACAGCTCACATTGGGCATCTTTGCACGTTAAACACACACACATTAATCATGGCACAATGAGAATGCATGCATGCACACCACTGTGGTCCCTAGCACACACACCCCACATCCACATCAAATTGGATTGGCACCAGTCCACCATGCTGGACTTGTGAGCAGCAACGCCACGCCAAGGCTCCAATTATGTCACTGTACATTCATACACCATTCACACGGACCTGGGGATCACTTCTCCCTGGTCCTGGGGAACCCTTCTCCACCAAAATTGAGGGTGACACCCCTTTTCCGGCAGGAATGTCACCCCCACATTCAAGCAGCATTTACAACCCAAAAAAAAAAAATTACCAGCAAAATCAAAAATTTTCCAGCAAAAAAAAAAAAAAGGAGGGGACAAAAATGTATTGCCCTTGACGTGAGCCACGCCTGGGGCGCCCCCGGCCATGGCCCCGGCTCCTCAGGGGAGACTCATGGGGAGGGGGAAAACCGGGGAAGGAGGAGCAGCCCCTGATCTCTGCCCACCTGGCGGCCTGCCCTCCAAGGCCACGGCTATTCTGTCCAGGGCAGCACCAAGTGTTGCCGTGTTGGCCTGGATAGCCTGGGTAAGGGCCCTCACATCCTGCCCAATGCCTGCTGATGTAGTCTGCAGGTCGTTTAGGCAGGTTGTGAAAGCCCGGGAGTGGGAGTCCAGGTTCCCCAGCGTATCCTTGATGGAGGACAGGCTCTCCTCCATCCGCACAAATGTCTGGCTGACCTGTCCCAGATGGCGGGTCTGAAGGGCCTGGTCCCTTCCCAGAGTGGCGGGCAGGAGATCGGCCAACCCCCTGGTGTTCTGGGACAAAATCCTGCCTCCAGCTGATGCTTGTGGCCGGGGAGAAGGGGAGGCCCTTGGGAGGGGAGCCATGTTGGGGGAGGAGGGGGGGCTCCCCCTTAGGGAGGGCTGCCTGCTGCCAGCCAGAGGGGAAGAGTCCTCAAAAACCAAACGTCCAGTGCCTGACATGGACTCCTCCTCCTCATGATTCTCCTCCTCCTCTTGAACCTCCTCCACGGACTCCGGCCTTGTTGGGGGGCCTCATTAGGCTGCTGTCCTGGGGATGGTGCGGTCAGGCCAGATGGCCCTGCACCCTCCTGCACATCTGTGGATGACACAAAACATTCACAGGTTGGAGGATCCACACACTTGCCACATATTCCCTTTCATCCCCTCCCCCACACATGCTACACACCTGATATTCCAAAAAATACTTACCTGGCACCACGGGCTCCGGACTTGAGTCAAAGCCGGGCAGGCCCTCAACTTCATGGCGATGAAAGGTCAGGGCCACCGCACGCTCCTCCTCTGTCAGCCTAATACGGCATGGTGGGCCCCCTCCTGTGCCCCTGGCATGGGCATGCATTCTGGCCAGCTTCTGTTTGACCAGATGCCGGAGGTCATTAATTTTTTTGTCAATCCCAGACCGGGTCCGTGTCTCCCCCTCCCCCGCTGAATTGACCTGCTCAGTGATCATGTCCAAAATCTCCCTCCTCCTGGCCGGGTGGTGTTGGCACTGTCTGGGCCGTGGAGGAAACGCCCATAATTGCTAATGGCCCGGGCAAGAATTCTTTTTTCCCCCACAGTAAAATTGAGCTTTCGCTTTCTCTCTGTCATACTTCCAAAAAAACTCACTCCCAGTCAACAAAAATTACTCACAAAAACAAGCACAACCAATCAAGCAAGAACACACACAAAGAGAAAACTAACACCCAAAAAATCATACAAGCACTCAGCAAGAAACAGTCACAAAAACAAACAGCAAAAAATCAGCAAGAAAACAAAGGAACAGAAATATATCAAACAAACAGTCTCTCAAACACTTATCAAAAAACACTTTCAAAGATCTACTAACAAACACTTGATCACACAGAACACCAATCTGACAACTACAAAACACACCGCAACGAACAACAGGACAAAAGCACTTGGTTAAATGGGAAGGGACAAAGGGATGTAGTTTTGCAATGCAAGTGCGTTTGTGTCTGTCTATTTATGCTGTTTGCGTAGTTCACAACGTTGCCCTAGTCCCAATTTCACTGATTGCGCCGCTCCCGAGTTCTGAGCATGCGCACAGCGGAGCCGACCATGGTCTCCTTCAAGCGTGCATGCGCGAGCCGGCCGGCCCTTCATTTGCATGGGGTCACAGCTCATTTCAATGTAACACGCCCACGTCCTTCCCAATTTGTATTACTCCGCCTTATGCCTCTGAAAAAACGTTACGCATGCGCAATTTTCTGCGCAAAAGCTACGAGAATAGGGTGATTACGCGGCAAAATTGCGCAAGTCTAACGTAAAGGCGGTGCGCTACGCCGGTCCAATAATGCGCAGATGTACGTGAATCTGGGCCGTAGTCTTTTTTTTTTGTTTTTCTTTGCCATCTTCATTTTTCTCCCTATAAAGCAAAGTAAAAGGTGTTTAAAATGCAATATAGAAATGTACACATTTTTACAATCATTTTATCATGACAAACATCATTGCATAGTTATGTATAATTTTTATAAAAAAGACTTTACTTTTCTCAAGGATGTCTTGTATTTGCTTAAATTGCTCATGTTCTCTTAACTTTAAGTCGGACCAGCATTTTCTTAACTGGTCTTTAGAACGTTTAACACCATTTTTTTTTGTAGAAATGCAATAATCTTGTCTAAAATAAGATCCTTCCTGGTGTTAGGCCTTTCATAGTTTTGTTCCTTTCCATCGTAATCGTGCTTTTGTAGCATAAACACCATATCTGCCATCTCTTGTCTGGACATTGGGCTAGCTTTCTTTCCTGCTGGACTTTGCTCTTCCATGTCCATCTGCAATAGTGCTCGGCGATTTTTGGTGGATTTCTGGGCACTCTTCTTTGTAGAATCGTCCGCCATGCTGCCTCCTGTTTCCATCGTTGGGTGATGTCGCAGTTGTCGCATCTCAATGACGCCAAACTGGTGCGCGAATCAGGGGCGTAACAAAAAGCACACGGACAGTGTCTTCCTTCAAGATTGTTCTTTATCCGGAGCCGTTATCGTTGAAACCAGCGATCGTTCGGCTGCATACAGACTTTGAGATCTACTTGCAGTGACACAGCGATCTTCAGAAATCAAAGATCTTTGCAAAATAATCGGTAAGGTTACTACTTTTTGAGTACTTTTTCTATTCAGGACAGAACAATGTGGTGACACATGGCTGCTTATGAAATATATATTTATATCTATTAGATCTGTATATATATATATATTAGGGCTGTGCAAATTAACTTTTAATTAATCGATTAATCTTTAATTTTTTTGATCGATCAAAATCTTTTTGATCGATTAAAATTCTTTTGATTGGTACTCACCTCTCCGCCAGCTTCTGGGCCTTCAGGGAGTTCCGTCGAGGATCCGGTAACGTCACAGACACCGGCGGGGCTTGCCGTGTCCATCTGAAGGGCTCCTTTGCTGTGCCTTCATATTTGCATGCCGGTGGGACCTTACTATCTGCCACACACAAGGGCTGTTACACTTCCCTCTATCTATCTCTCTATCATTCTACAACCATCCACTGGGAATTGTGATAGTTCCCTTCATGGGACTTCTACATGCCAAACGGACTGATGTTAACCTCTCCTCATCTGGATTCAGCAGTGGCATCGTTGTACACATTTTTATACCAGTATCATTCTTAGCTACATGTTTTTATGACTGCTTTTGCTACCGTTTGGTATTACTGGCAACATTTTTACAGTTTATGTAGCTACATCGATTTTATCTCCAGTGCAATATTCATTTTGTTACCTACTTGAAGACTATAAAAGTTTTAATGCTATTCCCATCGAGCGCTGCCTTTGTGTGTTTTTAGTATCCTGCTATCCATTTTTTCAGTGGTTGGTAGCTGCACTGGGAATCAGCCTGCAAGGAGATCAGCTAAAAGTAGTTGGATCTGTATGTGCGTTATATTTAATCGAAAATAGTCGATTAATCGATTAAAATAAAAAACGATTAATCGAACACAAAAATTTTGATCAGTAACAGCCCTAATATATATATATATATATAATTTATATATATATATATATATATATATATATATACATACATACACAAACACACATAGTTTTTTGAGATATATATTGAAATCTTAAAGAGATATTATATGTCTATATGTATGCGTACTTATGTGTATGTATATATATATATATATATATATATATATATGTATCTGTATCTCTCTCTCTCTCTCTCTCTCTCTATAGACAGATACATACACACCCTGATGAGGAACTACGTACAAGGAAGGAGGGATTGCTGTAATTTACTTGCAATCAGAAAAATGTGTAAGTTGTATATGTTTAAATATGTTTTATACAAGCTGCTGACGATATTTTTCCTTTTTCTAGTTATGGCTGATAAATTTACCAGGCTGGATTTCCTCTCTCAATTCATTGAAATGTATCGGGAACTGTCCTGCTTATGGAAGGTCAAATCAAAAGACTACTACAACAGACTACAAGAGGCTTTAGAAAAGCTAAGAGATTTATGCAAAGAAGTCTGTCCGAATCCAACAACGGATTACGTTTGCAAAAAAATCGCAAACCTTAGAACTGTTTTTAAAAAATAATTAAATAAAATTAGGGCTTCACAGAAGTCAGGGGCTGGTTCAGACGAGGTCTATGTACCACGATTATGGTACTATGAAAGCTTAGTATTCCTGACTGAAGAAGTCGATGCAAGGGCTTCTGTGAGTACCATGCCATGTTCCTCTGCTACGTCGCCAGGATCGGATTGTGGAAATATGGATCTGGAAACCTTTGGAGAGGAGGTGTTGACACAGGTAAATATGTATGGTTATTAATGAATGTTCAAATAGGTGTACGATAATATTAAGTTAACATTTTTTAAAACAAAACAGGAGAACCCGGAAGCAAGTAGTAGCAGTGCAAGCCTTTCAGCATTTTCTAGACCGGAACCAAGGCCTAAAAAAGGAAAAATGCAGATGGAACAGCAGAATTCTTAGCTCAAGCATCTGCTGCCTTACAAAAAAAACCTGATGACTCTGATGGGTTTGCCATTGTTGTTTCAAATAAACTCAAGCAAATGAGCACGGAACAGAAACAATTGGCAGAAATGTTACTGCTCCAAGTCTTACATAAAGGTGTAAATGGACGTTTAACTGAGAGAACACGTTTGGAGGATGAACAACCAATCCTTATAACACCTACACCTTCACTTTCTCCGATCTTATCCCAACCATCCCCGTGAGCTCGAACCGCCCCACACTATCCCCCTGTAGAAAGGCAATCTTCCCATTATTCTGGAGGGGAAAGGCCAGTTTCACAGTACTTACCAGGGGAAAGGCCGTCTTCCCAGTGGCCGCCTGACTATACCCAATTATAATACGTTTTATTTTTTGTTACCAGTTTAAAGTTTGTTATATATAAATTGTTATCAATATTGATATGGGGGTCCCATCCATGGATACTGATGATTCCATGAGAATTGTTTAGGATGAATTATCCTCTGTTTTTTGTTTTTTTTTTCTTATTTAAAGACAGTTTTGGATTCCTTCCATGTTACATACCGTATAGTTGTTCATTCAGAGTAAAAAAAAAAAAATCAGTTGAATATTTTCTTGTATGTCTGTGATTTTGTACAAGATAGTGAATTTGTATGTATTGAATTTTTATTTATTTTTTTGTTGACTGGTGTGCACTGTTCCATTGTTTGCATATGATATTAGCATTATCTTTGATACATCTAAAAATTATAGAAACAAATAAATAAAAAATAAAAATAAAGTTATGTTATTTCACTTGTTTGTATGAGTGTTTAATATAGTTTAATATAGAGAAATGAATGAAATACAAATAAAGAATTACATTATGACATTAATACATTATCAATGATTGAAATGAAATCAAATGATACCAATAAAAAGAAAATAGAATACTGATTTCATCACCTCATTGTTTCTTTATTTTGTAGTTTTTTATCCAATTTTTTAAAAACAAATACAATATATAGCGATACATATAGATACGTATATACATATCAACAAACAAAAATATCAACAGTACACATAACATCATCTACTACACCAATGTCCTGCACAGACATGTTTTCACACTATTGTCTCTTTCCATGAAGAATAGGGAAGCATGGATTTGTTTTTACTTTTGTCTTGTTTTGATTCCGGGTCGTTCTTTCGTTTCCCGATCATGCGCACTTCTATTCACGTTTTTTTTCCGTACGATACCATACCATTGATACGATGATCGTTCGTTGTGTTCACATACGAGAATTTTTTTTAATCTTGCTCCTTCTACAAATTTCATACGACCAGCCTGAATCGGATGCGACGGACGCGTACTAATGATTAGATTATCGAACGATCTGTCCGAAAGCGGTATTTTTCGTCCGATTTTCTGATCGTGTGTACGGGCCATAAGTCATATTAGCAACCAAGGACAGATCTTAGCTGGCCAGCTACACCCTCTTTAAATTATAGCAACAGGGAATGTCAAAGAATGTAGGATCACATAATCTTCAACAATGAGTCCATTTGATACTGCTGAGGAAGGTGGTTTGTTAAGTGTTGATGAAGTAAAACAAAGTCAGGAAGCTTAGTGCAGTTTTAGAGAACAAGGATGCAAGGATAATAGTATTCACAGTGTTACTATACAATGCAGGAAGGGTAGGATTAAAGCATTAAAAGCAGTGCAAACCCTGAGGACAATACCAAGAAATGGAGCGGAATGAATATGAGCAACAGAGCAGACTGCAAAAGGAAAAGAATTACAGGGAGACGGGGAAGAATGAGAAAATAAAATGAGGACAGGAGAGGAGAACAGAGGTGAAGAGGGGTTGCATTGCAAAACAAATGAAAAGGAGGAGAAAAATAGCGATATAGCTAATAACTGAGTAAAGAAATATGGCAGGTTAGAAGTAGGATAAATCCTAAAAAATAAACTGGTAGGCTGGAAGGAGATAATTTAAAGAAGAAGGTTTAAATAGTGGTTTAAGTACTGGAAAGGAGAAGGTTAAAACAGTCCGATAGAGCTAACACTAATGCCACGTACACACGATCACTTGTCGGCATGAAAAAAAACGACGTTTTTAAAAACATAATTTAAAATGATTGTGTGTGGGCTTCACATAGTTTTTCATCTTCTGAAAAACGACAAAAAAAAATTTGTTTTGTTTTTTGGGTTATAAAAAATGATCGTGTGTGGTCTTAAACGACGTTAAAAATGACGTTTTAACCCGTGCATACTCAGAAGCAAGTTATGAGCTTGAATGGAACTTCCCCTTTAGAGTGCCGTCGTACGTGTTGTACGTCACCGCGCTTTGCTCATCATTTTTTAACCACTTGCTTTCTGGGCACATAAACCCCCTTCGTGCCCAGGCGAAATTTCAGCTTCCGGCACTGCGTCACTTTAACTGACATTTGCGCGGTCGTGCGACGTGGCTCCCAAACAAAATTGGCGTCCTTTTTTCCCCACAAATAGAGCTTTATTTTGGTGGTATTTGATCGCCCGTGCAGTTTTTATTTTTTGCGTTATAAACAAAAAAAGAGCGACAATTAAAAAATATATATATTTTTTTTACTTGTGGCCCTGCTGAAGAAGTAACTTTTACGCAACGCATCCGGGGACAGGAATCACCCTTACAGTCGCTCATTTATGGTCTGAACCTCATCCTGATGTGATCTTTTTGTCCGGTCCTATGGTTTTCCTTGATGCCCTTTATTTTCTCACCAAATGTGAGTAAGCTGTATGCTATATGCTGCAATAAATCCTTGGTTTTATGGAAGCTCTTAGATGTTTGTTTTCTCTCATCTCTCGTTTTGATACATATCATGACTGACACGTGAGGACCCAACATAACATCTCTCCCCTGGGCTTCCTGGTGGATTCTATGCGCAGTATGACCATCTGGTGAAACAGTGATCTAATTTGGAGGTAATAGTAGAATACCCATTCGGTGGTGGGATCACTTTATACCTTCTCATCTCTTTTGCACCTGGTGGATTTCAATCAGACCTATTGAATTATTGGATCAATTGCACATATCATTATATGGCTATAATAAATATCCCAATTTTTTTTTAAAAAAAACTATTTTTTTTTCTCAGTTAAGGCCGATACATATTCTTCTACGTATTTTTGTAAAAAAAAAAAAAAAAACGCAATAAGCGACTGCTTTGCGCAAAAGTTATAGCGCCTTCAAAATAGGGGACAGAATTATGATTTTTTTTTTATATTATTTTTTAAATGTGTATCCTGGGTGTGTTCTAACTGTGTGAGGGGAGGGGGGTGACTGGGGGAGGTGACCGATGCTGTGTCCCTATGTACAAGAGACACAGATCGGTCTCCTCTCCTCTGACTGGACACACACAGAGCTCCACGTCCCTGCTCTGTCACCGCCGATCGCGTGTACCTGGCGGACACCGCGGCCGCCTGGTACACGCATCGAATCCTCGGCGATGCGACGGCACTGTTTTACCGGCACCACCAGAGAGGGAGCCCCACTGTACCCGCACCACCAGAGAGGGAGCCCCACTGTACCCGCACCACCAGAGAGGGAGCCCCACTGTACCCGCACCACCAGAGAGGGAGAAAGACCGAGCAGCTGCCAGGGTACAGGCATGCTACACTACTGACTAGAGTCACCCCAGGCAACCCAGAGAGAGCGAACGTCCAGCCAGAGGGATCACTGCTGCGGTTTCACCAGGTGAGGTAAGAGGGCCTGTTGGCCATTATCCATTACTGTTCCTAGGGACTGAGCAAATAGGAAGTGTCTAACCTGATATCCTCCCATCTATGCTGGGGGCAATTATTGCAAAAAATGACACTAAATGCTGGGAGTTTTGAGTGAGGGAACTGACACTAGTGCTGAGGGTCATTATTATGTACACTGGTACAGATGCTGAAGTTTTTATTCTAGAAATCTGCACCGATGTGGGGGGTTATTGTTGTTGCTACTGACACCAATGCTGGCGATTTTTATTGTGGAAACTGACAGAAAAGCTGGAGATTGTTATTGCAGAAACTGGCACTGATCCTGGGGGTGGTTATTTCCTTGGGGGGGGGGGGGGTGACTCATTTTTTTTATGATATTGTTATTCCAAAGTTCCTAGTTGCTAGATAGTTGCATCAGGTTTCTCAAACCTTTGCATGCCTGCACTTTATGTGATAATGACTAAGCCCCTCCCCTTCATGACATGACTACGGTACCCCAGATGTACCCATTGCTGCTGAGCGACCCAACCTATACTCCATTACCTATACCTTTAATAAATAATGAGACCACCACCAATTAACTAAAAACTGGCCGTAGCAGCCTCCTTTATTTTTGAAATAAATTTAAATATTAATTCTTTAAATAACATATAAACAACAACAACATTTCTGAAAAACACTTCTCTCCATAACTAGTGCTGGACTTTGCAGGTACACTAAGACACTATCTTATAACCTTTTAAAACATTTGGGCACTGTGGTACCTAACCTCTGGTCATAGGCCTCAAGCCGACAAGCTGGCTCAGAGACGACCACTGACCGCAGTGCCACCATTAACCAACATTCCAGCTACCCTTTGGGTAACTGGAAAACATAACACCCCTTCAGCACCCATACCACCGCTGGGTACTGCCATCCTTCTTTGAGGTATTTCTTCTCCTGCAAAGTCCAAGGCTCGCTGTATCCCTTCCTGCAGGCCCAACACCCACATGTCGATGCCTACCTCGGTAAGGTGAACTCCATCACCCTGAAAGTATCGCCATGTATCCACCTCCAACTCTGGATGCCTGACCACTAAACCCCCATTCCTGATCACAAACCTCCCCACATCCCTGTTAACTTTCATGCGCGCTCTGTTCACTCCCTCCACTGATCTCACCATCCTCCATGATGTCCTTGCCACCATGTCCGACCACACCACAATGGTATCCGGGAACGACATGTGGATGCGCAGGAAAATCGAACTTAATGTCCCGCGTGACATCCAACATCGACTGGACCCCTAAATCGTTACCCCCCACATGAAGTACTAGCACGTCAGGTGGACGGTCCAACCGGGCAAACCAGTGCACTTCCGGAACCACCTTGCTCGAAAGCATCCCGGGAAACCCCAGCCATCGCACACACGCCTCCTGTCTTGGGACCCCCAGCTGTCGACCGTCCGGTCGCACGTCCGCTCTCTTGGCCCCCCAATGCACGAAAGAGTGGCCTAGTATCCAGACAAATCCCTGTCCTGTACCTGAAAAACAGCAAGCAACATAAACTCATCACCAAACATGATCCACCGAGCAAACCTCCCCCCTTAACCAAGCCATAACACAGAAGCCCGAAACCCCCCCCTTTCTTTTTTTTGTACTCGAGCCCCATCATGACACACCCAACAACAGCTGCGGTCTGACATACAGCAGAAACCTGCTAGATTCCCACCTACCTATCCGCTTGACCGTAGCCCCGTCAAGCCCATTCCGCGCCGCCTCCGTCGCCGCCCCAATCCAAAACAAATCGGATGAAAATTCTGTTTCCGCCAGGCCCAGTGCCCCCAAACACTTCCTGAACACGGCTACAAATTCACAAGGGGGCCCCATCCTCAACAAAAAGGAACCGTCCCCAACCGGGCGTATATCCAGGAACTCCCGCACCGCCCTGACCGGGCAAAGAGGCGAACCAGGTCACTTGCACCGACTTCCCCCACCCCCTCTGATCCGTTTTGGATCTCCTCAAGAACATAGTCACCCCTTCCTGTGACCACACCACATTCGCCGCCAACATGCCCCCCTGCACCTTTTTTGAAGGGCTGACCAACTTCCCAACACGAAAAGCACCAAAAAACGCCGTTGAAAATGCTGCGTGAAACAACGCCACCTCATACCGTGACGAACATAACTTCCCCAACTCCCCCATAATACCCCTCAAAATGTCAAATGACACAGGGCGTCTAGAATCCGCAGCCCGCCCCTGTTTCCTATAACCTTTCATGGCTTGACACACCCAAAAATACTTCGTGAAATCCGTACACCCCTGCCATTTAAACCAAAAGGCCAATCTTTCCAACTTCCTATTCAGCACGGATTGCGATACCCCGACTTCCATGTTCCTAGACAAAAAGTACAATACCAGCTCCCGTACCTCCGGACCCGAAGGATCCACCTCTGCCTCTCGAACCAATGCCTGCCATTCCAACCAGACCTTCCCATAGGCCACCCATGTTCCCACACTCACCGATCGTCTGATCCAGTGGGAGACAATTCCAACGGAATCCTCCACAGCCAGTCTGGACAAGGGACCTCGTGTTGTTCTGCCTCCGGCGTCAGCTTTCGAAACCTGTCCCACTGAAAGCGAGACAAGGCGTAAGCCACTACATTTTCCACCCCTGGTAAATGCACCGCATACACGAAAATATTCAGTTGCAAACAGCGGAGCACCAGATGCCTCAGCAGCCGAATAACTGGAGGAGAAGACGCCGTAACCCTATTGATGACCTGTACTACACCTAAATTGTCCCCGATCCCGGAAGGACGCACCCCACAACTCGACCGCCAGCACCACCGGAAACAATTCCAGCAGCACCAAATTCCTTGCGAAACCCGCGGCCAGCCAAGACTGGGGCCAAGGGCCTGCACTCCACTTGCCCTGAAAGATCGCCCCAAATCCTGATCCCCCGGCTGCATCCGTGTACAGCTCCATGTTGAAATTGCTAACTGGGCCCGACATCCACAACGCTCTTCCGTTAAAGGACTCCAAAAACGAGTGCCACACCACAAGATCTTCCCGGTGGTCACTAACCAGCCGCACATAATGTTTTGGTGCCCGAACTCCCGCTGTGCTAGCTGACAGCCGTCAGCAAAACACCCTGCTCATCGGGATTATGTGGCACGCAAAGTTGAGCTTCCCCAGAAGAGACTGAAGAACTCTGAGTTGCACCTTCCGCAACCCCAGCAAAGCCTTAAAGGGGAAGTTCCCCTAAAAATAAACTTTTAACATTGCATTTCTCCTCTTAATCACATCTAGAATCGGCTGGTATTTAAAAAAAAATCCGTCCGTACATACCATTTTCGTCATGTAGTCTCACCGCGGCTTCCAGTATGATGGTTGGGGACAGGCATCTCGTGACGCATACAGTGCGTCATGAGATGCCGAAAGAAGCCGAACGTTGGTGCGGCTCTATACGGCGCATGCGCACCAACGTTCGGCTTCTTTCGGCATCTCGTGACGCGCTGTATGCGTCGATCGGATGCCTGTCAATAAAGTAGGCACGCCCTACCCCGACCGTCAGACCCGGAAGCGGCAGTGAGAATTACATGACGAAAATGGTATGTACGGACGGATTTTTTTTTAAATACCAGCCGATTCTAGATGTGATTAAGAGGAGAAATGCAATGTTAAAAGTTTATTTTTAGGGGAACCCCCCCTTTAATCTCCGCTTTGAGACCCTCCAATTTGTCCAGCAGCGGACACTCCATCGCCTCCGAGTCAATGACAATGCCCAAGAATTGGATGACCGTCCTTGGCCCCTCAGTTTTCTCAGGCGCCAAAGGGACCCCAAACCGTTCCGCAATGTGCTCAAGAGTGGCTAACAGCATCGCGCAGGTACGAGCTGAAGCCGGGCCAACACAAAGGAAGTCGCCCAGGTAATGTATCACGGAGTTAACCCCGGCCACATCCCGAACCACCCACTCCAAGAACGCACATGACATGGATCAGCCCATCGGCAGGCATCGATCCACATAGAATCCTCTGTCCCAGTGGCACCCCAACAGCCGGAAGCTATTCGGGTGAACCGGAAGCAGCCAAAACACTGACTCAATGTCGGATTTTGCCATCAAGGCCCCCCGTCCATACCGCCGAACCCAGCCAACCGCTGCATCAAAAGAGGTGTAACTCACCGTACAGTCAACCGGGCTAATGGCATCGTTAATGGACCACCCCCCAGGAAAGGAAAGATGATGAATGAGCTGAAACTTGTTCGGCTCCTTCTTCGGTACCACCCGCAACGGGGACACAACCAAATCCTCCAAAGGCGGGGACTGAAACGGACCACCCATATGACCCAACGCCACCTCCTTCCGCAGCTTCTCCGAAACCACCTCAGGATGTTGTAGCGCGGATCACAAGTTCTTAGCCACCGGCGGAAACACCGACAGCGAGTACGGAATGCGAAACCCCTCTGAGAAACCCCTCTCCAACAACTGGGCCGCCGCCCTATCCAGATACCTACCTAGAAATGGCCGCATCCTTTCCACCATCACCGGAGTCCTCTCTCTTGTTTGCAGACTCTCTGGCACGCCCCTTACCCTGCTTGAAACACCTGGAGTAGGAGTGGTTGCCTCCGCAGCCCGAGCACTCGTGTTTGAACCGGCAGGACCCCCCAAGCTTGCAGCTACCCTCAATAAACTGCCAACAGGTCCCCTTCTTTTTTCCAGCCAATAGTCCAGGGGAAGAGGGGTACCCCCCCCCTGAAAAAACGTTGTGGACATACGTGGGGCCGACATAAGCCACATCCAAAGGCCAATGTCCTTAGTGTCCCACCGAATATCTGGCCTGATCGCCCTGCGCTGCCTAAACTGCTCATCGTAATGGAGCCACCCTGTGCCCCCGTAACACCTGTGAGCCTCGCTGATCGCTTCCTGATTGCTGAAGAGAGACGAATAATGGTCGGGTTCTTCTCACCTATAACACTTGCCATGATAGAATAAGCCTGTGACCAATTCGCGAAAGTCCTAGGTATAAGCCTATACCTCCGTTTCTCTTCGTCCTCCTTCTTGGACTCCTCCGGCTTAATTCTATCCAAATTAAACTTTTCCAAAGGTAATAGCATAAAGATCTCAACGTATTCACTTTTCCAAAATTTCTCACGCACCTCCTGTTTCAAATGCGAACCCAGGGGTGCCGCATAACACCTGTATACCTCCCCTTTGCTGCGTCCGCCAGACGAACCAAATCTCGCCTTTTTGGTTGTCCCCCCTTTTAGCTGGCTCACTAAGACCTCCAGACCCGCCAAAAACCGCTGTAAACCTGAGTCAGCCGCAACATTACCCCCCAGGGCACTGTCCCCCCGACAGCCTCACCCCCTTCTCCTCCCGCGGGCACCGCCACCAGCTTGCGAGAACCCCCCCTGTCCCCCCCCCAGACCCACCAACAGACAGTAAAGAAGCATGAACAGCAGAAACTGACTTACCGGGCTGCCTGGAACCAATACCACCAGCCGAATGTCTCGTCTCCCACGGTGCCTTAACCGACCTGGACCCAAAATCCTCGTCCGAATCCGACAGTTCTCCCTCCGACATACCCTTGGGCCGCACATCTTCTTCCGATGAAGGACCACCAGGTGACTTGGGCCTGGCGTCCGAGGGTCCCGCGCTCGATTGGCTCACCCTGCGCGATCTGGACACGCCCACCGATTTCGCCATCGCCTTCCTTGGAGAAATGCCTCTGCTCCGTGCACCGCCATATTCCTCTCTCCCCCTCTCCTTCACTTCACAGGGGCTGGAATGGAGGTGGCTAGCCGTGGAAGGTGAGGGGCTAACCACCGCAGGTACAGATCTTTGCAGCATTCTGAGTCTCACGCCGGGCAGGCCTAGCCGTGGGCGAAGGGGGGGCTAACCACCGCAGTTCTGGATCTCCCACGCCGAGGATCAAGGCCTCCCGGTGCACAACCGGAGATGGAGGCCGCAGCACTGTGCTCCACACGTAGGGAGGGCCTAACCGCTGCACCAGAGCCTGTAAACAGGCTGCTCCCCGCACTCCGCTCCCCGCACTCCTGTCGCGCCACGGTGCCCCTGAGGAGGGGCCCGGCGAGTACCGATCCGGAGGCCGCGACCTGCACGCTCGAGTAGACTCCCTCCCCGCCACCTGCACCTCGCCCCCACCCTGCGGGAGAAGCGGCCCCAGCATCTGCTGCAGCCACCCCTCACCGCGCCGGTCAGCCTCCTCCGTTAGCCTGGCAAAGAGCTCCTCCATAGCAGACATAATTGCAGACACTCCGACGTGCTCCTACCTTGCCAACTTTCCGCTTGCCCGGGAAGAGGGGCGGGAGTCATTTATAGACTCCCCTCCCCTCCCCTCCCCACTGTCCTCTCTCCACAACCCCTCCTACCATCTGGCAAGGGTTCTGTTAACCCTGTCATGCCGGCCCTGCACTGATTGCAGGTTTTCTTTTGCTCCGGGCCTTTCTTTGTCAAAAAGGGACCGAGCATGGATGACCTTAAAATGATGCCCCCCCCCCTGAAAAAAGTTCAATTAGTATTGGGCACCTGGAGGGGCCAGGGAAGGCACTAGGGATGAGCTCTGCGTTCGATACGTTCGACTCAAACATTGTCTGTTTGTACGTTCGACGAATTTCGAACAAAACAGGTCGTTCGCGCCAAATTCGAGTGACGCGCAACGGCCCATAATTCACTGCGGCATTGCACGCTGATGACCCTGCATGCTTGGCCAATCACAGCACGCAAAAAATGGAGAGCCATAATTGGCCAAAGCCAGGGTGGCTTTGGCCAATTATGGCTCAGGGCTTTAGCACACGCCCCACACTATATAAGGCCGCCTGCTGGGCGGCCTTGTGTAGTGTGTTGCGGTTGTTAATGAGAGCAGTCAGACAGACAGAGAGAAAGGACCAGATTCTCAAAAGAGATACGACGGTGTATCGCAGGAAACACCGTCATATCTCTGTTTTTTTCCCCGGGTATCTATGCGTCTGATTCATAGAATCATTTACGCATAGATACGGCGAAGATCCGACAGGTTTAAAACACTTACACCGTCGGATCTTAGATGTAATTACTTTGCTGGCCGCTAGGTGGCCTTTACGTTGATTTCTCATTTGCCTATGCAAATGAGCCTAATACGCCGATTCCCGAACTTTTTTACGCCACCTCGTCGTCGTTTACGTCGTTTTCGTAAGCGTAAACCTACCCCTGCTATATGGGGGGTAGGCTTACGAAGTTCCGTTGTATGCCATGTTAAGTATGGTGTCGGGTCAGCGTCTTCTTTTTTCGTCGGTTACGTCGTTTTACTAAGTCGTTCGCGAATAGGGCATTGCGTAAGTGACTATCACGTCGTTTTCACGTCGGTTTCAACAACATTTTCCGACGTGAGCTGGAGCATGCGCACTGGGCTTTTTTCCCGGCCGGCGCATGCGCAGTTCGATGGACGCGGGGGCGCGCTTAATTTAAATACAATTTTTATATAGAGTGATTGTTGTGCCCCTGGGTGACAATCAGCACCCTTAGTATTATAAGTGCCACGTCCTACTGCATTAGAAAATTTTTATGTGGAAAAGAAATGGACTTTGTAGGCACGAGTTGTAGAAAAGTGAAAAAATAAATTTAATTTATATAAAAATACATAGATAACTCCAGTACATCAATACCACACATATTGATGTGTCCTGTATATTAAAAACAACAAACTGTAGTTGTACAGTGATTACAGTGTCAAGAAAGAAAACATAACATTACATTTCTACTATAATAACCAATACAGAGCAGATAAGGGGTTATTCCAACCAAGAGGAAACTGCTTAGTGTATCGCTGAGTAGTTTCTATTCAGATCTTGACATTCATACGATTTCCCTTGGAATTGCTCTACATGTTTCGTGGTTTTACCCACTTCATCGGGAGCATGGAGAAATAAACTGCACAAATAAAACAAAAATTACAGTAAACAAACAAAGTAAACAAACATCATGTAGCTCATCATATACCCATCAATAGATGGGTGAAACAATGTGCTAATAGACTTACCAAAAAACATTTATGGCATATAGAAACCAGGGGAGATAAGTTGCGGTTACCCAATAAGGATCACCAAGGCCGTTGGTATCCCCTGATGGGGGAGCAGCGTTGTTGTTAGGATGAACAGAGATAGGTAGTATGAGCACCCTGGTCACTCCGAGATGAAGCCTACCCCCACCCGAAGGGGGTGCTATTAAACCTATACAACAATTAGGAGATGGTTTGATATAATTTGCGAATAATTTAACATATATTAGCAAAGAATGAGAGCCTGTATAGGTATTATAGTATATATATCTGAATATGTATTGGCACAGTGTTGCGGCCAGGGCTGAGTATAGATTTGGAGTACTGTAATGTATAACAGGTTCCAATATTATACAATAAGCTGTGGATTTGTAATAATACAACTAAATTAATAGTGTTAGTGTAACAAATTACTATTAAAGCTTAATGTAGTTGGCAATCATGCCACTATAGGGCGCATAGTGCTGGAAAATTTATTATAATGGGCTCAAAAAGCAACAGGTAGCTATATAGGGTAATTATTCTTGTTTATGAAACCAATTTTAGAATACTAGGACCGGCTAAGATGGCATATATAAATGTGTCTGTAACAGAATGGCCCGTGACACCCAGAGACGTTGGAAGGATGAGAGATACTCTTGTGCCAGCAGCACCAATAACTCTTGGGTCGAAATCCACCCTGTGCCCTTTTGGGTATAGGGTGGCTAATAGTGAATCATAATTCATATTACATGAGATGGGACATTAATAATACTTCATATTGCAGGACTGAGATATCACAAGGAGTCATGATGACATGACCAGGTCAGCCAGTGAGTCATACCTTTGTATAATAGGCTATTGAAATATCCTAAGGTGTTGGCTATTCAATGTAAAGACACCCACTCTCACTGCCATTGTGTGACAAAGCTGTATAGAGAACTTATTCAACAAGATGTCTGTGTTACTGTTCAAGGTTAATTGAACCCTATTGATAATACGGTGCCGTCATGTCTAGCTACCAATTAAAGAATTATCCTCAGTGAGTGAATAGGGGGGTGGAGATTGCATTGTCCTGTGATTAACTGTATTATGCTGTACTGGATATAAGAAGCTGAGAAAATACTAATAAATTGTCATATCTTTGGAAGCAAGAACGGAGCGCTGTCTCGTTTATTCTGGGAAAGGATATGGATCGTGTATGCAATATTGTCGGAGTGTGTCAGATAAGCTTGTCGTGGTTGGATGGAAGGTTGTAAGCGGTGGTAACCGTTACATTGGTGGCAGCGGTGGGATGATTCCATCACCAGAAGGACAGCTACAAGGACACAGGACAATGGAGACGGTGTATGAACGGATGAAGCTCTCTTCCCTCATGGACTTACTGGAGAGCCGGGGCAGACCGGCCAGCAACCGTAAGAAAAGGGACATTATCGCAGAACTGGTCGAAATGGATAGAGCTAAAAGGCCCGCCGTAACAGACAGGACACCCGAGGAAGAAAGTTTTGATCGGGCTGTTAAACATGGACTGGCACAGTATGGTCCTAATCCTCCGCCGGAGATCATAGACCGGGTTATAGCAGCTGTGGATGCACATTTGCTACAGCAAAGAGGTTCTGCAGCAGCAGAAGTCACAGCAGCACCAACTGAAAGGAGACAAATACATTTTGCTGCTTTTAAGATTTTCATCCCTAAAGCCGAAGCGGATGGTGTGGAGTTCCAGAGAGCCGGGGTGGTTGGCCCCTCTCTCCAACAACAAGCTGAGGTGGTAAAGCTTTTACCCCCAGCTGAATCACTGGCAACAGAACAGAGGGTCACGGAACTCTGCTCTCCACTAACGGAAGAGGGGGACCCTGTGGTGGTGGATGGGACTGTGGTCTCCACTCACAGCAACCCAGCAGAAGAGCTGGCAACAGAGCAGAGTGTCATAGGCCTCTGCTCCTCACTAACATAAGAGGGGGTTCCTGGGGTAGTGGATGGGACTTCAGTCTCCACTGGCACAACCCCAGAAAATGGTACAGGACTGGGACAGGAGAATGTCTGCTTTGCTTTGCAAGCACCGGGGGGTTTTCACCTAGCACCAGTGGATGGGACTTCAGTCTCCACTGGTATACCCCAGGAAGGGGGGGCAGTTGGCCCAGACCCCCAACAGCATGATGGACTGAGCCCAGCTACCCTGCCTTCTCCCCAGCGGCAGGCGTGTTCTCTGAGAGAGGCAGAGGTTGGCGGAGTGAGTAATGCTCAGTTTGGAGCCATTTATTTGGGGTACAGTATGGATACCAGCATTGGAGGACGGGAACTACTGACGGACTTCGGAGTCAACCCGTTTGGGGTTCCCTCCTGTGTCCGTCTTCCACCGAAAGGGGAGAGATGTAACAGAATGGCCCGTGACACCCAGAGACGTTGGAAGGATGAGAGATACTCTTGTGCCAGCAGCACCAAAAACTCTTGGGTCGAAATCCACCCTGTGCCCTTTTGGGTATAGGGTGGCTAATAGTGAATCATAATTCATATTACATGAGATGGGACATTAATAATACTTCATATTGCAGGACTGAGATATCACAAGGAGTCATGATGACATGACCAGGTCAGCCAGTGAGTCATACCTTTGTATAATAGGCTATTGAAATATCCTAAGGTGTTGGCTATTCAATGTAAAGACACCCACTCTCACTGCCATTGTGTGACAAAGCTGTATAGAGAACTTATTCAACAAGATGTCTGTGTTACTATTCAAGGTTAATTGAACCCTATTGATAATACGGTGCCGTCATGTCTAGCTACCAATTAAAGAATTATCCTCAGTGAGTGAATAGGGGGGTGGAGATTGCATTGTCCTATGATTAACTGTATTATGCTGTACTGGATATAAGAAGCTGAGAAAATACTAATAAATTGTCATATCTTTGGAAGCAAGAACGGAGCGCTGTCTCGTTTATTCTGGGAAAGGATATGGATCGTGTATGCAATATTGTCGGAGTGTGTCAGATAAGCTTGTCGTGGTTGGATGGAAGGTTGTAAGCGGTGGTAACCGTTACAGTGTCTATAATAGAAAAACGGGAGGCTTATTTACCTTGCCTAAAGAATGCTGGACTTTTCTTCAGAATGTCAGTTTAAGTTCAAATGGGTGTTTAGCCAGTATGGTCTCTGTAATGAGACAGCAACAATGTATGGCTAGACCGAAATTACTTGTCTGCATTGGCAAAGGTTTGATAGTACTGTGGCTTAATCAATAGATAGATGCTCTTACCTTGCTTGTCCTAGCTTGTGGTTTGCAAAAGTTTCCCCAAAGTTGTATGTGGCAACACCTGGTCTTGCACTGACCATTTTGTGTTGCCACTGGTTTTAAAAGGCTCCCCCGACTCGTGCGCGTCAGGAAACGTAAATTTAAATACAAGCCGCCCTCTTTGAATTACTCGGGGATACGCCGGGCCATTTACACTACGCTGCCGCAAACTACAGAGCAAGTGCTTGGAGAATACGGCACTTGCTTCAGTAAGTTTCAGCGGCGTAGTGTAAATGGCTTGCACTACGCCACCGCAGATTCTACCAGAATCTGGCCCATAGTCTTTTTATATAGCTAGATAGAGCAGGCAGGCATGCTAGTCAGTTTAGCTTAATTTACAGTGTGTAAAGGATATATATACATCCCTAGGAGTTGTACATATATTTATACACTGTATAGCTTAGCTAGATCAGTTCTTCCTAATTTACTGGCAGGCAGGTGATTGTGCTATTTAAAGACGTTTTTACAGGCAAACTATAGACACCCAGCAGGTACAATATTTAAAGAATTTTTATTTTATTTATTTAAGCATCAATAAAATCACTGCTCTATGAGCAGTGATTTTAATGATGCTTAACCTAAAAAAAAAAATCCTTTAAATATTGTACCTGCTGGGTGTCTAGTTTGCCTGTGAAAACGTCTTTGAGAACCCGGGTCTTGCCTGAGGGAACATGTATCAATGGAAAAAAAAGTTCCTGAAAAAACTAGTCCTGCTCCTGAAAAAACTACAGTTTTTTTAACTTTTTTTTCCATTGATACATGTTTCCTGGGGCAAGACCCGGGTTCTCAAAGACGTTTTCCAACAATAACTTGAATATTGGTCGTTAAAATTATCGTTTTTGAATTCGAACGTTCGAGTCCCATAGACTTCAATGGGGTTCTAAATGTTCGGGCGAACGGTCGGTCTGTTCGACGGTTCTGGTGCGAACCGAAAGCGGGGGTGTTCGGCTCATCCCTAGAAGGCACACTTGCCAATGAGGCCATTTGTGATTAAATGCGGGAGATCTAGCAGGGATTCTGTGTCCAGGGCTGATCATTCACAGGTAATCTTACCATTAAAGCGATTACATGCAAATGGCCGCGAATAGCTGAGGGAACTCTCCATTTGTTTTTATTAGGGCTTCCTGTCCACAGCTATTCACAGGGAACCCTAGTTGAGTCTCTGGCATCTAATTGCAAATGGCCTCACTTACAAGTGTAATATACCCTAGAAGTAAACTGGAGAGACCAGGGTATTACAAAAGTAAACTGGAGGATCTAGGAGATGAGGAAGGAATTTGGCTAAGGCCAGGGCATTAAATAAGTAAACAGGAGAGGCCAAGAAATGAGATAAGAGAGGCCCAGAGCAAAGAACAACAAGAAATAGGCGTGGGGCCGGCATGACAGGGTTAACAGTAAACCCTTACAAGCCAGGGGGAGTGGTTAGGGGAGAGGACAGTGGGGAGGGGAGGAGAGGCTATAAATTCCTCCTCCCTCCTTTCCCAGGTAACACAGCTTGGGGAGAAAAGTTCAGGTAGGATGGCTGCTGGGGAATTAGTGCTCTGCCTGACAAGAGGTCTGGGGTTGAAGCCACGCTCGCCCAGCTCTGTTAGTGGACCAATCGAAGCGGTGAGGGGTGGCTGCAGGCTATACTGGAGCCGCTCCTCACACACATTTCACCCGCGGGGGGGGGGGGCGTCAAGCCAATGCGAGCGCGGCGCCATCCACAAGGCAACAAAGTAGGGGGGAGCCCCCCTTGGGCCCCCCCCAGCAAGCGTAGATCGGTCGCAGCGGTGGATAGCCCCTTGCCATACATGGCTAGCCACCTCCAATCCAGCCCAGAGGTGAGGGGGCGTGGGGGAGTGGAAGACGACGGCAGACGTGAGGCACCCAGAAAAGCTTTGTTGAAATCCGTGCACGGGTCCAGAGTGCGCAGATTGAGTGATGCCAGCTCTGGGCCCTCAGCCGCCAGGCCCGAGTCGTCTGGTGGGCCATCGTCTGAGGGGGACTTCTGGCCCGGAGTTCGTTCGGAGGGGGAGCTGTCCGGTGGCTGCATTTGACGGGCACAGTGGCTGCGTTTGACGGGCACAATGGCTGCATTTGACGGCACAGTGACTGCGTTTGATGGGCACAGTGGCTGCATTTGACGGCACAGTGGCTGCGTTTGATGGGCACAGTGGCTGCGTTTGACGGCACAGTGGCTGCGTTTGATGGGAACAGTGGCTGCGTTTGACGGGAACAGTGGCTGCGTTTGACGGGCACAGTGCCTGCGTTTGACGGGCACAGTGCCTGCGTTTGACGGGCACAGTGCCTGCGTTTGACGGGCACAGTGAGACAGCAATTTTTTTTTTTTTTAAGAATTTTTCAGTTTGCTTGCGCCCCCCCAAAAATGTTGAGCACCAGCCGCCAGTGCTGGGACAAGGCCATTTGGTGCCCAGGGCGAAGATGGCAAGATGCATATGTGTACTTTGTTTTCGTACACATATTTGCTTTTTGCACACGTTTGGACTGGTGAGTGTGCACCTAGGTCCATCTTAATTTAGATGTTTGTTAAAGCTCCACAGGCTGCACATATTTTTTGTTTTTGGATACACATATATTTCCAATTTTTATTAATACATTTCTCACAGCGCTGCATCTTTTTTGCTTATTTTTTGGTTTGCAATATCTCTGATGATGATGGTGATTGCTGATGCTGACATCCACTTTATTTATTTTTTATATACAGTAATGCAATTTTTCCACAGTACCATGATTCAGGAAGTAAGAGCTGCCCAGCACAGGCCACAGCTACTGGACTGGGTTGCCAGTCGATTTTCAGTATAGCAAGAACTAGAAGTAAGTGTAACTGTAAAGTTACCTTTTCTTTCAGAAAGCTAGCTCACACGGTCAGTCCAGGGGTCGACCACAGCACAGCCGCACAGGCAGCTCTCCTCCTTGTCCTCAGGCTCAGTCAGAGAGGAGACAACCCACACACTTCCCTCACGCTGCCACAGGAGATAGAGGATGAAAGAGGTGGGCGGACTGAGGAGCAATTGATTGGTGCGGAGAGCGGCTGAGCGCTGTAAATGTTGGCCCTGTCCGAGTCCTCCCTCTCTCAGCCAGCCTCCGGCCGTGACGTCACGCGGCTCGTGCAGCTGGAATGTACCAACTGACTCCGTCACTATAGGGGGAGTAAACCAAGAGGAAATGGAGCCAGGAGATGAGGAGCGCACTCGGCTGCCACACCCGCACCCGCGCTGACTACTACTCTATATTACACACAAGTGTACTGGTCTGGCGGGTGGCGGGTGGCGGCCGCGGCTGCCTGTGTGTCAGAACTGCGCCCCCCCTTCTATATGGAATGGTAGCGCCCAGGGCACTCGCTCCTTTCGCCCCTGCCTTGTACCGGCCCTGCCAGCCGCCACTGGTTTATATGTGTGTGTGCATATGTGCATTTATATATATGTACAGTTGTGTTCAAAATTATTGAACCCCCACTGAAATTGATTGTTTTGGCCAGTTTGACATTGATTTTGATCATTCAGTCATCCTGCTTACAATTAAATCAAAGAGGCACGTGTAGGTCAGACAAATATAACATAACATTTATAATGAAATAACCACAAATGTCTTTTCTGTGCTGACATCATTATCAGTTTTATTCAACCGCCAAGTGACATTCAATCTTAGTACAACATCCTTTTACAGTTATAACAGCTTTTAAACGTGAAGCATAGCTTGACACAAGTGTCTTGCAGCGATCTATGGGTATCTTCGCCCATTCGTCATGGGCAAAAGCCTCCAGTTCAGTCACATTCTTAGGCTTGCGCACTGCAACTGCTTTCTTTAAGCCCCACCAGAGGTTCTCAATCGGATTTAAGTCTGGTGACTGCGATGGCCACTCCAAAATGTTCCAGCCTTTAATCTGCAACCATGCTCTAGTGGACTTGGAGGTATGCTTTGGATCATTGTCCTGTTGAAAGGTCCAACGTCTCCCAAGCCTCAGGTTTGTGACGGACTGCATCACATTGTCATCCAATATCTCCTGGTACTGAAGAGAATTCATGGTACCTTGCACACGCTTAAGCTTCCCTGTACCTGCAGAAGCAAAACAGCCCCAAAGTATGATTGACCCCCCGCCATGCTTCACAGTAGGCAAGGTGTTATTTTCATCATAGGCCTTGTTCTTCCTCCTCCAAACATAGCGTTGATCCATGGGCCCAAACACTTCTAATTTTGTTTCATCAGTCCACAGAACACAATCCCAAAACTTCTGTGGTTTGTGCCCATGACTTTTGGCATTCTGCAGTCAACTCTTCTTATTCTTTGGAGACAGCAAGGGGGTGGGCCTGGGAGTTCTGGCATGGAGGCCTTCATTACGCAGTGTGCGCCGTATTGTCTAAGCAGAAACTTCAGTACCCACATCTGACAAATCTTTTCTCAGTTCCTCAGCAGCCACACGGGGACTTTTCTTCACTCTACGCTTCAGGTAGCGCACAGCAGTCAAAGTCAGCATCTTCTTTCTGCCACGACCAGGTAGCGTTTCAACAGTGCCCTTTGCCTTGCATTTGCGAATGATGCTTCCTATGGTGTCTCTTGGTATGTTTAACATCTTTGCAATCTTCTTATAGCCATTGCCCTTCCTGTGAAGAGTAATCACCTCTTTTCTTGTCTTCCTGGACCATTCTCTTGACTTCACCATGTTTGTAACCACACCAGTAAATGTCTAGAAGGAGCCGAGTATCACAGTCATTTTAAAGCTGCCTAATTGGTGCTTATTAGGCTTTATTGCTGCTCCCTGACATCCACAGGTGTTTTCAATACCTGTTTGAAAACACTTCAATGAACCTCTGTTCTTCGGAGTGGTAGTCTTTAAGGGGTTGAATAATTGTGTAAATGAAGAATTCACAAAAGAAACATTTACTACTGTATTACAAAACCAATTGATGTCATTTTAGTTGCATATGGTTCTTTAAGAAGTCCTTTTAGGATTTCATTCTGAATACAATTACAAATGTACACTAAATTCCCTAAAACCCTTTACAGCATTGGGGGGTTGAATAATTTTGAACACAACTGTAAATACACAGTGTATGTGTATGTATGTGTGTTTACATGACCCCCCTATATGTGTTCAATCAGAACCGATTTTTTATTTTTTTGCTTGTTCATAGTACTAGCAAAAATGCTGTTCCACTGAAAAGCAATCCATGCTCAGATCGCTTTTCAGAGGCATTTGACAGCTGGTAAAGAGGCAATGTGTTGCCTCCTGACTGCCTGTTTTAACCCCTTAAATGCATCATCACTAAGCTGCAATGCACACAGTTTTGGAACTACATTTCCCATGATGTTCATGCATTTTGCAGTGTAGTTGAGCATCATGGAAAATGTAGTTCCAAAACATCTGGGTTGCCAAGGTTCACCTTAACTGGACCTAAGTGTATACTTCAAGGGTGCCCTGGCTGGAAAAATATTGAGAAACACTGGCATAGAGGAACCAATCTCTCCATTTTCCTCCTGCAGCCGCTGAATGCCTGCGGGAGGGAGAGGAGGAGAAGCAGGCGGAATGGAGAAATCAGTTCCTTTATATGCAGCCACCCACTTCTGACCGGGTCCTGTTGTTCCGCCACTGTGCTCGGAGAAAAGAGCCCTGCCTGGGGGGTCAGGGGGGACCTTCATGGTTTCTTGCATCGGGGCCCTCAAGGTTCTAGTTACGCCACTGGTTGTTTGGTAGGGTTGGAATCGTTGGTGAGCCAGTCTGGGGGGGGGGACAATCCCGATGTTGGCCCTGCGGCAGCTTGGGTGCCGGTAGGGGGGTGTGGCTGGGGCTAGTGACGCTGGGCAATCCAGGGTTAAGGTGGAGGCGGCGGGAGACTCCGCAAAGAAGAGGGATCTGGTCCGGTTGTCGGACGCAAAAGGGGGAAGTGTATACTTGTTATGAGGCACCCCTGGGTTCACATTTTAAGCAGGAGGTGAGAGAGAAGAGCTGTAAGAGCGAATATGTAGAGATATTTGCGCATTTGCCTCTGGAGAATTTTAACCTGGTCAGGGTTAAGCCTGAGTCCAAAAAGGAGGAAGAAGCAAAAGGAAGTATAGGTTTATACCCAGGACTTCTGTGAAGTGGTCGCAGTCGTACTAGATCGGGGCGAGCATGATCGGTGAGAGAAATGACTGTTCGGCGCTTTTCAGTTAACAGGAGGCGATTAGTGAGGCCTATCGGTGTTACGGAGGCACGGTATGGCTCCTTTGCGACGAACAGTTCGGGGAACGCAAGGCGGTGGGACCGTACATGTAGGTGGAGAGACCGAGGACTTTGGCCTTTGGGTGCAGCTCATGTCGGCCCCACGGACATCCACAACGTTTTTTCTGGGGGGGGGGGGGGGGGGGCGGTGTAACCTGTTCCCCGGGACAGTCGGCCGGAAAGAAAAAGGGGGTCTGCTGGCAGTGTAATGAGGGTAACTGCTAGTTTGGGGGGTCCTGCCGTTTCAAGCACGAGGGCTCCGGCTGCAGTGGTGGTGCCAAACAAGGAGCTGAACAAGTTTAGGCTCATTCATCACCTGTCTTTACAGGGGGGGGGAGGGGTCGGTCGACGAGGCTATTAGCGCAGGGTATTGTACGGTATGTTACGCCCCCGTTGATGTGGCGGTTGATTGGGTCAGGGGTATGGTCGAGGGGCGTTGATGGCCAAGCCTGACATCGAGGCTGCCTTTCGGCTTCTTCCGGTACACCCGGATAGTTTCCGGCTATTGGTCTGTCACTGGGAGGGGGAGTTCAAAAGGGACAAGTGTCTACCGGTGGGTTGCTCTGTTTCATGTGCCTTGTTGGTACAGTTTAGTTAGTTTCTAGAATGGGTGGGTCGGTATGTGGCTGGAGTGAATTCTGTGATCCATTATCAGGTCGACTTCCTCAGCGTTTGCCCGGCTGGGTCGCGTATCTGCGCGGTGTTTTTGGCAATGCTGGAACGCATTGCGGAGCGATTTGGGGTGCCGATGCACCCGAGAAAAGGGAGGGGCCGAAGTCGGTCATACATATTTTGGGCATAGTAATTGGCTCGGAGGCAATGGAGTGCAGATTACCGTTGGACACACTGGAAAGCCTCACGGCAAAAATTGGAGAGATATTGGGTTCACAGAAAGTACAAATCTGAACGCTGCAGTCGCTCCTGGGGAAACGTATTTTCGGGTGTCTTATTTTTCCTATGGGGCAAGTCGTTTGCAGGTGCCGCTCGGCAAGCAAGGCGGGGGTTAAGTCACCCAAACACTTTGTGAGGTTTGTGAAGGAACACAGGGAAGACCTGTCGGTTTGGCACTCCGTTTTGGAGTCCTTTAACGGTATGGCTCTGTGGATGTTCGGTCCGGTCAGCAATGTTGACATGGAACTGTTCACGGATGCGTCCGGGGGTTCGGGCTTTGGTGCATTCTTGCAGGGACAGTGGAGGGCGGGCCATTGGCCCCAGTCCTGGGTGTCAGCAGGGTTCACTAAGAACTTAGTTCGGCTGGAACTGTTTTCCAGTAGTGCTGGCGGTCGGGGGCCCGGCCCTGCCTTCCGGGACCGAAAGGTTTGTTTCCATGGTGATAATGTGGGGGTGGTACAGGTGTTCAACAGGGTGACGGCGTCCTCTCCCCCGGTTATTAGTCTCTTGCGGCACCTGGTGCTGCGCTGTTTCCTAGAGGTATGTGATTGTGTATGCGGTGCATTTACCGCGAGTGGACAAGGTTGTGGCGGACACCTTGTCTCGGTTTTCAGTGGGGACAGGTTCTGGGTTTGGTGCGGGAGGCAGAGGAGCAAGTTGTTCCCTGTCCAGTGTGGGTGTGGAGGATTCAGTTGGAATTATCTCCCAGAAGGTCGGTAAAGTGAGGAAACATGGGCGGCCTAAGAGAAGGCCTGGTTGGTGTGGCAGATGCTGGTTCGGGAGGCGGAGGTGGAGCTGGCAGGTCCAGAGGTATGGGTCCTGATTCGGTATTGTTCGTACAGGATCATGGAGGCTGGGATGTCACAGTTGGTACTCGATAAGAAAAGTTGTTGAGTCTGGTATTCTCGTTTGAGTGGCTAGGGTGTCCGGAATTTTACTATGGTTTTTGGGTGCGACAAGCGCTTAAGGGTTATAGCCAGCAGGGACGGCGGATGGATGCGGGGCGCCCAGTATCGTTACATCTTGAGAGGTGTTATGGGGAATGTGGGGACATTGTGTTTATGCCGGTATGGGGTTGTGTCGTTTCCGCACAGTGTTTTGGTCTGGCAAATTTTTGGAGCATGCAGGGTGGGCGAGTTAGTTAGCCCCTCCATGAAACAGTTCAAGGCGGCATGTTGGCTGCTGACCTGTGGAGGGCACATGAAGGGGCCACACTGCTTCTAAGCAGATCCAAAACGAATCAGAGGGGGTAGGGTAAGTCAGTGCAGGTGCTCACTGTTGTTGGTTCAGACCTTTGCCCAGTTGGGCTGGTGCGGGAATTCCGGCAGGTACGCCCGAAGGTGGGCGGTTCATTTGGTTACATAAGAAGGGGGCTCCAGTGTCATGGTATCAGTTCGTGGCAGGGTTTAGGAAAGGTTTGGGGGCATTGGGCCTAGTGGAGAAGGAATTCTCAGGCATTCCCTTAGGATTGGGGCAGCGACAGAGGCTGCACGTGATCGTCTTGACGAGGAAACAGTCAAGGGGATAGGCAGGTGGGAGTCGAGGAGGTTTCGACTAGATGTAGGCCACAAAGGCCTGGCGTAAGGGTAATTTGGTGGTTGCATCAATAGTTATATATGTTGCTTACTGTCTTTCAGGTACAGTGCAAGGATTGGTCTGATGGGCCACTCCTGCAGGGATTGGGGGGGCTTGGAGAGCGTATGTGCGACCGGTGGGTCAACAGCTGGGGGTCCCGAGACGGCAAACTCATGTACATTGGTTGCGTTTCCCAGGAATGCTGTGGAAGTAGAGTGGTATCGGAAGTGCACGGGTTTGCACGTTTGGACCGACCACTGGAGGTACTGGTTCTCCATGTCAGGAGAAATGATTTAGGGGGTGAGGTCAATGCTGGGGTCGCGAGGTTCCCGGATACGATAGTGGTATGATCGGTCATGGTGACCTGGACATCATAGAGGATGGCCAGACAATGGAGGGGGTGAAAAAGAGCTTGGTGGAAGGTCGACAGAGATGTGGTAGGGGCACTGCGGTCAGTGGTCGTCTCTGAGCCAGCTGGTCGGCTTGAGGCCTATGACCAGAGGTTAGATAACGCAGTGCCAACCAAATGTTTTTGGTGAGTAGAACCAGGGGCCTGGTGGTCAGGCATCTGGAGTTGGAGTTGTCTACGTGGAGACACCTTAGGGGTAATGGAAATCACCGCACAGACGTTGGTATCAATATGATGGTGTTTGGGCCCGTAGGACAGGGTACAGCAAGCATTGAGGGTGTGGAGGTGCGCCCAAAGGTAAGGAGTTACCTTTGGGTGCTGGTGGCGGGTGTTTGGACTTTGCAGGAGAAGAAATTACCCCAAATATGGATGCCATTAACCAGAGGTGGTATGGGTTCTGAAGGGGTGTTCGTTGCCAGTCTACCAAGGTGTAGCTGGAATGTTGGTTAATGGGGGCACTGCAGTCAGTGGTCGTCTCTGAGCCAGCTTGTCGGCTTGAGGCCTATGACCAGAGGTGAGGTACCGCAGTGCCAAAAATGTCATAATGTTAAAAGGCTTTACAAGTCAGTGTTAGTGGTGCCTGCAAAGTCCAGAACTAGTATGAGAAGAACTGTTTTTCTCAGGAATTATATGGTTTATATATGTTATTCATTATTGGAAGTTATCTAAAATAAAGGAAGCTGCTACGGACAGTTTTTACTCCAAGTTACAGTGTTGGTCTCATTGTTATTAAAGGTTTAAGGGGGAGTATAAACAGTGGGTCTTAGCAGTAAAGGTTATATCTGGGATACCATAGTCAAGAGAGGCCCGGAGCAAAGAACAACAAGAAATAGGCGCAGGGCCAGCATGACAGGGTTAACAGTAAACCCTTACAAGCCAGGGGGGAGTGGTTAGGGGAGAGGACAGTGGGGAGGGGAGGAGAGGCTATAAATTCCTCCTCCCTCCTTTCCCGGGTAACACAGCTTGGGGAGAAAAGTTCCCACCCACCCTCCCTTTTTGTTATGGGCTTGCTGATAGTGGTGATAATGGTTGAGAGAATTGTTGTTTTTGGGTGCTTTCCTTGTGTTTTGTTTCTCCTTATGCAGGTACGAGGTTCATGCTGTGGTGGCAGTGGCGGGTGTTTGGACTTTGCAGGAGAAGAAATTACTCCAAATATGAATGCCATTACCCAGAGGTGGTATGGGTTCTGAAGGGGTGTTAGTTGCCAGTCTACCAAGGTGTAGCTGGAATGTTGGTTAATGGGGGCACTGCCAAAAATGTCATAATGTTAAAAGGCTTTACAAGTCAGTGTTAGTGGTGCCTGCAAAGTCCAGCACTAGTATGAGAAGAACTGTTTTTCTCAGGAATTATATGGTTTATATATGTTATTTATTATTAGAAGATATCTAAAATAAAGGAGGCTGCTACGGCCAGTTTTTACTCCAAGTTACAGTGTTGGTCTCATTATCATTAAAGGTTTATCCTCTTTAATCCTCTTCCTCTTTATGCATGTTGTCTTAGGCCTCGTACACACGAGGCAATCGATTTGTTCATACCGGTCTGTCTGACCGATTTGAACACACGAGCAAACCAAAATCCCCGCCAGCAGACAGCGCGCTGACGTGGCGGTGACGTTGACGCCGCCACGTCACCGCACCAGGAAGTAAAACACTTCCGCGCATGCGTCGAAATCATTTGGCGCGTGTGCGAGAAGACATGTCTGCTGGTTAGCATACTAACCAGCAGACATGTCGGGCGGACGGGTTCCCAGCCGACAGATTTCAAAGCATGCTTTGAAATCTGTCGGGTGGCCAAATCCGTCTGTTAGCCCGTACACATGATCGAATCTGTCTGCTGAAACGGTCTAGCAGACCGTTTCCAGCAGACAGATTTGATCGTGTGTACGAGGCCTTACTCCAGGCTGTATAGGCTCGAAAGCCTACTACCAATTAAGCATATTAGGTGATGTGCATCTCTGTAATGAGAAGGGGTGTGGTCTAATGACATCAACACCCTATATCAGGTGTGCATAATTATTGGGCAACTTCCTTTCCTTTGGCAAAATGGGTCAAAAGAAGGACTTGACAGGCTCAGAAAAGTCAAAAATAGTGAGATATCTTGCAGAGGGATGCAGCACTCTTAAAATGGCAAAGCTTCTGAAGCGTGATCATCGAACAATCAAGCGTTTTATTCAAAATAGTCAACAGGGTCGCAAGAAGCGTGTGGAAAAACCAAGGCGCAAAATAACTGCCCATGAACTGAGAAAAGTCAAGCGTGCAGCTGCCAAGATGCCACTTGCCACCAGTTTGGCCATATTTCAGAGCTGCAACATCACTGGAGTGCCCAAAAGCACAAGGTGTGCAATACTCAGAGACATGGCCAAGGTAAGAAAGGCTGAAAGAGGACCACCACTGAACAAGACACACAAGCTGAAACGTCAAGACTGGGCCAAGAAATATCTCAAGACTGATTTTTCTAAGGTTTTATGGACTGATGAAATGAGAGTGAGTCTTGATGGGCCAGATGGATGGGCCCGTGGCTGGATTGGTAAAGGGCAGAGAGCTCCAGTCCGACTCAGACGCCAGCAAGGTGGAGGTGGAGTACTGGTTAGGGCTGGTATCATCAAAGATGAGCTTGAGGGGCCTTTTCGGGTTGAGGATGGAGTCAAGCTCAACTCCCAGTCCTACTGCCAGTTTCTGGAAGACACCTTCTTCAAGCAGTGGTACAGGAAGAAGTCTGCATCCTTCAAGAAAAACATGATTTTCATGCAGGACAATGCTCCATCACACGCGTCCAAGTACTCCACAGTGTGGCTGGCAATAAAGGGTATAAAAGAAGAAAAACTAATGACATGGCCTCCTTGTTCACCTGATCTGAACCCCATTGAGAACCTGTGGTCCATCATCAAATGTGAGATTTACAAGGAGGGAAAACGGTACACCTCTCTGAACAGTGTCTGGGAGGCTGTGGTTGCTGCTGCACGCAATGTTGATGGTGAACAGATCAAAACACTGACAGAATCCATTGATGGCAGGCTGCATGAGTGTCCTTGCAAAGAAAGGTGGCTATAGTGGTCACTGATTTGTTTTTGTTTTGTTTTTGAATGTCAGAAATGTATATTTGTGAATGTTGAGATGTTTTATTGGTTTCACTGGTAAAAATAAATAATTGAAATGGGTATATATTTGTTTTTTGTTAAGTTGCCTAATAATTATGCACAGTAATAGTCACCTGCACACACAGATATCCCCCTAAAATAGCTAAAACTAAAAACAAACTAAAAACTACTTCCAAAAAAATTGAGCTTTGATATTAATACGTTTTTTGGGTTCATTGAGAACATGGTTGTTGTTCAATAATAAAATGAAACCTCAAAAATACAACTTGCCTAATAATTCTGCACTCCCTGTATTTTTCAGGAAACAAATACAGCTAATGCTCATTCTTGCACAGCTAATGCTCATACCAATGCAGCTCCTGCTCATTCCCATGCAGCTAATGCTCATGCACATGTTCCAGCACACAGAGCTAGTATCCAGCATACACTAAGGCGGCGTACACACGAGGGGATATGTCCGCTGAAAACGGTCCGATGGACCGTTTCAGCAGACATCTCCGCTCGTGTGTATGGGCTAGCGGACAGATTTCTCCACCCGACAGATTTCAAAGCATGCTTTGAAATCTATCCGGTGGGAATCTGTCCGCCCGACATGTCTGCTGGTTAGTACACTTACCAGCAGACATGTCGGCTCCCACCACCGCCGCGCCGCTGCCGAATGGATTCGGCGCATGCGCGGAAGTGTTTTACTTCCTGGTGCGGTGACGTGGCGGTGACGCGGCGGCGTCAACGTCACCGCCGCGTCACCACTACGTCACCGCGCCGTCCGGCGGCGGGGAATTTGATCCGATGGTGTGTACACGCCATCGGATCAAACTCCCGATCGGACATATCCGATGGAAATGGTCCGCGGACCGTTTTCATCGGATATATCCGATCGTCTGTACGCCGCCTAACACGTTGCATTGGCGCGCATGTCCACACACGTTGGCTCCAAGCTGCCTATTTATACCAGATCCTGGATGTTTTTCAGCTTTCCTGTGACCCCAAGTTCCTGCTTTTGCTGGCTGATCTTCCGTTACTGATCGACTCATTCGAGACCTTGCTCTGTGAATTCTGGATACTGACCTCTGCTTGCTTCTGTCTATTCTCTGTGTGCTTTCCTGGTACTGACCTCGGCTGGCTGTTGGACCCCGCTCTGCCTACTTCCCTGGTACCGATCTCAGCCTGCTACTGGACCTTGCTGTGCCTGCTCCCTGTCCACGCTGCTGCCTCACCATGTATGGCCCTGGCTCACCTTGACTACCTCTCTGTCTGTGTTAATCACCTGCTACTGGCAACTTTGCTTCTTTGAGCCTTGTACCTCTGTCACCACATTCGGGGGTACGGAGACCAGAGCTGCAAGGAAAGCACTCTCTTCAACTCATCAATTCGTCACCCAAGGTACATGATAGTATTTTTGTATGCACTTATATGTAAAGAACCTTTTACTTTAATAGCAAAGATACTGGCAATAATTTCTAATACTGTTTTGTCTGGACAGATGATCAGATGATTTAATAACATTAATGCCAATCTGACTATACCTGAACCATCTTATGGTTCCATTCAGTGAAATTTTGTACTGAATGATCCAAGTAACTGTTCTATCGAAGGCAATGTAGGGGTGACTCTTGAGAAAAAGGCAAAAGCAAATCTTTGCTGGCAGTTTAATTTTTGACTTATGATAGAAGTTGCTGAAGCTTTTATGCCACGTAAACATGGTTGTTTTTTGTGATGAAATAAAACAACGTTTTAAAAAACATCATTTAAAATGATCGTGTGTGGGCTTTACGTCGTTTTTTTGTCTTCTGAAAAAAAAAAATTCGAACCTGCTTCAATTTTTTATGTAGTTTTTCAAAATGTTGTTTTTTGTTTCATAAAAAATGATCGCGTGTGGGCTAAACGACGTTTAAAACAACGTTTTTAAACACGCGCATGCTCAGAAGCAAGTTATGACACGAGCTTGAATGGAACAGTGGAGTGCTGTTGTACGCAACCGCGCTTTGCAAGAGCATTTTCAGAAAACGATGGTGTGTAGGCAACGTCGTTTTTTAAAATGAAGTTTGAAAAACTTCATTTTTTTTCATGAGTCACTGTTATTGATGAACCTTTGAGGCTGAAAATAGAGAGGACATGTGGATTGGAGCTCCTAGAGTGATGATGTCAGAAACACAAGTACTTACCAAGGCCGAGATGCTGAGGACGGCTCACCTTTACGACCAAGCGCACCTGCCCCCTGGAGTTAGGGACAGGAGGCAGAGGCACAAGGAGTTACCGGTACCAGCGGAGTCGCAGATGGGATGTGGGTCGCTGAAGATTAGCAGCAGAGATGGGATGCAGGAGCTGGATGGTCACCAGGGCAGGTGAGAGTGGTATAGTCCCAGTACACAGTTCAGAAGGGAGCAGACTGATGGTAGCAGATCCGGGGTACAGATTAAAGTCTGGGTTCAGGGCAAAGCTGAGACAAGTCCAGGGGTGCAAGCCAAAGTTCAGGGTCAGGAGACAGAGGCAAATCCAGGTCACGGTCCGAGGTCAGAGAGGTAGAGAAAGCAACAAAATCCAAAAACAAGCTGAGGTCAGGTTTACAGGCGAGAGCTGGGTCGGGAAGCAAATCCGGGTCAAAGGGCACAATTCAAACTGTCAAAACTTTACACGAAGCTGAGGATAAACCAGCAACCTGTTCAAAGACAGGAGCTGGTTTAAGTAGAGCTGTCAGGCCTCCGATTGGTCCCGGGAGGGGGCCCGCACGTCTGCGCACTTGTGCACGCGCCGCTACGCAACGCACGCGAGCGCGCCCCAGATGCGGGGGCACGCGCCGTGATGCGATTCTGATGTGCCTGTGCACAGATTGAGCGCTGTGAGCGATGGGACCCTGACAGATGACAACAAGCTTTACCGCCAGTGAAATGGTAAAAGATGACTTGTGTCATCAAAGTCAAACCTAGGATTGGAATGTGACATCAGCTTGTCTTTGGAGAATATTTGATAACTTTCTCTGGACTGAATAGAACTTCAAGCTGTGATGAGGCATAGCAGCTATACAGGCCATTGATATTTGTTAAATCCTTGTCATGGTCGGAGGAAGTCATATTATCTAGACCCTGTATCATGTGGGTATTTAAGAGGCTGTTCATGAGAGATGTAACCAGTTTCAAAACAAGTGCAAATGATATATGAGCCATTGTGAAGCATTCATTACCTCATAAACCAAAATGGAATCCTTCAAATTAACAATATAAACACATATTATTGTTTTGTGGATCAATTCTGGTTAGAAGCAACCCATATGGCTGTACACACACACACACACACACAGTGTGTGTGTGTGTACAGGCATAGACAGGTAAAGCCTTGTACACACTAGCCAAAAATTGGCTGAAATTGTCCGATTCAGCAGGAATTGGCAGACTTTCGGACCATGTGTACAGCCATCTTATGACTTGCTCCTGTATGGGCATGCTGAAAAACCTGCATTTGATCAGCGCTTGCAACCAATGACTATGAGCACTGATCAGTGTGTTCGGCCTTAGGGGGGGGGCTCTGTCAGGACACAAAGGCACGGCGGTGAAGATTACTGCATTAAAGGGGAAGTCATTTTCTTATGGATCACAGGGGTGCAGTTTGTTCTGGACCCCTGTGACCCGTTTTCAGCAGACAGCTGCTGTTGGCGGATGTCACAGAGCGGGTCCAGGCTTAGGCAAGATGGCAACAATGAAGTCAGAAGCTGCCCATATGCCTGGACTGACACCTGACTGCTCCTGCCTCCTCCACAGCCCAGCGGGGGGGGGGGGGCAGAGCAGAGAGCAGTGACTGACAGTCACCAACTCTCTGCTCAGGGAGCCCTGGGAACTGATCAGTTCTCTGTGTTAGAGTCAGCGGGGGACAGGTGCAGCATCGGACCAATACTGCATCCATCTAGGTAAGTATGATTGAGGAAAACCAAAAACTCCATACTTCTTTTTTAACATTGCTTATGTTCGTTTTTTTCATTCAGTCTGCTGGGTTGAACAAAAACAGATGGTAAATAGACTGATACAGTAAAAGGGTAAATAGACTTTAACCACTTTAGCCCCGGACCATATTGCTGTCCAAAGACCAGAGCACTTTTTGTGATTCGGCACTGCGTCGCTTTAACTGACAATTGCGCGGTCGTGCGACGTGGCTCCCAAACAAAATTGGCGTCCTTTTTTTCCCACAAATAGAGCTTTCTTTTGGTGGTATTTGATCATCTCTGCGGTTTTTATTTTTTGCGCTATAAACAAAAATAGAGCGACTATTTTGAAAAAAATGCAATATTTTTTACATTTTGCTATAATAAATATCCCCCCAAAAAAAAAACATTTTTTTCCTCAGTTTAGGCCGATACGTATTCTTCTACATATTTTTCGTTAAAAAAAACAACGCAATTAGCGTTTATTGATTGGTTTGCGTAAAATTTATAGCGTTTACAAAAAAGGGGGTAGTTTTATGGCATTTTTATTAATATTTTTTTTTACTAGTAATGGCGGCGATCAGCGTTTTTCTTCGGTACTGCGATATTATGGCGGACACATCGGACACTTTTGACACATTTTTGGGACCATTGGCATTTTTATAGCGATCAATGCTATAAAAATGCATTGGATTACTTTAAAAATGCCATTGGCAGTAAAGGGGTTAACACTAGGGGGCGGGGAAGGGGTTAAGTGTGTTCCTATTTGTGTTCTAACTGTATGGGGGGGGGGGGTTGACTCACTAGGGGAAATCACTAATCTTCCGTTCATACATTGTATGAACGGAGGATCAGCGTTTCCCCCGCTGACAGGAACGAGAGGAATGTGTTTACACACATACCTCTCGTTCCTCGCTCTGTAACGAACGAGCGCGCGCGAATGTCCCGACGTAGAGCTGCAGGCTCTCGCCCAGGAGAGCCGACCTGCCGCCATAGAACGACGGCGGCTGGTCGGCTAGTGGTTAAGGGGTCTTAAATATTCATGGAGTACTTGTTTGTGGTAAATGGCATTTCAAAGGGTAACTTGTCTACCTGGTATACACTATAGTGACCTTAAAGCGGGGGTTCACCCTTAAATATCTATATACTGTTATATCCAGCATACTGCTGACATCAACAGTATGCTGGATTTTTTTTTTTCGGGCTGTACTCACATTTTTTCAGTGTTTCGTTGTTTGTAGGCGTTCCTAAGACGACGCATAGATGATTGGCGTGTGGGTAAAGCGCGTCATCGCCTTCCGAAAATATCCGACGGGGACTCGGCAGTTTATGGCGCCTGCGCAGTCAGCTCTACACGGCAGGCGCTGTATAGCGCCGTAAAGAGCCGAGTCCCCGTCGGATATTTTCGTAAGGCGATGACGCGCTTTACCTGCACGTCAATCATCTCCTGGGAGGATCATCACTCACTCCCAGAAGACATTGCGCAGAGCTCCCCATCGGGGAAAAGGAGCAACACACCCACTCCCCGCAAGGAAGAAGACCCGGAAGTGCGGCTGAAGACAGGTAAGTGTACACATTGAAAAAAAAAATGACAACGCTACAAGCCTTTATTAAGGCTGCAGATAGGCTAGCAAAAAAGTTATACGGCGGCAGGTTGGCTCTGCTAGGCGAGAGCACGTAGCTATACGTCACCTCGCCCAGCAGCCAATAGGGGCGTGCGCGTGCTGCCGGAGGTGCAGACGCGTGCCCCCCCGCTTGCAGCCGTCTCCCGTGCGCGTGCCCGGCGTACGCGATCGCTGCCAGGCAACCGCGATCGCTCTTTCCAGAGCTGCCGGTCCTGTCAGGGGAGAAATCCCTAACCGTCTGTTCATACAATGTATGAACAGCGATCAGTCATTTCCCCTAGTGAGTCCACCCCCCCTTCAGTTAGAACACATCCCAGTTGATGGTGCTGGCTTACATGATTTTTTAAATAGAAGTGTGATTTTTAAACACAAGTGGGAAGAGTTAAAAAACAGGAGTTTGCTTTTAACTGTTTCTGCTTGCAAGTGTCATTTGTTTCTCTCTTTTCTCTGACACTTTTTAAACAGGTTTTTATTTCTCTCTGCTAAGAGGAGTGTTTAATTGTGATCAGGTGAACAGGTTATTTTTTTTTCTCTGCTAATCAAGGGGAGTGTTTTATTGTGAACAGGTGAGTATAAAGTCTCTGTCAAGCTCCCATAAGGAGCTGGCTCCCAGTTGGTGGTGCCAGCTTACATGTGATTTTCTAAACATAAGTGTGATTTTTAAACACAAGTGGGAAGAGTTAAAAAACAGGAGTTTGCTTTTAACTGTTTCTGCTTGCAAGTGTCATTTGTTTCTCTCTTTTCTCTGACACTTTTTAAACAGGTTTTTATTTCTCTCTGCTAAGGGGAGTGTTTAATTGTGATCAGGTGAACAGGTTATTTTTTTTTCTCTGCTAATCAAGGGGAGTGTTTTATTGTGAACAGGTGAGTATAAAGTCTCTGTCAAGCTCCCATAAGGAGCTGGCTCCCAGTTGGTGGTGCCAGCTTACATGTGATTTTCTAAACAGAAGTGTGATTTTTAAACACAAGTGGGAAGAGTTAAAAAACAGGAGTTGAAAACAGGAGTCTTCTAAACTGTAAGTAACATCTTAAACTTCCTACAAGTAATTATATTGTAACTGGGAAATGTGTGCTAGCAGGGTTGAAGGTTTTGCTCAGTGCACAGTGTGTCACATGTATGCAAAATTGGTGCAACAGCTCCAGGATGGATACCGCTGTGACAGATGTGAGCAGGTTGCCCTTCTGGAAGCTCACATTAGAGATCTGGAAGAGCAAGTTGCACAGCTGGGCAGAAAGGACAACCTTGAAAGGGGTCCTCTGCTTGCTCAGCAGGTGGTCAGTAGGGTTAATGTCGAGGGTGGAGGGGCAAGTCAGGATTATCAGATAGGAAGATGGGTTAATGTAGTTAGAGGGAGTGGAAGGGGCTTGCAGACAAGAAAGGCTAATACTGTATTTGTGCATCAAAACAAATTTGCCAAGTTGGGTGAAGATTAGTGTTGCTCACGAATATTCGCATTGCGAATATTCGTTACGAATATTGCATATTCGAGTATTCGCAAATAAATCGAATATCGCGGTGAATATTCGCTATTGCGAATATTCGTATTTTTTCAAATTTATTTTTTAAAACAGATCACATCCTAGTGATCTCCATCGACGTCTAAAAGCATTGCTGGTATGATTAGTCAATATAACAGTTAACCAGTTAAGATGCTACAAACGGTATATTGACGACCTCGTCATGGTATGGGAGGGCGATATATCCAGCCTAGAGACATTTATGTTAAAGCTGAATAATAATATCAAAAATATCTCCTTAACGTGGAATATTCATGCTGATAAGATTGTATTTCTGGATTTAGAGATCTATAAACAGGGTACTCTCTTACACACCCGCAATCATTTTAAGCCCTCCGACAGGAATGGCTATATTCCCCTAGATAGTTGCCACCATCACAACTGGCTTTGTAATATTCCTAGGGGCCAGTTTATTAGTCTACGACGAAATTGTACATCTGACATTGATGATTTTTTTGAACAATCCAAAATCTTAGCCAGAAGGTTCGAACAGAAGAAGTGGTACAGTAAAGATTCTATAGAAAATGAAATGTCTCGAGTAGGTACTCTGAACCAAGCATAACTCGTTGCTGATTCCACCAAAAAACCTGAAGAAGACAACAAACCGATGTTTAAGATTATTTTGGATTATAATATCCAGCATCGTCAATTCGAGAAAATAGTTAAACATTGGGATGTTCTAAAGAATGATAAGGTCTTGGGACCTGTCCTCCCTCCCCGCCCTCTTTTTATTTATAGGAAGGCACCTACATTGAGGGATGTTGTGGCGCCAGGAGCTATTGATCCACCTGTTTTTAAAGAGAATACTATTTTCTCGTTTCTATCTGGTTTTTACACGTGTGGTCGCTGTCAGCCCTGCAAACAGTGTAAATTTAATATCAAAAAACGGAAAGATTTTACCTCGTTCACTACCAAGAAATCGTACAATATAAAAAATGTGATTACCTGCAACACAGAAGGTGTGGTCTACATGCTGGAGTGCGACTGTGGACTACAGTATATATGTCGCACTTCTCGTACCATGGCTGTCAGGATAGGAGAACAGGTTAACAATATCAAGCGTGGTTTACGCACACATAGGGCCAGATTCAGGTAGATCAGAGCATCTTTGCTCTGGAGTAACGCATCTCATTTACGTTACGCTGCAGAAATTTTAGGAGCAAGTGTTGTTATTCATGAAGCACTTGCTCCTAAAGTTGCGGCAGCGCATCGCAAATGAGACAGCGGAATTCAAATTGGGCGGGTACGGGGCGTGTAGTATTCAAACTACGCGCGATCCCGCGGCGAACGTACTGCGCATGCGTCGAGTGTCAATGCATCCCAGTACACATGCTCCAAGTTCTGTCAGTGAACGTCAATGACGTCACGTCCCCATTCATGAATGTTTTACGCAAACGACGCGATTTGTTTTTTTTCCGACGCGACGAGGACGCCTATACCTAACATAGGATATTCCACTAGGGGGCTGCTTTATCTTTACGCCGCGTATCGCTTCCGGAAACGTCGTAAAGTCACTGCGTCGCGCCCGAAAACGATCGTGAATTTCCGACTCCCGCTGATTAACATATTTTTTCAGCGTTAATCAGCGGGAACGCCCCCGGCGCCATTTTTAAGTTGAAGTAACGATGCGATGGCGAAATTCAATTACGCCGATCGCATCGGAACTCCAACCCAGCGTTTCTTGTTTTCTGGTTATAGAAAACAGAAACGCCGGCTTAAAGTGACAGTTAGGCTGGCGGATCACTGGATCCGCCAGCCTAACTCTTCATGAATCTGGCCCCTAGTGTCTCCAGACATTTTAGAAAGTATCACGATAAAAACCCTAAATGTCTCAAATTTTGTGGCCTGGAAAGAGTTGACAAGCATTGGAGGGGGGGTAATTATATCAGACGAATAAGCCAGAGGGAATCCTTCTGGATTTATGAAGCTTGTGTACTTACTCCGGAGGGTCTTAATGTAGATTTCGACCTGAATTGCTTTATTTCAAATAAATAGGTGTTTACTAGTAAGCTTTTAATTATTAATTCTCATAGCATTCCCTTCCTTCAGGGAGAGTGCTATGATTGTATTTGCCATGGATGGATTTTTTGGCTATTTCATCATGCTCATTTTTAATTATGATAATAGTAAGGGTTCTATTAAAATAAAGCATTTATAAGAAATATTTTTAATGGTTTATTTTATATTTCTTTATAATATATATATTTTATATTTTTTATATATAATTTTTATATATTTTTTATATATATATATATATATATATATATATATTTTTCTCATTTTTAACATTAATTTCCTTAATATTAATTGTATATGTATGTATGTTGTATATATATATAAAGTATTTTTAGTTTTTATTTACTTTAGATTATGTATTATTATTTAATGTTTATTATTCTTTTTGTAAGAAAACTTGGGACAACATAGAGTGATGTTATTACATGTTACAATTGTATTCTCTTTTTCGTCCACAAGATGGCTTTGAAGAATTTTTTTGCTATTGTTGCTGAAATAGGGAACAATAAAGTTTTTTGCATACACAGCGTGTGACGTGGGACGTGCCATACCGCGTCATCACGTTCGCATTGGGAATCGAGCCGTGTTTACGGCAGTGTATTTTAAACAGAGGATGTGAAGCAGAAGGTTCCGCCCTGCTGAGGAAGTTGTATTACGATACGCGTCCGGGGTCAGGAACCACTCCACGTCACTCGTTGTCGTCCCATATTTTCATCGGAGCTACTTTTCTTATGGTGTTACATGCCTTTTATTCTCATCACAAATGTGAGTAACCTGCACGTTTTAAACGTAATAAATTGACCTGATTTTACGGAAGCTCTTAGATTTGTTTTTTTCTTTGCATATTGGTTACATACTTGTTCGTTGGTGCCACTGAGGATACATTCATATCTCCGGGTCCTACGGCTGAATAGTATACACCCCCGAGCCATCCGGATTGCCACCATTGATCTAAGCCTATTAGACCTTTGGTAAAACAAAGGTCTTTCTGTGAGGTGAGAGTATCCATCTTTACTGGTGAAGGGATCACACTTTGAATTGGTTTTCCAGTCACGTGGTGAAGATACTCTTATCATCTGGTCGCAGGATTTATTTCTCATGTTGTTTGCTTATTGCAATTTTGGACTATTTTTTCCATTCTTGGTTTTCACTTTCACTCATATGAGTATATTTATTACCATTTTAATTTAGGTTTGCGCTGCACTGTTTTCTTTATTTTATTAATGGAGAGTGGAATGGGGATAGATGGAGGTTGGGTTATGGCAGGTGACAAGAAAGTTCCCATGTTGCAAACAGCCATTGGAAATTATAGTGCCATTTGCACTACTAAAAATTATATGAAAAACACCAGCGAAAAATGTAACAATACATTTAAGTGTTTGTTCACCAATGCCAGAAGCCTTCCAAGCAAAACAGATGAGTTGGAAGCTCTGGTGCATGAGGAGAGCTATGATGTAATCGGTATTGCTGAAACTTGGCTTCAATCCTCACATGACTGGGCTATTAATATTCCTGGCTATGCTCTCTTTCGGAAAGACAGGGTAAAAAGGAAAGGTGGAGGGGTCTGTCTCTATGTGAGAAGTGACCTCAAAGCAAGCGTGAAAGAGGACCTGGTTGATGGAGAGTGTGATGAAGTTGAAGCATTATGGGTGGAACTGCACACAGATGTGCGTAGTTCAAAGTTAATCATTGGAGTTTGTTATAGACCACCCAATGTTAATGAGGAGGTGGAGAATCGGCTCCTTGCACAGATGGAAAGGGCTGCAAGGGCTGGGACGGTGATAATAATGGGGGATTTTAACTACCCAGAAATTGACTGGAATAATGGAATTTCTGGGACAGTTAAAGGACAAAAATTTAAAAACCTATTGCAGGACAATTTTATGGTCCAGTTTATTGAGGCCCCAACAAGGAATGATGCTCTGTTGGACTTGGTAATCTCAAATCATGCAGAGCTTATTACTAATGTTCAGATAAAGGAACACCTGGGTAGCAGTGATCATAACATGATTTCATTTAATATTAACTATAAACAAGAAATACATACAGGAAAGATAAAAACACTTAATTTCAAGAGAGCAAATTTTCAAAGCATGAGGACTGCTCTCCAGGGCTTGGACTGGGAGGGAATATTGGCACAGATGAACACAGAACAGAAATGGGAATTCTTCAAAAAGACTCTTTGGAACCTCACTGCAAAGTATATTCCCATGGGCAATAAGTTTAAAAGGCTAAAGATAAAACCTATGTGGCTTACGGTCAAAGTTAAAAAAGCTATAGACAATAAGAAAATATAAAAATGAAGGAATACTAGTGTCGTTTAAATGTTACAAAGAATATAATAGAATATGTAAAAAGGAAATCAAGGATGCAAAAATTCAAAATGAACGACAGATTGCAAAAGATAGTAGGACAAACCCCAAAATATTCTTTAAATATATTAATAGTAAAAAGGTCAAGTCTGAGCATGTAGGCTCTTTACAAAATAATCTAGAGTGGGTGACTGAGGACATAGAGAAGGCAAATGTATTAAATGCTTTCTTCAGCTCTGTGTATACAATGGAGTATTGGGGAGCTCATGTCCATAATGGGGGGTGGGAGTGACACAGCCCCAAATCCACAATGGCTCAAAATTGATATGGTCCAGAAATATTTAGACAGAATAACGGTGGATAAAGCACCTGGACCAGATGGCATCCACCCACGGATCCTAAAAGAATTGAGCTCTGAAATTTCAAAGCCACTGTATCTAATATTTAGGGACTCGTTAATGACAGGAATAGTACCACTGGATTGGCGTAGAGCCAATGTGGTGCCTATATTTAAAAAGGGAACAGATTCAGGTACATCTGCGAATTATTGGACTGGCGTAGCGCACCGCCTTTACGTTAGACTGGCGCAATGTAGCGGCGCAATCACCCTATTCTCGTCGCTTTTACGCAGAAATTAGCGCCTGCGCAACGTTATTTCTGAGGCGCAAGGCGGAGTATTCCAAATTGGATCATTTAATTACATTAAAATGAGCCGTGACCCCATGCAAATGAAGGGCCGGCTGGCTCGCGCATGCGCGCTTGAAGCAGACCATGTCAGCACCTCTGTGCGCATGCTCACAACTCGGGAACAGCGCAATCAGTGAAATTGGAAGTGGACTAGGGCAAAATCATGAACTACGCAGACAGCATAAATAGACAGACACAAACGCACTTCCTTTGCAAAAGTACATCTCTTTGGCCGATCTCCTGCCCGCCACTCTGAGAAAGGACCAATTCCTTCAGACCCGCCATTTGGGAGAGGTCAGCCAGACCTTGGGGCGGATGGAGGAGAGCCTGTCCTCCATAAAGGATACGCTTGGCGACCTGGACTGCCACTCCCGGGCTCTTACAAACTGCCTAAACGACCTGCAGACTACAACAGCAGGCGTTGAGCAGGATGTGAGGGCCCTCACCCAGGCTATCCAGGCCAATACAGCATCATTAAGTGCTGGCCTAGACAGAATTGCCGTGGCCTTGGAGGGCAGGCTGCCAGGTGGGCAGAGACCAGGGGCTGCTCCTCCTTCCCCGGTTTACCCCCTCCCCCATTAGTCTCCCCTGAGGAGCCGGGGCCGTGGCCGTGGGCGCCCCAGGCGTGGCTCACGTCAACGGCATTAATTTGTTTTTCCCCTATTTTTTTTGGCCTGGGTTTTTTTTTTTGGCCATTTTTTTTTTTGGTGCTGGAAAATATTTGCTTTTGCTGGGCATTTTTTTTTTTTTTGGGTTGTAAATGCTGTTTGAATGTGGGGGTGAAATTCCTGCCGGAAAAGGGGTGTTACCCTCAATTTTGGTAGAGAAGGGTTCCCCAGGACCAGGGAGAAGTGATCCCCAGGTCCGGGTGAATGGTGTATGAATGTACAGTGACATAATTGGAGCCTTGGCGTGGCATTGCTGCTCACAAGTCCTGCATGGTGGACTGGTGCCAATCCAATTTGATGAGGATGTGGGGTGTGTGCGCTAGGGACCACAGTGGTGTGCATGCATGCATTCTCATTGTGCCATGATTAATGTGTGTGTTTAACGTGCAAAGATGCATAATGTGAGCTGGCATGAGATGGGGTCATGAGATGGGGTCCAGTGCATATGCAGAGTCACCTTGAAGGGAAAAGACAGGAGGATGTTAGTAGTGCATGTGCCCCTTGTGATGTGTGCATCATGGGGGGGGACAGTCATGCCTTCCACCCATGTCACTCACCAACCAGCCAGCTGTACCCATACATGTTCTGTTTGAAATCTGTGGGGATGGGGCTCTGATTGTATATGTAGCTGTCATGGGTGTCATGGGTAGTGTCATGTGTTGGGCTGGTGATGTCCTCCTGCAGGGTTGTGGTTATTTCCATGATGGCATGAGGGGTGAATCTGAAAATGCGAGACACCTCAGAATCACTCATGCCATAGATGTCTATGCGTGTGCCGTATATCCTCTCCCGTGAAGAGTGAAGAGTGAAGAGTAAGGGGCTTGTATCAGATAAGAATATTGTATTAGATTAGATTAAATGGTAAAGTTTATATAAGCAAAAAAAAAGTTTAAAAAAAAAATCCTGTGCCCTCCTCAGTGCCCTCCTCCTTCTTTGCTCATCTAAAGTCAGTAGTATAGCTATGAGCATGGATGCCACTGGCATGTTGGCATACAGTTTGTTGGGCAACATGTGTGACTGCTCAGCTCCTCACCAACAGTGTTGCTTTATCTGACATGTAAACGAATTGTCTAATTTTAGAGCAGCTTTTATATGGTCTAACTTTAGACAGGACATTTAGCTGTTGCGCACAGCGCGTAGCCTGCGCTGCACCAACGTTCTTTTGTGGATCCCCATAACTCCCTCATTACAATATTTGAATAGCAAATCAATGGTTTGTCTAGCGCAGTTTTACGAAATTACGCTGGACAAAAAAAAGTAGATTTCTTACGTATCTCGTTTTGGGGATGGCGTGCATCAAAGCGCACACGCACAATTAGACTTACGCCGCACATCTCCTGTTACGCCGGCGTAATCGCTCTGTAAATCTGGCCCAAAGTCTTTACCAAGTAACTATAGACCTGTTAGTTTAACTTCTATAGTTGGGAAGATACTGGAACGTTTAATAAAATACCACGTGGATGAGTTCTTGCTGGAAACAAACTATTAAAGCAGCAGACAGCATGGATTCATGAAAGACAGAAGTTGTCAGACAAACCTGATTTCCTTTTATGAAGAGGTAAGTAAAACCCCGGACAGAGGCGTGGCAGTGGACGTGGTATACTTGGATTTTGCAAAAGTGTTCGATACAGTTCCCCACACATGGCTCATGTGTAAGGTAAGGTCTACAGGATTAGATATATCAGTTTGTAAATGGATAGAAAACTGTCTGAAAGACAGGATTCAGAGAGTTGTGGTTAATGATTCTTACTCTGAATGGTCCAAGCTTATCAGCGGTGTACCCCAAGGTTCAGTGTTGGGTCCCTTACTTTTCAATATATTTATAAATGATATTGGGTCTGAGATCCAAAGTAACATTTCTGTTTTTGCAGATGACACCAAGCTATGCAGTGGAATAACGTCCTTGCAGGATGTCTCCAATTTACAAGCCGACCTCAATGCTCTGTCTAATTGGGCGACTAAGTGGCAGATGAGGTTTAATGTTGATAAATGTAAAGTTATGCACTTGGGGGCTAAGAATATGCATGCATCATACATGCTAGGGGGAGTTCAACTGGGGGGATCTGTAGTGGAGAAGGATCTGGGGGTTTTAGTTGATCATAAGCTCAATAATGGCATGCAATGCCAAGCTGTGGTTTTCAAAGCGAGCAAAGTCCTTTCTTGTATTAAGAGAGGTATGGACTCCAGAAAGAGAGATATCATTTTGCCCCTGTACAAATCATTAGTAAGACCTCATCTGGAATATGCAGTCCAGTTTTGGGCACCAGTTCTCAAAAAGGATATCGGAGAACTGGAGAAAGTGCAGAGAAGGGCAACTAAACTGATAAGAGGCATGGAGGAGCTCAGCTATGAGGAAAGATTAGAAAAACTGAATTTATTTACTTGAGAAGAGGAGAATAAGGGGGGATATGATCAACATGTACAAATATATAAGAGGTCCATATAGTGAACTTGGTGTTGAGTTATTCACTTTAAGGTCAACACTGAGGACAAGGGGGCACTCTTTACGTCTGGAGGAAAAGAGATGTCACCTCCAAATGCGGAAAGGTTTCTTCACAGTTAGGCTGCATTCACATCTATGCGGCAAGTAACGCCGCATACGCGGCTTTGCTTGCCGCGCTTCGATTTTTTTTTTTTTTTTACAAATCTCCCCATTGATGTCTATGGACGAATGCCAATGTCGCTTGAGAAAAAGGGTCCGGGACTTTTTTTCAGGCGACAGGCGTTCAGCGTTTCAGAGATGTGAACCATCTCTATAGACATCAATGGGATTTTTCCCATTGGCACGAGCGTCGCGCGACAGGCGTTTGGTCGCCTAGATGTGAATGGAGCCTAAGAGCTGTGAAAATGTGGAACAGACTCCCTCCAGAGGTGGTTCTGGCCAGCTCAGTAGATTGCTTTAAGAAGGGCCTGGATTCTTTCCTAAATGCACATAATATAACTGAGTACTAAGTTTTGTAGGTAAAGTTGATCCGGGGTAAATCCGATTGCCTCTCGGGGATCAGGAAGGATTTTTTTTCCCCTCCGGTAGCAAATTGGACCATGCACTGCTGGGGTTTTTTGCCTTCCTCTGGATCAACTGTGGGTATGGAGTTGGGTGTATGGGATGTGTTTTATTTTGTTTGTTTATATATTTTTTCTTTTTATGGTTGAACTGGATGGACTTGTGTCTTTTATCAACCTGACTAACACACCCAGGGAACATACTTAACCCCTTCCCTGCCCCCATAGTGTTAACCTCTTCCCTGCCAGTGGCATTTTTATAGTAATCCAATGCATTTTTATAGCACTAATCCCTATAAAAATGCCAATGGTCCCAAAAATGTGTCAATAGTGTCCGAAGTGTCCACCATAATGTCACAGTACTGAAAAAAAATCACTGATCGTCGCTATTACTAGTAAAAAGAAAATATTAATAAAAATGCCATAAAACTACCCCCTATTTTGTAAACGCTATCACTTTTGCGCAAACCAATCAATAAACGCTTATTGCTATTTTTTTACGAAAAATATGTAGAACAATACGTATCGGCCTAAACTGAGAAAAAAATATGTTTTTTTATATATTTTTGGGGGATATTTATTATAGCAAAAAGTTAAAAATATTTTTTTTTTCTAAATTGTCACTCTATTTTTGTTTATAGTGCAAAAACTAAAAACCGCAGAGGTGATCAAATACCACCAAAAGAAAGCTCTATTTGTGGGGGAAAAAAGGACAGAATTTTGTTTGGGAACCACGTCGCACGACCGCGCAATTGTCAGTTAAAGCGATGCAGTGCCGACGAATCGCAAAAAGTGCTCTGGTCTTTGACCAGCAATATGGTCCGGGGGTTTAAGTGGTTAAGACCCCTTTCACACTGAGGAGTTTTCAGTTGGTTTAGTGCTAAAAATAGTGCCTAAATACCACCTGAAAAACTCCTGCCCTGTAGTCTCAATGTGAAAGCCTGTGCGGCACTATACCGTCAGCGCACCTTCCGCACCAGTGTGAAAGGGGCCTAAGTGTTGCTTTCAGGAACTGTAAAAAGTAAATAAGATAACCCCTCCAGGGCCAGTCACTGATATTTCAGGGTTAATATATCTACTAAGAAAACAAGTTATTATGAAAGGATAAGTCTAGAACATAGTATACATTATTGCATGCATGGAAGCAGGGCCGCCATCAGGGGGGTGCTGCCGCCTCAAATTGAGAAGCAGGGGTCTGCGGCTAATTGAGAAGCATTTATAAAAAAAATAAAAAAATGGGGGGTTGCCATCTGAGGCCCTGGGGACCCCTGGGCCCTTTTTTAAAAATATATAAAAAATATATATTTATTAAATATATATAAGAAGGCCAGTATGGTGGCCTGAGTTTATGGGAGGAGCCCGGAGGGTATTTAAGCAGCCCACTCACACATGCTCTTTGTCGGTTCAGTGTGCAGTACTACACGTCACTGGGCCGACTCTTCCCAGCTCACCTCATGTCCGTGAGTCTGCGCATTCAATCGCATTCGACATCGCAAGTGCATTGCGGCTTCTCCATTTATGGTCTTTGACGGCTGTTCCCGTTTACTGTCGCAGGTTGTATTCAAACCTTTTGTATCATGTGCAATCTTGCAATTCATTATGCTTCCTATCCTGCATTTCTTTTGTAAAAATCTGCCTCTGAGTTATTGTTGCCCATTTTCTAACATCTTAGTTACAAGCTTGGTACATTTGTAACTTCCTCCTGCCAAACAAACTATTTATTTGTATATTCAGTGTCCATGCTTGCTGTCTCATTCATTTGGAGATTAGCATATATTCTTTGTATGGGTTCTTTGGCAGATTGAGGTGGTAACTGAACTCACCTGCTGCCTTGTCTGCACTTGATTAGCCTGGGGGGATGGGTGGCTGGTAGCATACACTCTACAACCAATTCACAGCAGATTTGTTCAACACTCCTTACTTCCGATTCGTATCGGATTTGTTTCATGCATTTTACAACCGTTTTTTGTATCAGTCATTTCTCTTTATAATTGTTTTGTATCAGATACATAGCATACTTTCCACCATTGCCATTCTATGTTTCCCCCATGCCGTGCGTTTTAGTTTCCGCAGCGGAACTTACGAATTGTTTGTACACGGTTCTTCTCTCTCATTTATTTACCAAAGTTATTGCCTGTGCGTCATGCATGGCGCCACACCACACCATGCCACACTCTTCGGATGTGTTGCACATCCACTCCAGTCCAAGCAAAACCAGTTGCATGTTCATTGTCCCAGGTAGGATTCGTTAGCTTGTTTGTCATGTAAAAAATTGGTGGCCCATTCCGACACCAAGCTATGGACTAGGATTAAACAAGCTCAGAGCCAAATTCCACTTCACAGAGCCCCATGGTGTCACTCAGTGTTGCCCCCCGACCTTAGAAACCACCCACTGTTGGGCACGACCATTAAAATCTGCGCCGGTCTATTAACCGAGCGGCGCTTATCAGACTGCAACTCACCATTGAGACCGGTGATAGGCCACCCACTGTTCCCCCCAGGACTAAATGATAGGAGATTCCGGGACCTCAGAGATGCGGGACTCTTCCAGGTGCCACATTTCAGGGTGGGAAACAGGTGGAGGGGGGCAGCGGAACTTATGGACCCTGCCGGCCCTTTCGGTCTGGATTACATGAGAGCCCAGCAGCTCAGCCACTTTTTGAACAGTTTGCCGCCTCCAGACGGCACCCCCTCCCCCCCCACACCATTCGAGGACCTCTGTGTAGGCACTGGAACGCTCCCCCACGCCCTCTCCCTGACGTATGGGTTACTGATTACACCCCCAGCGGGTGACCCCATTCCCAGCCTGGCTAAGTGGGAAAGAGACCTCGGTTGCAGATTCACGAACAGTGTTGTACAACACATTCTTACTTTTACGCATAGGTCATCACTGAGTGCGAGGGTGCAGGAAACGAACTACAAAATCCTTACCAGATGGTACAGGACCCCGGAACTGCTACACAAGATGTTCCCAGAGACCTCTGCTTTGCTGGCATTGCCGGGAGGAGAAGGGGTCTCTTCTGCACATTTTCTGGACCTGTACCCTCTTGCGGGGCTTCTGGGAGGAGGTCCGCCGCATAACGCAAATATTCACGGACCATAGACTGGAGGATGACCCTGCGTTCTTCCTCCTACATGCAACAGATATCCCGACAAAGACCTACAAAGCCTCGGTGGTGCGCCACCTGTTAGATGCGGCCAAGGCATGCATCCCCCTGTGCTGGAAATCCCAGCATCCCCCGTCTGTGACACAATGGCTCCGAAAAGTAGATGAAGTGAGCCGCATGGAGGACCTGGTCCTCACCAGTCAGCATAGGGAGGAGGCATACATAGAAACCTGGAGACCCTGGACCATGTTTAGATACTCAGAGGAGGGCCTGGCCCTTAGAGGGGAAGCCCTTCACTTGGGAACAGATCCCTCGTCTACAGGGACAAGCTGAGCCCCGTACCAGGGCCCTACACACGCACCTACCCAGACCACCCTACCTCCCCCTTTCCTAATTACCACGCCATCCCAACTTCTACCCCCCCCCTGGGCCGGGAGCAGTTCCCAGTCCCCCTTTCTCTGCTTCCTCTGCCCTTTTCCTCTCTTTTCTGTTCTCCCACCTTCACTTTCTATTGTCTTACTTGCTCTCTAAATAAACTGAGAAAAAGCGGAGCCAACTGTCCCTTGCGATTGCTGCAGTGCACAAGCAAGAGAAGGGAGGACTATGTCTGGCTGTAGCACACACACGCTCACTTGCACACGCCCGCACTAGGTCCCCATGGGATCTCAAAGACCATTATATTTACCCTAGACCCTACTGAGTTTTGTTATGGCCTTCTCTTTTTTTCCTTTTTATGTATGTATATGCTTGTCCTCCAACGTATTTACCCCTGCTTCCTGTATTTGTCTTCCCTTTTTTTTTAGTTCTGTAACTGACTTGTATATCTGATGACGTTATGACCCGTGAGGGTCGGTTGTTCTCTGCATTGAATAAATAAAAAATTAAAAAAAAAAAAAAAAAATTGGTGGCCACTCATGGTGTCACCCGCATCATGTTCGGTTCCCACAGTGGAGCTTATAAAATATTCGTACGCACTTCTCGTGTTCTATTTTCTACACCAAACCTTGTTGTTTTGCCCCATGCATGGCATCCCTACACCTTTCCTACATGTTTTACTACAGCCACAGTCCGCCGCAAACTCACTCGCATGGCCCACTGTCGCAAGTAAAATTTGTTATTAAATTCTTTATGTCCTATCAATTTGCTACTATTCGTTGTCTCCCATATCGTTCATTAGTGGCCCCTATGGAACCTACGATTCATACAGGCGTTGTCCTTCTACCCTATACTGCTTGCTTAAGGTACAAACAAATCAGGTGTTTCTATCCTTTCTCAGTAACCCAATTCTTATTGATTAAGACCTTGCAACCATGCAAATCATCTCAACAGCCTGACACCCTTGTTAAGACCCTTGCAACACGACAGATTTCTCACCGCTCCAGGTGAGCCCCGTGTGCAATCAAGGGTTGTTGAACCACCAAGGTGCTGGCAATGCTAATGATAGCAAATGGAAGGACGAAGACTGGACAGCCGCACTCCAAAATTACTTAAAATAAGTTGTCTTTTATTTTCAACTGTACACACAGTCACTGCAACCAACAAAATACAGTATGGCCGACGCGTTTCGCACTTACAGTCAGTGCTTAGTCATGGCTAACACATGACCTTTACAAAAGCAAAATAAAATATATATAAAAACGCAAAAAAAAAACGCAAAAAAAAACGCAAATAATTTTTTTTTTGCCACCACGCAATCTCAGCCCCTCGGCAACCTGACACCTGTTGAAACCATTGCAACCATGCAAAATCGTCTCAGCAGCCTGACACCCTTGTTGAGACCCTTGCAAACGCAAAATCATCTCAGCAGCCCTACACTCATTGAGATCCTTGCAACCACGCAAAATCATCCCAGCAGCCTGACACCCTTGTTAAGACCCTTGCAACACATGACCTTTACAAAACGCAAAATAAAATAAAAAATATATATAAAAACGCAAGAAAAAAAAAACGCAAATATATAAAAAAAAATAAAATAACTTTGCCACCACTCAATCTCAGCCCCCCGGCAACCTGACACCTGTTGAAACCATTGCAACCATGCAAAATCGTCTCAGCAGCCTGACACCCTTGTTGAGACCCTTGCAAACGCAAAATCATCTCAGCAGCCCCACACTCATTGAGATCCTTGCAACCACGCAAAATCATCCCAGCAGCCTGACACCCTTGTTGAGACCCTTGCAACACAAGGCCCTTACAAAAACGCAAATATATATATATATATATATATATATATATATATATATATATATATTTATATATATAAAAAAAAATGCAAAAAATAAATAAAAACTTTGCCACCATGCAATCTCGGCCCAGCAACCTGACACATGTTGAGACCATTGCAACCTTGCAATACCATCTCAGCAGCCCCACATTCATCAAGGCCCTTGCAACCATGCAATACCGTCTCGGCAGCCTCACACCATTGTTGAGACCCTTGCAAACGCAATACCGTCTCAGCAGCCCCACATTCATCAAGGCCCTTGCAACCACGCAATACCATCTCGGCAGCCTCACACCATTGTTGAGACCCTTGCAAACGCAATACCGTCTCAGCAGCCCCACATTCATCAAGGCCCTTGCAACCACGCAATACCGTCTCGGCAGCCTCACACCATTGTTAAGACCCTTGCAAACGCAATACCGTCTCAGCAGCCCCACACTCATCGAGAGCCTTGCAACCACGCAATACCGTCTCGAGCAACCTCCCACTCATCAAAGACCTTTGTGACCACGCAGTCTCGCCCCAGCAACGTGGCATTCATTGAGACCCTTGCAGCCATAAAAATGGGTGTTTTTCAGCCGCCCCTGATCTCTCCTCTATGTTATCTTATCAGTATGTCTACACAGGATCCCCAATCACTCCTCTATGTTATCTTATCAGTACATGTACACAGGATCATTTATAGTCATTTCTAGGCAGTTGAGTTCAGAAACCTTCTCGGAAAAAAAAAAAAATGGGTTCAGACGGATGTTCAAAGGCATTCGAAACGCCAATGCCTGTAACAGCTTGTAAACACAGCCAGATGTGGTAACTCATGTTTACCAGCATTTCATTCACAGTCGTTTTCATAAAAAAAAAAAGGGGGGGGGAATATTGTCTCAGAAACTTGACACTCATTTGAGACCCTTGCAAAATATAATAACATCTCAGCTACCTCAAACTCGTCTACACCTTTGCAACCACACAATCTCGTCTCAGCAACCTAACGCTCGTTCAGACCTTTGCAGCCATACAAAGTCGTCTTAGCAAACTGACACTCATTTGACACCATTGCAAACGCAATATCGTCTCAGCAACCTGACACCCGTTCAGACCTTTGCAGCCATACATAGTCATCTCAGCGGCCCGACACTCACTTGAGACCATTGCAAACGCAACATCGTCTCAGCAACCCCTCACTTGTTGAGACCCGTGCAACCACACAAGGCCATCTCAAAACAAACCTCATAATCATCGAGACCTTTGCAACCATGCAATATCGTCTCAGCAAACCAGACTGAGACCCTTGCAACCACACAATATTGTCTGCAGCAGTATAAAACACTTTGCAGCACGCACCTACGTGCAAACCCGAATACAAACTAAACTTGCAAACACACCTCAGTGACAATCAGCCAAACAAACACACAGTGGCACCCAGTTGGCCATTCATCTTTAGTGGCACGCGGGCCATTCATCTTTTCCCTGTCTTTTTCCCTGCAGTTAGTTCAGGTTTCCAACCAGCACCAGCGAGTGCACGTTGGTCTGCGAGTGCACGTTGGTCTGCGAGTGCATGTTGGTCAGCGAGTGCGCGTTGGTCTGCGAGTGCGCGTTGGTCAGCGGGTGCACGTTGGTCAGCGGGTGCACGTTGGTTTGGGAGGGCACGTTGGTCGGCGAGGGCACGTTGGTCAGCGAGTGCACGTATATCGTCTTGTTGAGCACCTGTGTATTGTCTTGATTTTCTCACACCAATGCAAGATCCAGTCCAAGTTCTCAAACTAGACCAAGCATCAGTAGCAGACTTAGCTATGTGGGACAACTTCCCCACCTGATAGAACAGCATTTCAATCTTCATCCCGGCAGTGTCAGCCGAGCCACCACGGGCTTTTGCCTGCATTTTTCATCCACCACTGGTTCTCCAAACCTTGGCCCCCAGAAATTCTCTTAAATTTCTGCCTCACCCAGTCTTCATCACGCCTTGTGCTGTACCCCATTGTGGCAGCTGCCCAGGTCTGGGGCCACACTTGAACTGGACAGACAGTGTTCTTTACCACAGACAATCAAGCCACAGCCGACTTCATCAATTAAGGTGGATCAAGCCTCTCCCCATCACGTCCTTCCTGCGCAGGCTCGCGCAGCTGTCACTTTGTCACCAGTTTAATATCTTCTGTAGACATGTTCCAGGCAAATGCAAAATCGCAGCTGATGCTCTGTCCCATTCCAACCTTACTTTGTTTTTCCAGCAAGAGCATGGAGCTGACCCAATAACCATCCCTGTCCCACCCTGGTCATTGCTGACGATGGATTGAAGTAGCATCTCACCAACTCAACCCAGCTTATTAACCACTCCTTGGCACGCAACACACTGAAGGCCTATCGCACTGCTTGGAACACTAACTGCTAATTTTTGGCCACTTGCCTCGGGGCAGCAATAGGCAACGTTAGACACGTCCTAGCCTTCATATCGTATTGCCACACGCAGCTGACCCTTTCTCACAATACTATCACGCCATATCTAGATGGCGTCCAGCATTTCCTGTCCCTGCAGGACCCCAGTAAACCGTCAGTATTCTCGAGCCCATGCAGTCAAGTCCCTTCTACAGAGCATACGGAAGCACCAACCTGTAGTCAGTGGCGAGCGCCTACCTAGGGACTTGTCTGAAATCCTTACTCGTTCCCCATTTAGGGCCTTGCCCAGCATAGTCATCCAAGCAGCCATCTACCAGGCCTTCTACAGTTCCCTACAACCTAGTGAATTTACAGTCAGTGGCTCTGGCAGTCAGACACTGCTCCGACGCCACCCGACTCGCTTTCGAACCCCTACACTCTCAGTCTGCAAACGCAACAAACCAGCCCCAGGGGTTGACATCAACCTGTTTCAGACTAACAATGCCTGACGTCCAGTGACGTTGCTCGACCGACTACTGCTCCATCTACCCAGCCAATCTGATGGTAGCTTGTTGCTACCCTTTCTAAACCAGCTCCTTGAGTGGCAGACAGTTGTCAAGCATATCAGAATCCTAAGCAACTTGGGCTTCAAATCCCAGTCAGTTCTCTGGACATTCTTTCCAAATTAGAGCAGCCTCAACTGCCTCCCAACAGGGAGTACCAGACCACGTAATCGAGATACCAGGCTGCTGGGAAGTCTCCTTGTTTTGCCACATACATCCAAAATCCTCAGGAAGAAATGGCACAAGCCTTTACCAAGCTGGCTCAATAAATACAAGAAATCAATATAAGCTATTTCCCTATCTGAGTCTTTTGCCCCCTTTTTTGGCATACTGACCAGACCACCAAGGCACACTTCAGGTCTATTTATGTTGTAAGTCTTGTCGCGTGTTTATGTGATCCACATCACTCTCGGTCAGAGGGCCACGACCATAAATAAAAAGGCCAGTATGGTGGCCTGAGTTTATGGGAGGAGCCCGGAGGGTATTTAAGCAGCCCACTCACACATGCTCTTTGTCGGATCAGTGTGCAGTACTACACGTCACTGGGCCGACTCTTCCCAGCTCACCTCATGTCCGTGAGTCTGCGCATTCAATCGCATTCGACACCCTCCCGCCCTTCCCTTTTTCAGGGCACTTCTCAGCATATCCTTCTTCAACAACTACCCATTACTTACTTTGGGTATGCCCCCTTTTCTTGGCATACTGACCAGACCACCAAGGCACACTTCAGGTCTATTTATGTTGTAAGTCTTGTCGCGTGTTTATGTGATCCACATCACTCTCGGTCAGAGGGCCACGACCATAAATATATATATTAAAAAAAAAAAATATATATATATATATATATATATATATATATATATATATATATATATATATAAATAAAAGGGGGGTCACCATCCAGGGCCCTGGGGATCTCTGGTCCCTATATATATATGTAGCGGGGGTATTTTTGCCTTTAAATCTTGTGCTAATATTGTGTAATGATAATTTGAGATTTTCCTACCCTCGGGGACGGAAAATATGGATTTTATTAAAAACAGGAGGCGAATATTTATGCTATGATCTTTCTTTTACTGTCATCCAGCAGCAAGAGGGTTAATAAAAAGAAAAAACGTTACACAGGTAGGTATGCAAATGAACATAGGTAGACTGTCCAATCAGGTAACAGGAGTATGTTATAAAGGTGAGGTACAGGTGATATTCTTCCTCTTTCTTGGTGATAAATCTAGACTGGAAATAACAACTTGAACTGGAACTCATTCTTCAATATGTCATGAAGTCCGCAGTAGAATAGGCGTATTAAGCTGAAAAAAAATATTTTATGTAAGAGCAAAAGAAATCTTGAAGGGTAGGGTATTAGGGTGGGATAATATTCGCCTCCTGTTTTTAATAAAATCCATATTTTCCGTCCCCGAGGGTAGGAAAATCTCAAATTTTATGCCAAACAGGAGGCTCATATTATGCTTGATCAAAGCTGAATACACTAGAGCATTAAATAAACGTACCACCTATAGTTATAATACATTCATAGACACATGAGATTCCGGTCTAAGGCCGCGTACACACGAGGGGATATGTCCGCTGAAAACGGTCCGATGGACCGTTTCAGCAGACATCTCCGCTCGTGTGTATGGGCTAGCGGACAGATTTCTCCACCCGACAGATTTCAAAGCAAGCTTTGAAATCTATCCGGTGGGAATCTGTCCGCCCGACATGTCTGCTGGTTAGTACACTTACCAGCAGACATGTCGGCTCCCACCACCGCCGCGCCGCTGGCGAATGGATTCGGCGCATGCGCGGAAGTGTTTTACTTCCTGGTGCGGTGACGTGGCGGTGACGCGGCGGCGTCAACGTCACCGCCGCGTCACCACTACGTCACCGCGCCGTCCGGCGGCGGGGAATTTGATCCGATGGTGTGTACACGCCATCGGATCAAACTCCCGATCGGACATATCCGATGGAAATGGTCCGCGGACCGTTTTCATCGGATATATCCGATCGTGTGTATGGGGCCTAAGATAGAAATTCTTAAAAGTGGATTCTGAAGACCAGTTTGCGGTTCGCATTAAATCTGATAGAGAACCCCCTGATTGAAATACCTTAATGGCCATTGCACCTCTGGTGGAGTGGGCGCCAAATATGGAAATGTCAATGCCTGCCAAATCCATGGTTTGTCTCACCCATCTAGCCAAGGTGGGTGAGGAAACTGGATGGAAGGGTTTGCAGTAGGAAATTAGTAACTGAGATGAGTCAGGGTCTCTAAAAGGTTGAGATTTGGTTTCATAGGTTTTTAGACATTGGACTACACAAAGGTTTGGATTGAAGGGAAAAACCGGATAGAAGACCGAATGTAAGTTGGTCTTTGTGCGTTTGAAAATTGAACACCCTGGGGAGAGAATTGTCTACGGGATATATCTAGGGCTTTTACATCTGCTACTCTTTTAAGGGAGATGAGACAAAGTAGTACTGTTAGTTTGAAAGATAGATGTTTTAAAGACAGATTCTCCTAATCGCTAGTGTTGCTCACGAATATTCGCATTGCGAAAATTCGCTACGAATATTGCATATTCGAGTATTCGCGAATAACTCGAATATCGCGGCGAATATTCGCTATTTCGAATATTCGTATTTTTCAAATTTCGCAATAAATTTCGCAATCGCGAAATTTCGCAATAGCGAAATGTCGCAATAGCGTAATTTCGCAATAGCGAAATTTCACAATAGCGTAATTTCGCAATAGCGTAATTTCGCAATAGCGAAATTTCGCAATTTTTTTTTTTTTTTTTGATAAAATATAGCGAATATTCGTAAATATCGAATATTCGTGATATTTTATCCAAAAAATAATAACGAAATTTCGCAATCATTTTCGCTTTCGCATATGCGAAATTTAGCTATTTTTTTTTATAAAATATAGCGAATATTCGTAAATATCGAATATTCGTGATATTTTATAAAAAAAAAAATTCGCGAAATTTCGCATTGGCGAAAATTCGCAATTTTTTTTTTTTATATAAAATATCACGAATATTCGATATTCGTGATATTTTAATAAAAAAAAAAATCGCGAAATTTCACATTGGCTAAAATTCGTATTGGCGAATATTCGCATTGGCGAAAATTCGCATTTTTTTTTTTTTTTATAAAATATCACGAATATTCGATATTAACGAATATTCGCGAATATTCTTCGAAATATTCGCGAAATATCGCGAAATCGAATATGGCGTATTCCGCTCATCACTAATTATCGCCCCAGAAGTTAAGAAAATTTAAGAGGATGGATACATCCCAAGTAGAAAGATATTTGGGTTTAGGAGGTCTTTTGAATTTTATGCCTTTCAATAATTTGCAGACCAATGGGTGTTTCCCTATTGGTATAGAATCTATGGGTGAGTGACTCGAGGAAATGGCTGAACGATATACGTTAATAGTTCTGGAGGCCTTGCCGGAAGAAAAAGCGTCAGATAGGAAATTTAATATGTGAGGGAGAGGTGCATGTAAGGGATCCAGATCCCTTTGCATGCACCAATTAGACCAAAGTTTCCCGGCTGATCTGTAAGCTGTTTTGGTTCCTGGAGCCCAGGCTTCTGACAAGATGTCTCTAGATGTCTGCGAAAGTTCTGAGATAATTCCCGATCGCCTGATATCTTCCAGGCTACTAGGGAAAGAACTCATGAGATTATTAGAGGATGAGGATTCTGAAATGGGTCTAGTAGAATAGAAGGGAATACTGAGAGTAATCGTGGGTAGTCTATATTTATCTCCAGAGCCTGAGGGAACCATGTTTGGGATGGCCAGTAAGGGGTTATCAGAACTATGTTCGATTCTAGGTAACGTGTCAGAAGGAGAACCCTTGATATTAGAGCAAAGGGAGAGAAAGCGTAAGATGTTCCTTTCGGCCAAATTTGTAGAAGGGCATCTGTCCCCAATGCTTCTGGGTCTGGACGCCAATTGAAATATGTTGGAATCTGTCTGTTCAGGCGTGATGCGAACAGATCTATCTGGAAAGGACCCCACAGGGAGTTTAAATGTTGAAAAATTGTGTGGTTCAACATCCAATCGCTGGAATCTGTTAGATAACAGGAATTCCAGTCTGCAATGGAATTGGATAGACCTGGGATGTATTCCGCCTTCAATATAATGTTCTTGTTCAGGCAAAAATGCCAAAAATCCTTTGCAATGTTCGCCAAGTGTTTGGATTTTGTACCCCCTAAGCGATTGATGTATTGTACTGCGGATATGTTGTCCATGCGTAGTAGAATACAACAATCGGATCTGTCTTTCGCAAAACTCTTGAGAGCAAATGATCCCGCTAAGAGTTCGAGACAATTGATATGTAACAGAGCTTCGTCTGGAGACCATTTCCCTCCTGTTGTAAGAGGGCCGCAGCGAGCACCCCAACCTGAGTTGCTTGCGTCTGATTCTATTAATAAATCCGGATGTGGATTGATTATAAATTGATTATATTGATTATAAATTGATTATAAATCCCAGCATGTTCAGAAGGGATATCGTCCATTGAATGTGTAAATGAATAGTCTGAAGTGATTCTGCCATGATCAAAATGTCATCTAAATATATTATTAGACGAACACCCCTGCTCCTTAGAGCTGCTACTACTGGTTTCAGTAGTTTCGTAAAGCACCAGGGGGCAGATGACAGACCGAATGGGAGACTGGTGAATTGCCATTTCTTGTTTTGCCACAGGAATTGAAGAAATGGTTGGGAATTCTCGTGCATGTGCACTGAAAGGTAGGCATCTTTCAGATCTATTTTTGCCAACCAGTCTCCTTGTAATAAAAGGTCTTTTAACAGGTGAATACCTTCCATTTTGAAATGGTGGTAATGGACGAAATTGTTTAGATATTTCAGATTTAATACTGGTCTAAAACCTCCATCCTTCTTTTTGACCAGGAACAGGTTGTTCACAAAACCTGGAGTTTGCAAGGGAACTTGAACTATGGCCCCTTTGGAGTAAAGCTCTTTTATCTCCAGTGAGATGAGCTTTTTGTCCTCTTCTGAGAACCTTATTGGAATAGGATCCTGACTTTGAGTCGGTAAAGAGGTGATATCTATCTGGTAACCTAACACAGTGTTCAGAATCCACGCCTCTGAGGTTATCATATTCCAATTTTGGAAAAAATACATTATCCTTCCTCCCAAGGGAATTGGGGAAAAACACCTCGGATGGGGACTTACCAGATGACGGTCTTGACCTGGGAAAACCACGATGGCCTCTCGCTCTCCAAGGTCTACCTCTTTGTGGGAAGAATGGGGATTGTTGATAGGTGTTAACTGGTTGGGCAAAGTGATCTGATCTGGGAGGGCCTCTGGGGAAATGACCTTCGGTAGAAGATCTGCTGGGAAATCGGCCCTTGCGTTTCCCAGCTTTGGGAAAAATTTTTGGTTGCAAAACCTTTTTGAGTGATAATTGGGCCTTGTCTAAAGAAGTAAAGAGAGCTACGTATTTGTTGATCTTTTAATAAAAGAGTCACCAAAAAGTAGACCCTCGGTGATTGAAGATGGTTGAGATGAAGCGAGATGCATAAGCTGTGGATCCAGCTTCATCAGAATCGATCTTCTCCTTTCGCTAGAGATAGCCGCATTGGCGTTGCCAAATAGTATAATGGCTCGCTGAGCCCAACCTTTCAGGACATTTAAATCTATTGGGGTGTTAGATGAAACTGCTTCTTCTATTAAATCTAGAATTTTAGCTAAGGGGCCTAACATGTCCAATAATATATCTTGACAGAAACGATATGATCTGTCCACTCCCTTTTTTTGGGTGTTTTCCTGATTTTAGAAGGAATTTAACTAGTGCGGGGTCTAATTCGGGTGTATTGGCTAACTTCTTTGGGAGGGACGGTCTCGGGCACTCTGCTCTTAACTTACTAGCCTCGTTCTTATCTAATGGTTTCTGGATCCAGAGGCTTAAAAATTTCGTAACTAGGGAATGGGTAACCCATTCCCCTGAATGGGGATGTTTCATTTGACCTGGGTCGAAATACGGATCACCAGAGCCGTCTATAATAGCATCCTTGGATTCCTCCTTTTCAAGGGGTATTCCTTCTTCCGCATCAGAGACAAGCTCATATTCAGAGTCTCTTCCTTCTTCTGATAAAGATTCCTCATCAGAAGAAGAATTGCTGGAAGAGGTACGGTAAGAGTCTGGTTTTTGACTCTTTGAGGCCATTTTTACCCGTTGTAAGATCAACTCCTCTTGGGCAGAGGGTATAACGTGTGACCTCTTGTCACTGACAGTAGCCTTTCCTTTACTAGGAGGCTTAGAAGATTCACCCTGGTTCTCCATCAGGACCATTCTTTTAGAACGGGAGGGACCGGTATGAGATATATGATGTCGTTTTTGAGACACTTTACCCGCTTTTTTTAATCCCTGAATCATGTGGGATGTAGAGTCCTCCGCTGACCAGTAAATGTCAGATGGGGTAATAGGTAAAGGTTGAGGGGTAACCTGAGGTTTACATTGAGACAGGGCCATGACTACCGATTGTGCAATGGAGTCATGCATGGAAGTTATGGCCGTCTGCATAGTAGATTGGATGGATTTATCTACTCTGGATTGGATTTTCTGGTTTTCCTCAGGGATATCTGAAGGGATAACAGTAGTGGAATCTTTATTAGACATAGTGAGGTGTGAGTAAATGTGATAGACTGAAGACAAATTATTCTGAAAGAGAAAATATAATAGAACAACTAATTAATATATGCAGCAGAACTATATATATTTTTTGTATCAGCAGATAACATATATGTCAGCAAGAGGGCACATATATTATAGGCGTATACCCAAACATACATATATATATATATATTTATTACTAATATTCTAACTGCAGTTCAAAGTGTGTAAGTATATATGTATATATATATCTATATATATATATATATATATATATATATATATAAAAGTATATATACATATATCTATATGCACATATCCATATGAACAAACATATGTTTATTTAAATATGTTTGTGTAAATGTGTTACTGTGTGTGTGTGTGTGCCAAACATTCACCCCTGAACCTAAACGGGTTTCAGGGTTGTTATGTGGCAGGCCCACACCCCCACAGGAGAACGGACTTCCTGCCTGTGTCTTCTGACAGAAAACTTCTGTCAGGAACCAGCGGTGTAGCAGCGCTGCAGCGCAGTGAGGAGATACACTGCGTGTTGGGGCGCGAATTCGCGTGGGGCCGCGACACAGCTGAGCACCAGCTGTGAGGAAACGATATCCCGGACTGCCGGGATACCGTCGAACAAGTGAGTGTGCTGTAAGCGGGGGTAATGGAATGGTGAGGAGACCACCTGGGAAGATAATGAATAGAAGGGGGGTGGGTAATGCTGGGACTGCCGTTAAGGATAAAAAGTACGGCCCTGTAAACTCTGACAAGCGCAGGGTTGCAGGAAAACTCTGCAGAATATGAATATAAATATATATGTAATGATATATATATATATATATATATATATATATATAATATATTGTATGTAGAAGCACCTGAGGAAAAAATGTCAATGTACTTATCTTGACTGGAGCAGCAAGAAAGAGGAAGAATATCACCTGTACCTCACCTTTATAACATACTCCTGTTACCTGATTGGACAGTCTACCTGTGTTCATTTGCATACCTACCTGTGTAACGTTTTTTCTTTTTATTAACCCTCTTGCTGCTGGATGACAGTAAAAGAATGATCATAGCATAATATGAGCCTCCTGTTTGCCATAATATTCAGGATTGTTATGCTTCATTTCCACTGGCGTTTTTACAGCCACGTTTTTTACAGCTTAAAAACGCCTGTCCATGTTTATTTTAGAAAAAAAAATTTTTTTTGGAGCTTTAAAAACGCCGTGGCCGCGTTTTTGAGCGTTTTTGCGCATTTATGCGCGTTTGAGTGTTTTTTTATGTCTGGCGGTTTTACAGCTCTATTGCTGGAGCTTCAGAATGCACTGGCCCCGCGTTTTTTTTGCAGCTTAGCTATCTACAGCTCAAAAACGTCATGGTGGGCATGATGCCATAGACTAACATGGACAGGCGTTTTTAAGCTGCAAAAAACGCTCAGAAAAGTGGCTGTAAAAACGCCAGTGGAAATGAGCCCTTATAGATTAGTATTTGGAGCCATCTAGCGGCCAAATACTGGTAATGCAGATATTTTGAAATTTTTCCTGAAAGAAGCATAGAGAGGAAGTGACTGTTGTTTTGGAGGAGGAGGCTGACCTTTTTCAGCAGGAAGTTTGATCAGCTACCGAGGAACACCTTCTTGAGCAGTGCATGATGGGTAGGAGATAAAAGGAGCCGGGGCTAGGGTTGCCACCTTTTCGTCAAGCCAAACCCGAACATTTTAGCGGCGTACAGCAATTTTTTTTGTAGTACATGCTATAGGATGGTAGGAGATTTGGGACACCTTTGAGTTACCCTAGGAGAGTAGTAAGCAGGCGCGCATAGTACGCTGCAGTGAACAGTGGGTGTGGCCAAATTGTGTTAACAGTGGAGTGGGGGAGGATTTAAAGGGGCATGGTTAAATAAAACAAAAGCATTTGTGTGCCCATAAAATATGATTAAATAAAATAAATATCACAGTTAAAATATGAACCTAGCCTACCTTAAGAGCGGTGTCAGTGGGGCAGTGAGCGGTGTCAGTGGGGCAGTGAGCGGTGTCAGTGGGGCAGTGAGCGGTGTCAGTGGGGCAGTGAGCGGTGTCAGTGGGGCAGTGAGCGGTGTCAGTGGGCAGTGAGCGGTGTCAGTGGGCAGTGGACTTTTAATTACCAAAACAAAAAAACAAAAAATCAAAGCAGATAGTTAGATAAAGGCTACTGAGCACTGCACATACAGTATTAATGCCAGAATGAGCCTGCAGGGAGAACACTAGACTGCAATCTTCTATCAGCAGCCATGTCCCGACTCCCTGGAAAGAGCAGCATGACAAACCCCCACACTGGAGAGACTGTGATCAGTGATCTGTAGAAAAGTAAAGAGCCTCAGCTCTGCACTCACCCAGCGGTCGCGGTCGGTGTCCCCTTAGTTTGCAGGGCAGCCAGGCTCTGTACACCGGCTGTGTTTGTTCCTCCCGCGTTCCAGGCAGACAGGTCTGCATGAGTAGGCACACTAGCGCGTCTCTCCCCCTCACAGCACACAGTCACCCTGCTGTAATGTGTTATCACACATTTTACACAGCGCCGGAGATTCGGCCAGAGCGCCGTGCAGGGAGGGAGGGAGCCACCTGCACGGGGAACTTCGGAGACTCTGCAGCACTGTGTGTGTGTCCGGGGCTCAGACAGACTGATTCCCGTACACAGGGTTCAAAACCCGTACTGTCCGGGGGAATCCCGTACGGGTGGCAACCCTAGCCGGGGCAGCCATTTTAGTTCTCTGGGAGTCGTGTGGTCTGCCTGAGAGGACCTGAGGGGAGACGGTGGCCAGATTGGAGAGACCCAGAGACACTCATCCGAGCATCGGAGGACGGGGTTCACCCAGCGGAGCTGAACAGAGCGATTGGCCCAGCTGACGGAGAAGAAAGTTGCAGTCCCTGGACTAAAGTTACCACACAGAGCCTCTATCCAGTGGGTGAGCAGGTCACGGCCCACAGTTTGTTAAATCGCACATGCAGTTAGACTCATATACAGGCCTCACTGGAAATTATAGTTCCATAAGTGAGCAGAGCAACTGACACTGTGAAGGCTTGAGGCCTATCTACCTTGATGTCTCAAGAAATGTTAAAATAGTTATTACAGCTACACCAGGAGCATGTGGATTACAAATCACAAGGAGCCACTTTAGCTAGCGAAGAAAAGAATACCCAGGACTAAGTACTTTAAGTGAGATCTCACGCATAGCTTATAAAGTAGGGGGAGCTCCCAGGTATGAACATATATATATGTATACTGTATGTTCAAATTGTTTATATTGAAATCTATTGTGCTGCTGTATTATGTTGGATTGACAGCACAATTACTGTAATCACTCTTTTGCATATTCTACAGTAAATATCTCTGGTTAAGTATCCAGTTGTTGTGGCGTATTGTTTTCTCCCACCAGGTGCAGTCAGTGGATCCTGGGGTTACAATACAGGTATTTTGTACTGTCTTACATTGTATTGTATTGCATTGCATCACAGCTGTGCCAAGGGGATTGAGCCAAGTTAGTGGGGTTTATTGGTAGAGTGCAGGCCCAATATCAAACCAGCAGCTCCTTCGGGGGTCAGTGCTACATATATATATATATATATATATATATATATATATATATATATATATATATATAAAAAACATTATAAAAAAAATAAAAAGGGGGTTGCCATCCAGGGCCCTGGGGACCTACGTGCACAATATTGAGAGGACAGATGGGTGGATTGTCCATGATAGATTAGTATATCTGATATATAACAAGCTAATGGTACGTATCCATATTCCCTTATAGATTACGTTATTCTATCTAAAAGATTATCCCAGAACTGCAACAAGTTAACTGAATCTATTTAGCTAAGGGTTGGATAACCTCTAAATCTACTCATCTGTTTGAGAAATAAATTGCCCCATACACTGTGCAATGTGATTGTATAACGTCTAAATCCACTCACCTGTCTGAGCAATTCATTTCCCCATACACTGTGCAATGTGATTGGATAATGTTTACATCTACTCATCTGTCTGAGCAATTCATTTCCCCATGCACTGTGCAATGTGATTGGATAACGTTTACATCTACTCATCTGCCTGAACAATACATTTTTTTATATAAAAAGTTAAGTAAATTGACGAATTTTAATTGCACATGCACGAATCAACATACAACATGTGAGAATTGTCATTGCGCATGTGTGCAGTTTTGCACCAAAAAGCACTTCCTATGTTATATAAGGGGGAATGTAGTTTGTGTACATTTGCCTAAAGTTAGGCCACCATGCTGTGTGTATACTTTGTTATACAGGCATCGATTTTATTATTGCTTAGAATTTAGTAACTATTAAAAATATATGGGAATCATGGTTACTTCGCTAATAAGAATTGTTTACTAAAAAAAAGTCAGTCGTTACCTATTTTTACCTTTTTTTTCTCTTTTTTTTTGTAGCATGATACACACAAGACAGGGAGTTATATGTATGTAGTTGGAGGGGTGTGTTTAGACAAATGACTTGCCTTATTCTTTAAATGAGAGAAAGAATGTGTCAACACGCAGAGTGGTACTGCGGATACATTGAAGTAGTAAATGTGCTGCGTCCTAATATAATTGGAAAAAAAGGAGAATGCAAGTGGCTATTCATGGACTTTGGGGGCACGGGAATGAAACAAGGATATAATCAAAAATATAAAAATGTATTAAATACAATTAACATAAAAAAGTTCTGAAAGAACTGGATATATCAAGGTACTTGAACAGCATTCTAGCAACAAGAAAAAGACAAAAGGGTAGTGCAACATAAATTGGATTAAACAGCCCTTTAGTAACGAACAGAACATCCAATTGTTCCTATATACTGTGACGGTATGCGAGGTGCGAAGGGACTGAACCGGAATCCGCTCCGGGTTTTACAGCCTCTGGGGCTGGTTAGGGTTCCGGTCCGAAAGTTTGGGTCCACTGGAGTCCAATGTCAGCTGTACTTTAAAACGACCAGGAAGAGAGCTCAATAGTGCTCTGGTTTTGATACTCAGGAAGGGACATGAGTGAGTGGAGCGCTAAGTGCTGGACTAAAAAAGGTTTGCTTTACCTCATGTTTTTGTGGGTGACGGGGACCAGCCCTGCACTGTATAGAGAGGATTTGATTTATTTTTTGTTTATTTTTTTTAACCTGCAAACCATTTATAAATAAAACCTGGCACCCGCCAGACTTAAAAAGAAAGTGCCTGCTTGCGGACTATCATTCAGAAAAGTTGATCCCCACCAGCTAATATCCCACACGTGGTGGAGAATGTGGCCACTTTTCTGAAAATGGAAGAAATGTTAAAGGCCCTGCTACAGGCCAATGCAGCCCAGCGGGAAACCAACCGCCAAGTCGCAGAGGCCGCTACAGCACAACGAGAGGCCGCTGCAGCACAACAGGCTGCCCAGCAGGAGATAAACTGCCAAGTCGCAGAGGCCGCTGCAGCACAACACCGCTAAGTCGCAGAGGCCGCTGCAGCACAACAGGCTGCCCAGCAGGAGATAAACTGCCAAGTCGCAGAGGCCGTTGCAGCACAACACCGCTAAGTCGCAGAGGCCGCTACAGCACAACGAGAGGCCGCTGCAGCACAACCGGCTGCCCAGCAGGAGATAAACTGCCAAGTCGCAGAGGCCGCTGCAGCACAACACCGCTAAGTCGCAGAGGCCGCTGCAGCACAACATGCTGCCCAGCAGGAGATGAACCGACAGTTCGCCGAAGCTCTGGTGGAACTGAAAAAGGGGTCCTTTTTCCTCCTGTGTCAGCAGAACCAAAGATAGTACGTGCCTCCTACCACCTGCAAAAGATGACACCGGCGGATGATGTTGAGGCGTACATGATGACTTTCAAGAGAGTCGCTGTCCGCGAAGGATGGCCAAAAGAGCAGTGGGCGGGACTATTGGCCCCATTCCTAACAGGAGAACCCCAAAAGGCCTATTTTGACCTAGAACCAGATAAGGCCCAGGACTAGGAGACTCTAAAGACAGAGATACTTGCAAGCTTGGCAGTCCAGGCCCAGCGCATGCATCAGTGGTCCTACTCCAGCAACAAGCCATCCCGGTCACAAATGTTTGACCTGGTCCATCTTACCAGGAAGTGGTTGCAGCCAGAGACCCTGACCAGCCCTCAGATTGTGGAGCGTGTGGTATTGGACCTGTGACAGACTCAGATTCTCCTATGTCTAGGGTCACCTTATGTCCAATAGGGCCATAGGGTGACTAAGAAATTATATCATAAATTCTATGACATGGGACATTACTGATAAATCATGTATGGCAGGATATCTTGAAATATTACAAGTTGTTGGCTTATTCTGAACCACAAACCGATCAATAAGAGTGCTCCATCCTCTGTGTAACAGGCTGTTGATATGCTAAGTGAGACAGGCTTTTGAAAGACCTTATTGTGTGAATTCAATTGATGATAGATATGTGTTGCCTCCTTTCAGGTGTATTGAATTAGAATATCATTGTCTAAAGGAATGTGAATGCTAATGTCCACACCACCAGCCATCTCTCACATGGTTCTTTGTGTTAATTGAATCCATTGTGTGTGTGAAAATGCGCTGTGTTTACACTTAAGGCCGCGTACACACGAGGGGATATGTCCGCTGAAAACGGTCCGATGGACCGTTTCAGCAGACATCTCCGCTCGTGTGTATGGGCTAGCGGACAGATTTCTCCACCCGACAGATTTCAAAGCAAGCTTTGAAATCTATCCGGTGGGAATCTGTCCGCCCGACATGTCTGCTGGTTAGTACACTTACCAGCAGACATGTCGGCTCCCACCGCCGCCGCGCCGCTGCTGAATGGATTCGGCGCATGCGCGGAAGTGTTTTACTTCCTGGTGCGGTGACGTGGCGGTGACGCGGCGGCGTCAACGTCACCGCCGCATCACCACTACGTCACCGCGCCGTCCGGCGGCGGGGAATTTGATCCGATGGTGTGTACACGCCATCGGATCAAACTCCCGATCGGACATATCCGATGGAAATGGTCCGCGGACCGTTTTCATCAGATATATCCGATCGTGTGTATGGGGCCTAAGAGATTGTGTATTGTTTAGCAGATAATGAGTAGCCAAAGCGACTGGTCTCCTGTCTGGAAGAAAGATTCGATAATTAGTTCAGGTTGATTATTGTTCTGGTCGCCTCCTCTTTGCTGTATATAAGGTTGTGTCTTTGGTCCTATTAAACATTCCATACTTAGCACACATACAAGTCTCGTCTCGTTGTGTGTTTCAAGGCAGCTATAGTATCGGGTATCTATGTTAAGACTATGGGAAGCAGTATCTGACGGAAGCATTCGGTCTGGATGCGGGGACTTTCCGTGACAGTGGTGGCACAGCAGTGGGAAGCTATCTGCAGTCGGGACATCCAACCTCCACCTGGATCCGAGGTCCGGATAGCAGGATAGGAGAGGTACAGATACCAGTCACAATGGAAAAGGAATTCGGAAGGAGGTTGCGAAAGAAGCAGATACAGCACAGAGGACCAGTATCGGAGCAGGTCCTGCTAGGATGGTCCGCTTCGATCCGCTGCAAACTCTGGAAGGAAGTGCTAGCTCACGAGCAGCAACACCAGAGAAAAGTTCTCCGCTCTATCCATGTAAGGTACTGGTCGCAGTATGAAGTACGAATGCTGTTATTGGGGGAACAACCAAAACAGGAGTGGACAGCGGAGTTAAGCAGGCTGATCCGGGCAGAGATGCGGTTGGACGAAAGCTACAGAGCCCTTCAGTGGTACTTCAGTGTAGCCGAAGTGTGCCCGTGGTCAGTGGATGACAGCCCCACGGAAGGCTTTGACTATGATGGCCTGGGATTGTTGTATTGGAGGATGTACGAGGACCCCGACTTTGGGGGCGATCGGGAGTGGCGTTTGGAGGACATAATGGAATACAGAGAGCGAAGACTGAAACTTTTGGAAGTGCACTGGCTACAGGAAGATTTGGAGTTTCTGGCCGTTCAGGAATGGGAGCTGGAAATTTGCCTACAGATGGTTGCTAGACTCTGCTCAGAGCCAGGGCTGGGCTCCCTTTGCCAGGGACTATCAGGAAATACCAGTGGACAATGTTAAAATTCTGGCTGAATAATCGTCAATGTGGCAGATTAACAGTGTGCGTTGCCAACCTGCCCCTGCAGCTATGGACCTAGAGGTCTTATGGTGGATGCAGCAAGTGCTGACTGGCCTTGATGATTCTGTTTCTGCATGGGATGATCTTGGATGGAGGAATGTGCCTGTCCAGCTGCATGCCAGTGAACCGGCAGTAAAAAATCTGGAGATTACCAATCCCAAAGCTGAAGAACTGACAGCAGGGCCGAGCTCTGCTAACCTCTGCTCAGTAACTATAGCATCTTCTGGGTTCCATGGACAGGAGATGGTGAACCCCTATCCCCAGACACCAGTTGCAGAGGCAGGGGATCTGATAGACTTTTCTGCTGAGGAAGAACAACCTGAGGAGCCTCCAGCAGAAGAGCTGGTATCGGGGCCAAACTTCACTGTGCTCTGCTCAGCACCAAGGGCAGTATCGGTGGAGTTGCAAGAAATTTCCCCAGCTGAAGCGCTGGTCATCGGACAGAGGGTTAAAGACCTCTGCCCCACCCCTGTGGCAGTACCCAGAGGCTCAGGGTGAGAAGGTGGCGATCACTTCCCAGCAGCAGATACAGGGGGAGAAGGGAGAGGAGGTGTTCATCGTCCCTCCCCAACAGTTGACCAGGGTGGAGAACATGGTCTTTCCTCCCCAGCAAGGATCCATGCATTTGGAAGACAGTACCACAACCATGTTGTCCCGGCAGCCAGCTCACCTCCCCAATGGCAGCTACACAGTTTGAGTGTGGAGGAATCCAGCCGCCTTTCCCAATGGTTAGCCGGAGCGGATAATATGATGTACCCAGCAGAAGAGCTGGCAACAGAGCAGAGTGCCACAAGCCTCTGCTCCCAACTAACGGAAGAGGGAGTTCCTGTGGTAGTGGATGGGACTGTGGTCTCCACTCACAGCAACTCAGCAGAAACTCAGCAGAAGAGCTGGCAACAGAGCAGAGTGCCACAAGCCTCTGCTCTCAACTAACGGAACCGGGGGTCCCTGTGGTAGTGGATGGGACTTCGATCTTCACTGACACAACCCCAGAAAATGGTGCGGCACTGAGACAGGAGGATGTTAGCTTTGCTTTGCAAGCATCGGGGGATTTTCACCTACCACCAGTGGATGGGACTTCAGTCTCAACTGGTATACCCCAGGAATGGGGGGCAGTTGGCCCTGATCCCCAACAGCATTATGGACTGAGCCCAGTCACCCTGTTCTCTCTCCAGCGGCTGAAAGGACTCCAGGGAGAAGGGCCAGTCCAGGCCTCTCCCCAGCGGCAGGCATGTTCTCTGAGAGATGCAGAGGTTGGCGGGGTGAGTAATGCTCTGTTTGGAGCAATTTATTTGGGGTACAGTATGGATACCAGCATTGGAGGACTGGGACTACTGACTAACTTCGGAGTCAAACGGTTTGGGGTTTCCTCTACTGGTGTCAACTACTCCTTGCAGCCAAGATTGGAGGTCATGCGGACAGACTATGTGAGTTCACTTTGTCCGACTAACGCATGTCCAGACCAGCTGGAGGTCTGGGACCCTGTTAGTCATCTTCTGATGGGGAAGAAATGTGACAGACTCAGATTCTCCTATGTCTAGGGTCACCTTATGTCCAATAGGGCCATAGGGTGACTAAGAAATTATATCATAAATTCTATGAGATGGGACATTACTGATAAATCATGTATGGCAGGAGCTCTTGAAATATTACAAGTTGTTGGCTTATTCTGAACCACAAACCGGTCAATAAGAGTGCTCCATTCTCTGTGTAACAGGCTGTTGATATGCTAAGTGAGACAGGCTTTTGAAAGACCTTATTGTGTGAATTCAATTGATAGATATGTGTTGTAGTTAGCAGTCTCCTTTCAGGTGTATTGAATTAGAATGTCATTGTCTAAAGGAATGTGAATGCTAATGTCCACACCACCAGCCATCTCTCACACTGTTCTTTGTGTTAATTGAATCCATTGTGTGTGTGAAAATGTGCTGTGTTTACACTTAAGAGATTGTGTATTGTTTAGCAGATAATGAGGAACCGAAGCGACTGGTCTCTTGTCTGGAAGAAAGATTAGATAATTAGTTGATTATTGTTCTGGTCGCCTCCTCTTTGCTGTATATAAGGTTGTGTCTTTGGTCCTATTAAAAATTCCATACTTAGCACACATACAAGTCTCATCTTGTTGTGTGTTTCAAGGCAGCTAAAGTATCGGGTATCTATGTCAAGACTATGGGAAGCAGTATCTGACGGAAGCATTCGGTCTGGATGCGGGGACTTTCCGTGACAGGACCGATACCTGCGTGCGCTCCCTGCTGCCCTGAGAAGGTGGGTCGGGCAGGGGGACCCCAACACTGCAGCCCAAATGGTGGACCTAGTGGAGAGGTACAGTGCTACCAAGGACTTGGTAAACCCACCTACGCCCCACTTCAGTGTGTCTAGAGGTTCGGTTAAGACTGTTCCGGGGGTTCAAGAGCTTGGAGAAAGTGGATTAGACTGTTGTTACAGCAGATGAGACTGTGGGTCCTAGACCTGGAGACTGGCCACAGAAGCCAAGAAGGCTTTGGGACCGTTAAGAGGACAGGGGGTAGGGCAAATACGGTGTTTTCGTTGCCATGCATTAGGCCATATTGCTGCATACTGCCCTCCAAATGGTGAACCTATGCAATGTGATTATGTTGATAGGATAAGACGCATTTCTCTGTTTGCACAGGTCGCATGTGTTGCGACAGCATGTGTTGCGACAGGTCAAAGTCGCCTTGAAAAACAGATGTGCGTTATTTCAGTAGATGGCAAGCCTCTTACAGCCCTGCTAGACTTTGGTAGTGTGGTGACCCTAGTCAGGAGTGCTTGTGTAGACCCAGCAAAACTACACCCCAGTAGCATTGGGGTAATGTGCATCCATGGGGACACTCGGGACTACCAGACAGCGGTGGTTGAGGTTGATACCCCCTGGGGCAGTGTAACACATTCGGTGGGGGTGGTACCCTCACTGCTCCATGAAGCTTTAGTGGGGAGAGACTTTCCCCATTTTTGGAAGTTATGGGAGAGCAAAGAGAGGCTCGTAGATAGAGCTACCCCTGCTGGGGAAACATGGGAACTCTCACCAGACCCGTTTTGCCAAAGGGAAAAGCATGCTGTTGGTGGGATTGAGGAAGCCGGAGATCCTCTTCCTTTCCCTGCCATGGCTGGGGAACCGGAGGACTTGGAAGCCAGCACCCAGCCTGAGGGAAACGAACAGGAAATCCCATCGGACCCTGATATGGAGAGTAGCTAAAATGTGGTACCTGACTTGGAGGTCAGGAGATAGGATTTCTGTACAGAGCAGCTGCGAGAGCCCACCCTCATGAGAGCCAGGGAAAATGTTAAGATGTTGGATGGGGAACCGGTGGATCCTAATTGGGTGGTATCCTTCCCATACATGGCAATTAAAAACAATTTGTTATATCGCGTGATAAAACATGGAGAGTAAGAGGTAGAACAGCTGCTGGTTCCCAAACCCTTTTACAGGGTGGTGCTGGACCTGGCTCATGGTCATGTAATGGGGGGGACATCTCGGGGTCAAAAAAACCAAGGAGAGAATTGCCCAAAGATTTTTCTGGCCCGGTTTGCATGCAGAGGTCAAGGAGTATTTCGAATCGTGCCCCGAGTGCCAAATGTCAGCACCGTCACCCCCTTTTCACAGCCCCCTTGTCCCTCTACCAATAATCGAGGTCCCCTTTGAGAGGGTTGGCATGGATCTGGTCGGGCTGGTGGTGAAATCGGCTCGAGGTCACCAGCATATTCTGGTGATCCTGGACTATGCGACTCGCTACCCTGAGGCCATACCCTTGCGTAACACCTCCGCTAAGGCTATTGCCAAGGAATTGGTCCAGATGTTTAGTCGAGTCGGGATACCAAAAGAGATCTTGACCGATCAGGGCACCCCTTTTATGTCCAGGGTTACCAAGGAATTGTGTAGATTGTACAAAATCTCCCATCTCCGTACTTCTGTCTACCACCCCCAGACAGATGGTCTGGTTGACAGGTTTAACAAAACATTGAAGAGTATGCTGAAAAAGGTGGTCGACAAGGATGGGAGAAACTGGGATTTTTTGCTACCATATCTCATGTTTGCTATACGAGAGGTTCCAAAGGTGTCCACAGGCTCTCCCCCCCCCCCCCCCTTGAGCTCTTGTATGGTAGGCATCCCAGGGGCCTGCTAGATGTTGCCAAAGAAACTTGGGAAGGAGAGGTCAGCCCATATAGGAGCATCATAGAGCACGTCTCTTTGATGCAGGATCGAATCACAGCTGTCCTGCCCCTGGTACGGGAACATATGGAGCGAGCCCAGGAGGCCCAGAGGAGGGTCTATAACCGGGGTGCCAAGGTCTGTACTTTCAGCCCGGGGGACAGAGTGTTAGTACTGGTTCCTACGGAATAAAGTACATTTCTAGCAAAGTGGCAGGGTCCCTTTGAGGTTGTCGAAAGGGTGGGGGGGGGGGGGTAAACTACAAAGTCTACCAGCCAGGGAAAAGGAAACCACACCAAATTTACCATGTAAATCTCTTAAAGCCCTGGAAGGACCGAGAGACAATAACTGACCACGTCCCCGCCTCCAACAGACCGGATACCTGTGACACCTCACGTCCCCATCACGTAGAATTTTTCTCCCCCTTACTCCGGACTGACCAACACGATCCAACATGACATAGTGGAGGAACCAGAGGTTCGGGTAAATGTAAAACCATATAGAATTCCAGAGGCCTGGCGAGAGGCAGTTGCGGAGGAAATGAAAAATATGTTAGAGTTGGATGTGATCGAAGAATCCCACAGTGAGTGGTCAAGTCCCATAGTGCTGGTCCCAAAACCTGATAGCAGTATCAGGTTTTGTAATGACTTTAGAAAACTTAAGTGTGTCCAAGTTTGACGCCTACCCGATGTGAAAATTCAAATGTTATTAACACTGAATACAAATATAGTGTAAGCAATGAGATCAAATACTACAACAACAATAAGAGTGAATCTATATTAGGTAAAAACAATCCCAAAGTCCATAATGAGTGAAAAAACCATAGGATGGGAAAAAAAAAAATTTAAAGTCCCAAATAGAAAATATCGAATGTGCAACATTAATATTGAGAAGGTGCAGTAGCGAAGAAAATCCAGATAGTCTGTCAACCAGTTGAAACACCCCAGTGATAAAGTGTTGCAGTCTTCTTACCAGACATGTGTGACTACACCAGCAGTCAATAACAGCCCTGGATTTATTTACAGTCTCCCAGCAAGACTATGAAAGATCCACCTCTGAAGTCCTGGATAGGCTCACACATGTCACAGAAGGGAGAGAAGAATAGAGAATCTCCATAGTGTAACTTGCTTAAAGCTGGTATTTATTTAAAAGGTAATGCACTTACATAAAAAACGGCATCATGAGCATTGAAAATGACAACCGCCTGTAAAAATGATCGCTCTCAGCGTCTCCTCATGTTCTCCCGCTGTTTCTGTTCGCTGTGTTGGTGACATGAAGGGCGTCGGGACGCAGGCCACACCTACGCGTTTCGTCACAGATTGACGTCGTCGGGGATTGGCTGCTTAGATTGCGCCGTACCTCTCCCTTTTAACGTGTTTAGAACTGTCCCTGCACAAAATGAGATTACTATAAGAAAAAAGTATTTTAAGACTGCTTGCAGCTTTATTGTAATGTTTGGTCCCTGCAATATGGATGAAAAATCAATGAAAAAAAATAGCATGGGTTTCCCCACCACCACTCCCCCCAAGCCCCTTTGGCCCTAGATACTTTGAACAGCAGTATAAAGGTGGTGCAAAAAAGACAGAGGCCCAGATTCATAGAGCAATTACGCCTGTCTAACTGGTGTTAGACAGGAGTAATTTCAAATTTTGCGCGCCGTATCACTAGTTTGAATCCTCAAACCATGATACGGCGGGTTCGGGCTTCGATCCGAGAGGCTTACGTCTTCGTAAGCCTTCGAATCTACGCTGCGATATTTTTGCGGCTGCTGGGAGGAGTTTGCGTCGTTTTCATGCGTCGGGATATGCAAATGAGTTTTTACGGCGATCCACGAAGATACGAGCGGTCTTCGCAATCGCTTTCGTCTATTTTTTTTCTACGTACTGTTAGACCAGCTTTTTGCTGGTCTAACGGTGCGTAGCCCATGTTAAGTATGGCCGTCGTTCCCGCGTCGAATTTAAATATATTTTTTTTTTTACGTAACTCGTTCGGGAATAGGAATGTCCGTAAACGACGCTACTCAAGAAAAAATGACGTAACAACGTGATTTCGCGCAATGCACGGCGGGAAATTTCTGAACGGAGCATGCGCAGTTCGATCGCCGCGGGAACGCGCCTATTTAAAATGCTTCACGCTACCTAATCGCGTAGATGGATTGCGCCGGGAGAAATACACTACGCCGCCGTCGTTTACTGGACAAAATCTACCTGGATTCCACGTAGAGCCAGGTAAAATACGGCGGCGTAGTGTATTTGGGAAACGCTACGATAATCTAATTCTCTATGAATCTGGCCCAGAGACTGTAGGTTTGTTGTTAAGTAGAATCTGTTTTTTTGTTTTTCTGTAATTTTCAACTGGTACTTCTTTAAAGTGTAGCTTCAGCCATAAAATCTTTTTTTAAGCTTTTCTGAAAACATAGAGAAGGGTTATCACCCCTGTAACATTTGTTTTGCTGTCTGTGTGCATCTGTTCAGAAGATTGCACCTCACTTTATCTCCCAATCTCAAATGATTTTTTGAAATAGTTTTTTTTTTTTTTGGTGAAACAAAGATTGGTGATAAAGCATCAGTGGACAGGAGACACCTTTTACAGAAAAGAATTTCCCTTCCTAGGGGTAGATTTCCTCTCACTTCTTGTTGTCTCCTTCCGTTTGCAAGTAGGAGTCATTTGTAATTTGGATGTTTGAAAGTATGGGCCTGTTGTATATACTCTGCAGAAATTTGGGCCCTAGGTGTTGGTGTTGCCACAACACTGTAAGCCCTCACAGTTAGTCTTGGTGGGCGCTGGGACGCACTGCTGTGAAATATTAGATCAAGAATTATAATTACACGCCCCTGTTGAACAGGGGCAGAAAATTGGGCCTTAGGCACTGGTGCTGGTGCCACAACACTGTAACCCCTCACAGTTACTATAATTGGAGCGCAGCAAAGAGCCACATGCAAAGTATTGCATCAAAAATTGTTATTACACGCCCCTGTTAAACAGGGGCAGAAAAATTGGGTCTTAGCCACTGGTGCTGGTGCCACAACACTGCAAACCCTCACAGATACTGTAATTGGAGCGCATCAAAGAACCACATGCAAAGTATTGCATCAAAATTTTTATTTTACGCCCCTGTTAAACAGGGGCAGAAAAATTGGGCCTTAGCCACTAGTGGCGATGCCCAAAACCAACAATGTTCTTACTAGCTATCAGCAAGATCATTGAGGAAAAGGATATTCAGTCAGCATAACAGGATAGTCACTATCCTCCAAGGGATCTGACACTTCCAAAAAGTTATTCAGTTACATCAGCATCAGGTGCTTGGTAGCTGGTGTTGATCCAAGCCTGATTCATTTTTATGAAGGTCAATCTATCTACGAAGTCTGTGGAGAGGCACACCCTGTGATCGGTCACAAAGCCTCCAGCAGCACTGAATGTGCGTTCTGAAAGAACACTGGATGCAGGACAAGCCAGTAGCTCAATTGCGTACTGTGCAAGCTCTGACCAGTGATCCATCCTCAAGAACCAGTAAGCCAGAGGATTTTCGGTGGGGAAGGTGTCCAAGTCTGATATTGCCCCTAGGTATTCCCGCATCATCTAAACCAGACGCTGGCGATGGTTGCTGGAACCGGTCATACCTTGGGGCTGCGGACTAAAAAATTGTCTGACCGCATCGGTCAGACGGCCACCTTCTCCACCGCTCCTTCTGTGACTCATCGAAGCCTCAGCAACACGTTGTCCAGGACCAGGATTTGGTAATCCCCCAGGTTCTGGGAACGCGTTGGACAGACCTTTCTGCAAGGCCTCCCGAATATTTTTTTAATCTTCTGCTCCCTCTGCGACGGCAAGATAAGGTCCGCAACCTTACTCTTGTAACATGGATCAAGGAGAGTTGCCAGCCAGTAATGATCCCTCTCCTTGATACCACAAATACGGGGATCCTTACGCAGGCTTTGCAGGATCAGGGAGGCCATGCAGAGTAGGTTTGCTGAGGCATTCGGGGCACAGTCCTCTGGGTCACTGAGGATGACAGTATCTGCAGCCACCTCATCCCAGCCATGTAAAAGTCTATGGGTTCTTCGGGACTGTAAATGATCCCTTGAAGAATGCTGGTGCTGATGCTGAGTGCTAGGCTCCACCTCCATGCTGATGATACAATCATCCTCCTCCTACTCCTCCTTGTCCTCTTCCTGTGTGCTAGGCAGGCAAGCAGGACCACTGTCTGGATAAAGGGGGCCTTGAGTGGTAAGGAAGTCCTCCTCTTCCTCCCTCTGTTCTGCCTCAAGGGCTCTGTCCATTATTCCACGTAGAGAGTGCTCCAACATGTGAATAAGAGGGACAGTTTCACTGATGCATGCACTGTCACTGCTCACCATCCTTGTGGCCTCCTCAAATGGTGACAGGACAGTGCATGCATCCCTGATCAAGGCCCACTAGCGTGGGGAAAAAAAACAAGCTCCCCTGAACCAGTTCTTCTGCCATATTGGCACAGGTTCTCATTGATGGCCCTTAGCTGCGTGTGCAGCCGCTGCAGCATGGCCAATGTAGAGTTCCATCTGGTGGGCATGTCACAGATTAGGCGGTTCTTGGGCAGGTTGTATTCCCTTTGGAGGTCTGTCAGCCGAGCACTGGCATTATATGACCTTCGGAAATGCACACAGACATTCTGCTTCAGGACATCCTGTAAGCCCGGGTACCTGCCCAAGAACCGCTGCACCACCAAATTCAGGACATGAGCAAAACAGGGCACATGGGTCAGTTGTCCCTGTCGCAGGGCAGAGAGGAGATTGGTGCCATTGTCACTAACCACCATTCCTGGCTTAAGCTGGCGTGGCGTCAACCACCTCTGAGCCTGCCCCTTCAGAGCTGACAGAACTTCTGCCCCAGTGTGGCTCCTGTCTCCCAAGCACACCAGCTCTAGCACCGCATGGCATCTCTTTGCCTGCATTCCTGCATAGCCCCTCGTACGCCTACGGAGCACGGCTGGTTCTGAGGAAACATCAGCACAGGAAGAGGCCACAGAGGAAGAAGAAGAGGGGGGGGTGGAGGAGAGAGGTGTGTCACAACCAGTAGTGGCGTTTTGGAGGCGTGGTGGCGGAACAACCTCCAACACTACTGTACACAAAAAAATAAACGGGTAAATCAAGCGCTCTCCAGAAGAAGTATGGATAAGAAACTAACATAAATGGAAAAGAATAGTACTACAAAGAAATGAACAAGGGATTGGTGGGAAACACTTTTTTACATATGTATTAAAAAAGGGGACGATCACAGAACTATAGGTTTCAGTCCATTAGAACAAGTTCATATGACTAATAATGTAGTTGTACTCTCGCAGGGAGGGCTGCCAGCTTGCGCCCTCTATTTATTTATTTCACAGGCAAACAATTCATATGAGGGTATTACTCACAAAGCTTTACAGGACTTCCGGGGTGAGTAGACTCCGCTGGTACTGTGCTCTTGGGATGGATGGATGTCCCAATCTGCCATAGAGGAAGAAACTGTGCGACTCTAATACTGGTCGGGGTTCCGGCGTCTAGATGTATATCTCTGTACCATCTACCGCTGCTGCGGGGTGGTAAACCTCCGATACTGGGGGGGGAGACAGGTGTACGGTGGAGCGCAGTGGTGGAGCGCAGCAGTGGAGCGCAGCAGTGGAGCGCAGCGACGGAGCGTCACTGCTGGGTCAGGTCACGAGGAGGTGCACGCATTCAAGGCATGCGTGCCTCTTTGTCAGGCTCTATGGGGGCCATATTAGATATGGGACAATATATATAGCTCAACAAGAGCTGATTGGCTGCAATAGAATGCACGGAAATTTGACCTATTCAGAGTCAACGTAAACGATGTCAGTAGGTCTATAGAAAGACGGAAGTTAGAGTTCATTTTGATACATAGTCAAATGGTGGCTACCAATATTTTAAAAACATAAAAAAAATGGACTTTTTAAAAAAAACTAGTTTAAAAATCAAGAAGAGAAAGAAAAAGGACAAAGAGCTGAAAAAACAATCCAAAACAAGGTTAATCTAAGGACACAATTTGAAAAAAACTAATAAAGGAAGGATGGTAACTAACAGATACCACCAATGATCTTTCATTTCATTGGTCATGGGAAGGGTAATTATTAGGGCTGTGCAAATTAACTTTTAAATAATCGATTAATCTTTAATTTTTTTGATCGATCAAAATCTTTTTGATCGATTAAAATTATTTTGATTGGTACTCACCTCTTTGCTGGCTTCTGGGCCTTCAGGGAGTTCTGTCGGAGATCCGGTGACGTCACAGACACCGGCAGGGCTTGCCGTGTCCATCTGAAGGGCTCCTTTTCTGTGCCTTCATATCTGCATGCCGGCGGGGCCTTACTATTTGCCACACGCAAGGGCTGTTACACTTCCCTCTATCACTTCCCTCTATCAACCTGGGATTCTACAGCCATCCACTGGGAGTTGTGATAGTTCCCTTCACGGGACATCTACATGCCGACGGACTGATGTTAACCCCTCCTCATCTGGATTCAGCAGTGGTATCGTTGTACACATTTTTATACCAGTATCATACTTAGCTACTTGTTTTTATGACTGCTTTTGGTACCGTTTGGTATTACTCGCACCATTTTTACAGTTTATGTAGCTACATTGATTTTATTTCCAGTGCAATATTTATTTGGTTACCTACTTGAAAACTATAAAAGTTTAAAATGCTATTCCCATCGAGCGCTGTCCTTGTGTGATTTTTGTATCCTGCTATCCATTTTTCCAGTGGTTGGTAGCTGCACTGGGAATCAGCCTGCAAGGAGATCAGCTAAAAGTAGTTGGATCTGTATGTGCGTTATAATTAATCTAAATTAGTCGATTAATCGATTAAAAAATAAAACGATTAATCGAACACAAAAATTTTGATCAGTAACAGCCCTAGTAATTATCGAAGAATAAAAACGTATGAAAAAATAATAATGATGATAATAGTATGTTGGCAACTAAGAACATTTAAAAGAATCCAAATATTTTAGACCATTTTAACTATTATATGGATATGTACACCCATACAAACAGGTGCACGCGCACACACACACACACACATGGATGCATATATACCTGCGCGTGCATACTGAATGCCCTATGTGCACATGGGTGGTGGAAATGAGTCACTACATATGTTTTAAAAATAATAATAAAAATTAAAAAATGTAAAAATATATATATATATATCTATAGATATATATATATATATATATATATATATATATATATATATATCTATAGATATATATATATATATATATATATATATATATAAAAATATATATTTTGGTAGTGTATAAAATATATTAGGGTGAAGTATTAGAGTAAGATATTAAAGTAAAATGTTGATCTCCAGGATGGAGGAGTGAGTGTGTGTGACACGTACCTGGGGGATGAGCCTGATGAGCAGAGGGAGACCTCTCGTACCGCCCTGGTTCCGGGATCACTGGGGGTGAGACAGTGACCGTAGGAGCACAGTGGGGTATGAGTGCCTGCAGAGTCTCTGAGATTGGAGATGAAGGTGAATGAGAAAAACTGGAGCACTGTAGGTGCGGGTCAGCTGGATGCAGGTCAGCGGATGCAGGTCAGCGGATGCAGGTCAGCGGATGCAGGTCAGCAGATGCAGGTCAGCGGATGCCGATTAACTGGTTAGCAGAATGCTGGTCAGCAAGATGCAGGTGAGCGGATGCAGGTCTGCGGATGCAGGTCAGCGGACACAGGTCACCGAATGCAGGTGCGCCTGAGAGCAACATGCACATGCAAATACAGGCGACAGCAGGAGAGTCAGACAGGCCAGGTCATACACGGAGGATCAGTAAAGGCAAAAAGCAGCAGGCAAGGAATGGTCAGAATTCAGGCTGGATTCGGCAACAGAGGATCAGGCAGACAGGTAAACAGAGCAGGTCAGGACTGGAGATGGCAGCAGAGTCAGAAAGCCAGGTCAGAATGATGCAGGTTCACGACTTTGGATGAGATTCAGATCAGACAGCAAGATCACATGTGCTGCTAAGGGGTTTAAATAAGGCAGCCTGTTGACAATCATTGGAATCAGTCTGCACTGTTAACCCTTAGGTGACAGATCCCTGACAGTGTGCAGCTGTGCGTGTCTCCTCTCCGCTCTGCTCCATGCTCTTCTCCATGCTGCTTGATTGAACGCCGGGCTCCTCGGCTTCCCTGACGGCATTGCTGGCTACACCGCTGCCCTGCTACTCGCTCTTGCTCCACACAGCCGTTTCTGCTGTGGGTCTCGGAGCTGCTCTGGTCTCCTCTGGTGGGAGCTACCAGCCGATGCTGAATGCTGTGCGGGAGTCTTATGGCTGGATCCCCGCTGACGCTGACGCCTGATCCCCGCTGATCTCCGCGGATCCCCACTCTGCTCCATTCCCTGCTGCCCCTCGCTGCCTGCTTGAAGGAGGATTGGGGGCTGACACGCTTTGAGCTGAGCCTGAGCCTGGAGCCTATTAGAAGGAAGGAAGGATGGTGGACAGCAGCGCAGTGTGAGGGTGTTGTAAAGGGAGATATAAGGCTGCAAACCTCGGTGAGTGTTTGGAGTGTCTGGAGGTCTTGGGAGAAGAATCTCTGTGATACTGCTCGATTGACATTTGCTGGGAGCAGCGGTGAAAACAAAGTGCACAGAACTCCTGAACAGATTAGTGCATCTCTGTGCTCCTCTGCTTCTGGACTCTCCCTCTATTCCCTGGACACGGGACACGTGAGTAACGGCCTGTAACATACTGCTGTTTAAGAACATTATTGGAATGCCATCTGTAACGGAATGACCCGTGACAACCAAAGACCTTGGAAGGATGAGAGATATTCCTGTGCCGGCGGCACTAATAACTCCTGGGTCTAAGTCCACCCTGTGCCTTTTGGGTGTAGGGTGGCTAATAGGATCATAATTTATGTATTACATGAGATGGGACATTAATAATAATTCATATGGCAGGATACTGAGATATTAAGCTGTTCCTACTAGACATCTGCTTTTAAAATGCTAAGTGACCCGGCTTGTGAAAGACATTTCACTCTGTTGAAAGGTGTTAATTACATTGGCTCCTGAAAGACCTTTTCATTGTGTTTAAAGCCCTGTGTTACCGTCTCTCTTCAGATGTATTGAATTAGCATGCCAATTATGTTTAGCAAAGGAATGTATTGCTGCTCAGGTGTGGGTCCCTTTGTGGATTAAGGGAAATTCATTGTGTGATTGTATTTTATTTGAATTTTATGGATAAATGAATGTGATAGATCTCGTCAGTATCCATGCCGAAATGTCTGCTAGAGAATTAGCCCCAGTGTGAATAGGGGGGTAGAGATTGCATTGTCCTGTGATTAACTGTAACATGCTGTACTAGATATAAGCAAGCTAAGAAGCCAATAAAGTGTTCATTCATTTGGAAACAAGTACAGAGCAGAGTCTCGTCTTGATTATGGGAAATGGAATGGATCGTGTATGCAAGATTGTTGCAGTGTGTCGGATAAGCTTGTCGTGGTTGGATGGAAGGTCGTAAACGGTGGTGACCGTTACACCATCATCAAGATATTATGTCATCACTATCATCATGTGAATGCTGTGCTTTTTAACCACACTGAATGCTATTGATGCTGTACCAGATTGTATGGGCACCTGGGTACCCCCATATCCCTCTTAAGGATAAACGTAGGGGAAAGGGGGAAAAGCCCCAGCTGGATGCCTATTGAGGCAACGCTATCTTGGGGCTGTGAGGTTCGGGAAAAGGGGGTACGGAGGGTTGCCCAAAGCCCAATGCTCAGTCTTGGATGCTGATGCTCTTGAAAGGACCTCTCGGCTTTCTCTTTTTTAACCCTGATGTCCTTGATTGATGAATCTAAAATGCTGCCTATGAGTGCTGATTGCCATTGCTACTGACTGCCATTAAAACAGCTAACTTGAAGTGTAGCTCACTTTTGTCTGTTTCCACATGCTGGTGTGCAGTGGAACAGGCATTATAATAAGAATACGCTGACTTTTGGTTATAAGGGTAGTTCCTTTTTTTTTTTCAGACTTTGTGTATACTCTCCCTTTTCTCCCTTTTGGATGGCTCACGTCCGGGATGAGTAATAAATATACAGTAGCTGAGGTGACCTGGGAACGCTGCCTTTTTTTTTCTATGGCTGGTGGTTGGCTGTTGTGGAGCATAGCAAGCTAATTACCGTATTGGTTTAGGGGACAAGTACACTCTCACTAAAGCACAAGTTCGCAGTGATGCAGCAGCTACGTTCCACAAAGGAGAAGAACTTGCAGCAGGCGGCTGTGGCCACAGCAAAGCTTGAGCAATACGCCCACTCTTCGGTGCAGTCACCAATCTCAACAAAAAGGGGGACGCAGCCTAAGGTACAGCAGGGAGGCGCAGCAGACAGGAAAAGCCAGGGGCAACCTCTGGCTACAGCCCTGCAGGGCGCAGCCGGGTCATTAATAAATAAAGCATCAAGTAATAAAATCTCAGGGACAACTGAACAAAATACAGAGGCAACAGCAGAATCAGGCCATCTATCAGATACGGAACCAACAATAAAGGATGTATTTACAGTGGTGAATGCATGCAATAACACATTAAAAGATCTTTGTGCTCAGATGAAGGAAGTAAAGGAGGACTTAGTAGTGGTTCGGAAAGAGCTACAAAACACGGCAGAAAAAACATCCCCCCTGGAGGCACGGATAAGCCAATTGGAAGATGATGTACTTCCATTTATAAATGAGGTGAAATACTTGAAGGAACAGATGGCCAGATACGCATCAAAAATGGACGAGATGGAAAACAGGCTCAAAAGAGACAATGTCAGACTGATTGGGTTGCCGGAAAAAAGCGAGGGTGCTAACCCTATAGAGTTTCTAGAAAAATGGCTCATTGAAACTTTTGGAAGAGAGTCATTTACAACAACGTTCTCAATAGAAAGAGCACACAGAGTACCTTTTAGGGCTCCCCCAATAGGGGGAGCATCCTAGGCCACTCTTATTGAAATTTCTTAATTACAGGGATAGAAAAAAAAGTGACATTACTGCGGTTGGCTAGAGAGGCAGGAAAGATATCCTTTAAAGGGGGCGGATGGGTGGGGAGGGGAGGGATGGGGAAGAGTACTTTACTCAGGGGAAAACTGTTCACTAATGCATGAGGAGAATGAAATTAAAGGGGTTGTAAAGGTACAAGTTTTTTTACCTTCATGCATCCTATGCATGAAGGTAAAAAAACATCTAGCAGCACCGGCCCCCCCCCCTGAGCCCCCGTTGTACTTACCTGACCGGTCGAATCTCCCGGGCGCGTCCACGTCGTCCTCTTCGGTTCCCAGCCTGGCCGTTGATTGGCTAGGCTGGGCAGATTGATAGCAGCGCAGCCATTGGCTAGCGCTGCTGTCAATCAGGACGGATGACGCGGCGCGCTGGGGGGCGGAGCCGAGTGATACAGTCGGCGGCTATGGCCGCCGCTGTATCACGGGAGCGCGCTGGCAAAAGCTTTCCTCCATGCGAGCGCCCTCGCATGAAGAGGGAAAGCTTTTGCGAGGAGGAGCCCAGACAGCCGCCGAGGGACCCCAGAAGACAGGTTTCCGGGCCACTCTGTGCAAAACGAACTGCACAGTGGAGGTAAGTATCACATGTTTGTTATTTTTTATAAAAAAAATCCCTGACTTTAGTGTCACTTTAAGGAGAGTATGGAAATCAATGTTACTGCACAAATAATGAAAATAATGAAACACACGGGAAAGTTGTATGGTAGTACACAATGGGAGGAAGACTGTTACACAAAAATAGAGGCTGTAATTTGCATAGAAATAATTTTTGATGATATATATATATATATATATATATATATATATATATATATATATATATTCCTCTTTTAGGGGGCTGAGTCACAATGTTTAAAAAGGCACGGTTAATAAGTAATAGGCACAGGATCACTGGTCAAAATAATGAAATAGGGGAAACAATGAGTTATGTATTTGTGTTTTTTCTTTTTTAGATTTTTTTTGACCAGGTATTTATGATCTTTCACGATATACTCCACATTTCTGAATGCAGAATAGGATATTAAAGATAGGCTCATGGAATGTTAGGGGCCTGGGGACAGTAGCTAAAAAAGCAGCAGTACTCTGTACAATGGAAAAATATGGGGTGGACCTGATTTGCCTGCAGGAAACACACTAAACAAGGGGCACAACTCAACACCTCCAAAGTAAAAAAAATCCCAATCCAGTTTCACTCAGTACACTCTTCTTATTCAAGAGGGGTGGGAGTCATGGTGAGAGCCAGGGTGGGGTTTTCCTGCAGGCAGACCAGCATAGATGAGTACTGTATGGTCGATATGTTTTTCTGCATTGTGTAATTTATAATAGAACCTATGTAATAGCAAATATTTATATTCCTCCACCTTTTAAAATAGAAATAATGTTGAGATTATATGAATTTATTCAAGACAAGGGAGATATACCGGTAGTGGTGGAAGAAGATTTTAATGAGGTTTTAGACCCAGGGCTCGATAGGTTTCCGGTAGCGTCATATTCAGACTCCATAGGGAAAAGCCGACTGAGCCAATTCATGGAGGAAGTCGGATTAGTTGATATGTGGAGAGTGAGGAGTCCGGGCATCCAGCAATATTCGTATTATTCAAACACCCACTCTATACTCTCAAAGATAGATATGGCCCTGGGGAATGGGAGAGCCTTAATGATGGGTAAGATAGAATATTTGCCAAGAGGAGTGTCGGACCATTCTCCAATGGTTCTAATAATAAATCTGGAAGGACAAAAAAATAGGAAAAAATGGCAAATTAACCCTTATTGGTTCGAGTCAATAAAAGAATCAGATGAGATTTTGCCCAAACTGAGGGAATTTGTGGAACTGAATGAGGGCTCTACAGGGACGGGAATAATGTGGGATACCCTGAAGGCATACCTGCGAGGTATCCTGATCCAGCAAGTGGCCAAATTTGATAAAAAAGCGAGAGAAGGAGAACAAAATACCCGTAGAGAAGTATTGGTGGCAGAAAATAACTATGTAACAGATCCAACGCTAGAGAAGAAAGAAACATGGCTAGAGAAACAACTAGAGTATAGGTTGGTAATTATGAGAGAGGTGGAGACTAGACGAATCTTGTCGCGACAGTCCTCCTTTGCAGAGGGTGAGAGCATTGGAAGGATGCTGGCGCAACTGGTGAAGTCGAACTCTCCACCCTCTGATATTCGGGCCATCAGAGTCGCAGGAGGGGCAATAACAGCAGACACAGTAGAGATAGTACAGATCTTTCAGGGATATTATGAAAACCTGTATACCGCACAGAAGGTGGGGATGGAAGTAGAAATGGAGGAGTTTCTGGGGAGGTTAGAGATCCCATCTATCGCACAAGCAGAAAGAGATGAGCTGGAAACCCCGATTTCACTCATAGAAATCCAGCAAGCAGTGGCAGACATGGCAAATCAAAAGTCGCCAGGACCAGACGGACTTCCGACGGAAAATTATAAATATTACGAAGAAATATTATTGCCTGAGCTGTTAAAAGCATTACATCAAGCGGCCATGGTGGGGGGACTTCTAGTGTCAATGCTGGAGGCAACTATAATAGTTATTCTAAAAGAAGGCAAGGACCCCTTAGACCCTGCTGCATATAGACCAATTTCTCTTTTGTGCTCGGATGCTAAGATAGTGGCCAAAGTCTTGGCGGCAAGGCTTAATAGATTGATCACAAAACTGATCCATCCAGATCAAATGGGATTCATAGCTAATAGATCTACTAGCATGAATATAAGAAGGACCTTTTTAAATATACAAACCCCGACGGAGTCAGAGGAAACGAGAGCCGTATTGTCATTAGATGTGACAAAAGCATTCGATAGTGTAGAATGGGGATATATTTGGAGGATGCTGGGAAAGTTCGGTTTTGGACCGAAATTTACTGGCTGGATAAAAATGCTTTATGATAGCCCTAGTGCCAAAATTAGAATTAACAATGAATTTTCAAAAAAGTTCCTATTAGAGAGGGGGACGAGACAGGGTGCCCTTTGTCGCCCCTGCTCTTCGCCCTAGTGATGGAACCACTGGCAATCGCCCTAAGGTCAAGTACGGAGATAGTTGGATTCCAAAGGAAGACGGGAAATGAAAGAATTGCGCTTTACGCCGATGATATCCTCCTCTACTTGGGTGAGACAGAACATTCCCTGGAAAGAGCAATGAATATAGTGGTTTGGTAGTTTGGTAGTTTCACGGGCCTAGAGATAAACTAGGGAAAATCAGAGTTGCTACCGGTAGACCCAATTGGAGAAATGGGGGTAGTAGGAATACCACAATTGAAGGTGGTGGACACATTGAAATATTTAGGGATACGGGTAATGAAAGATCCTAAACAATATATAGATAAAAACATAATCCCCTTACTGGCTAAATTTAAACAAAAAATTGGAATTTGGAAACGGCTCCTGTTATCAGTGGCAGGCAGATGTAGCTTAATTAAGATGATCTGGCAGCCATAATTGTTGTATATAATGCATAATTGCCCTGTCTGGATCAGTAGAAAAGGGTTTAATAAAATTCGACTACGCACATTGCAGCTCCCGGTACTGGAGGGGGGACTGGCTGTTCCTCATCCTGAGAGTTACTATCTATCGGCACAATTTCAACAACTAATGGGATGCAATACCCCGGGAGGGGATACCCCTAGTGGGAGAATAATGCTGAGCGGAGCTCCACACGACTTGGTTATCGAAGCATTAGAAGCAGACTCCTTTAGATATAGGACTCTAACATCTAAAATGATGATTAAAATATGGGAAAAGGTCAAGAAATTAATGAAAATTGGGAAAAAGTTGTGCTGCTTATAGTAGATGTGTGGTAGCTGCCAGCACCAACAGTGGAACAATGTTGCAAACAAGAATAAAAAGAAAAAAAGTGCAGCGCTAGATAAACATAGTAAGCACTATGTCTAATATATTAATTCTAATCAAACCCATGGGGGGTGATTGCAAAAACTGTTGCCAGTGAGCAATAGAGTAAGTGATATAAATCAAGAAGTGATATACCGTATTTATCGGCGTATATCGCGCACTTTTTTGCCCTGAAAATTGCTGAGCCTGCCCGAGTGTACTGCGCTCAGTATTTGCTGGCGCAGTATTCAAAACTCGGCGCGGGGACGCCGCCGAAGAGGACGCCGGACCCGCCGAAGAGGACGCCGGACCCGCCGAAGAGGACGCCGGACCCGCCGAAGAGGACACCGGACCCGCCGAAGAGGAAACCGGACCCGCCGCAGAAGGACACCCGAAGCCGCAGAAGGACGCCGAACCCGACGAGGCCGCCGATGGACGCCGCGCAAGACACCAAAACTGTAAGTACAAAATAACTTTTTTTCCACAGGATTGGGGGGCACTTTGGGGGTGCGCGGTATACGCGGGAGCGCGTTATACCGCGATAAATACGGTAGGTAAATATCATAGTGAAACACATATGCAATGCATTGGGCGTCTGATTGATAGAACAAGTTCAGTATATAGACACAAAGGAAAGTCCTTTAGATCAACTATGTTGAAACACATGTGAGGTAAGGTAAGGTAAAAAAACAATCATAAAATCCACTGGGTATTCCAGATGGTGACTGGGATGAATGTAGACAGTCCTTTCCAAACATCAATCCTCCAGGGTCATCTAAGGCAAATGAAAGATGTAAAAGTTGAATACTCTTACCAGATATGGTGGACACAGGTGCCAGCGGCAATGTGTCAATCAGGCATGCAAGAGCTCCTCAAGCTGATGGCCACACTGGAACTGGTGATGAGGATCCTTATATGGAGTAACTGGAGAGCATGTTCAACCATGGGAACATGAAGGGAAGAAAAGAAAAATTCCACATAGTGTAGTTACTTCCAATAAAAAAAGCCTTTATTAGGCATAATAAAAACAGGGTAAAAAAATTTAATGAAAGTACAGGTCTCGTGAAAAGACTGGTACAGGTGATCACATGAAGTTTGCAAAGGTAGCGTGGTAAATGGGTATGCAAATAGGCTATGTACCCGACATGTTTCGATCTAAAGGCTCATCAACTGGGGCATAAACTTTTTTCCCCACTCCACGCCATATATATAGTGAGTGATGCATCAATTGTATCCCAGAACAGCTGCAATGAAACAATCAAAAAACTTTGAGCCAATCATGATGAGGTCTAGTAGACCACAACCCTTACTGTCAGCAGAGAATCGCCACTACTAGACTTGTCCGTCCAATGGTAGACTCATCAGACAAGGTGATTGGTCAGAACGATGTCACAAGGTGCATGTGCGTCACCACGCCCACTCGCGATGACAACTACGCAAACCTATCGACTGCGTGCGCTCCAGGATAATCAGCAACCTGCGAATGACGAAAAAATCCTCGGACGAGGTCATTGGTCCGAGTGATGTCACGAGGAGCGCGTGCGTCACCGCGCTCACCCGCGATGACACAACGCAAACCTCACGACAGCGTGCACTCCACGCTGAACCGCACCCTGAGAGTGACGAGAACCACAATAGACGGAGCTTCCAATAGGCACGTTGGCGCCATGATGTCATCACGCCGTGCATCACATAATGAGTTCCACATAACACCACAGGGCGTACACAAAACTGTTAGGCCAATCAGTGGTGAAGGGCACAGGCAACGTGACCTGTAGGAGGGGATGACTGATTCTCACTCTGTGACACATAATGGATACAATAGCAGTGTGTGACACAATTGATCATCAACAAAGAGAAAATATTTTTATAAAGATAATTGTTAAGACAAAAAAAATGGTGCATGAAAGCCACAATAAATGTCTACTGTTAAAAAACCTATATACGCAATCGCTATAGGAGATGGTAATTATGCCTAAATCATATTGTAAATAATCAGACAAGGGAAATGGTGACGGTAGTTTAGGATTTATTTATAAAAGCGTTAATATCCCACTCGATGTTTAACCCGTGGGGCGAGAAACAACGGAGCTGGTAAATCCAAAACATCTCAAGTTGGGAAACTCCTCTGACCCGTGATTCCCCTCTCCAGTGGGGGGTAAATTTGCCAATAATCTGGAAACTAGTTCCTTCTGGGTTTTTGTAATGGTGTTCCAAATAATGTTTAGGTACGCTATGGTTGGTCTTGCCCTTCCTAATACGGGTAATATGCTCGTTGACTCTGATGGCAAATGTGCATATGGTCCTGCCAACGTATTGTTTCTTATATGGACATGTAAGAAGGTAGCCACCTGGCCCCAAGTCGCAGCTGCTCCCATCTTTGACGGACTTTGTCTCCACCTATACCCTGAATAGCAAACACCTTTTGCTGCTCGGGGACTTCAACCTCTGGGCCAACTCCCCGCAAGACCCCATTGCCGATGCCTGCATCGACCACCTGGAAGGATTAGGGCTTCAGCAACTAGTATGTGGGCCCACACATGCTTCAGGTCATACGCTCGATCTTATTTTCAGACAAGATCTGGAAATAAAAATCTTGGAAAATGAACCATTGCCATGGACAGATCACCATGCAATTAAATTCATTATTTCCGAATTCCCCCCCTTAACAAAAACATCAAATCCAGTGACAACACACTGGACCAGATGTCAGAAGAAGCTCCACTCGGAACTCTTCAAAGCCACGTTGGGGGGAAAAATAAACACAATTCAGCCGCACCAAACAGCAGAAGAAACACTGGAGGCCATAAACACAGCACTATTGCAGTCAGCTGACTTGATAGCGCCGAAACGAAAGACCCAGATCAGGAAAAATAACTCTGGCTGGTTCAACAACTAGCTGGCGTTACTGAAGCAAGAGCGCAGAAGGGCAGAAGCAGCCTGGAAAAGAAGCTCTTCAGATGAGAACCTCTCAATCTACAAGGCAATAACCAGAAAATACTACAAGCAAATATTCAAAGCCAAGAAAAATTATTTTTCTGAGGCTATCAACGGTGCCCTAAATCGCCCCCGCGAACTCTTCAAGCTGGTCACTCAGACCATGAATCCAGGATGTCTTGAAGCCCCCAACTTGGATACACAAGAATTTTGCGATGAGTTATCGGATTGCTTCATTAACAAAATTGAGGCAATCCGGCAAAGCATTCAGCAAAACAATTGCTCTCCCAGCCCCCCCCGTAGTCATTTACACAGCACCGGCAGCAATTCACCACAGTTTGGCGAGTTCACGCTGGAACCCATCTCCATTCAGACCACTAAAAATATCATCGGCACTCTGCGCAACAGCACTGCGCCAAATGATATTATCCCCACCAAACTGCTGAAGGAATGCGCCGACATCCTGGCACCTCCTGTCACGCAGCTTATCAACCAATCCTTCAGGGAGGGCATAATGCCCTCACAGCTGAAGGAGGGCTTCATTCAACCCATCTTGAAGAAAGCCACCCTGGATCCCAAGGATCCACTCAACTGGCGCCCCATAACAGGCCTAAATGTTCTCTCCAAGGTAATGGAGAAAGCAGTGGTATAGCAGCTGCAACAGCATCTAGATACCCACAACTTACTTGACCCATTTCAATCAGGATTCCGTCCCGGACACGGGACGGAATCAGCATTGCTTAAGATATGGGACGACGTTCTCGAGGCCGCAGACGAAGGAGAATCTTCTCTTTTGGTTCTGCTGGACCTAAGCGCAGCCTTTGATACAGTTGATCACAAGCTGTTATTGACTCGGCTGGCTAAAATAGCCAAAGTCGCAGAAAGCGATCTATCCTGGTTCTCTTTTTTGGAAAACTGATCGCAAATAGTGAAGCTAGGACCCTTCACTTCTGAACAACGCACATTATCGTGCGGGGTCCCTCAAGGATCTCCCCTGTCGCCGATGTTATTCAACATCTATGTGCGTCCTCTTTTCGAAATCATCAGCAGCCGAAAACTGCTATATCACTCTTATGCAGACGACACGCAACTGTACTTCCGCATTTGCAATAAAAAGGATCACCACCTCAACCTAGAGACATGCCTCTCTTTGATAGAGGACTGGATGACAAAGAGTTATCTCAAACTCAACGGAGCGAAAACAGAACTTCTTCTGTTTCACGCCAAGCGTAGGAATCAATCGACAACAACCTGGATCCCCCCGCCCATTCTGGGCAAAATCATCACCCCTAGCGCCAAAGTCAAAAGTCTTGGGATCATCTTTGACTCCGACATGACAATGAACGCACAAATAGGGGCAGTAGTCAGCGGATCTCACTATCTGCTACGCCTACTACGCAGACTCGCGTCTTTTATTCCCAAGAAAGACATAGCGGTCGTGGTGGGAGCGATTGTAAACTCCAGACTGGACTATGCAAATGCCCTTTACCTCGGACTCCCTAAGTACCAAATCGCTCGTCTTCAAGTCGTTCAAAATACGGCCGCCAGACTTGTGACTGGGAAAAAACCCTGGGAATCAATCTCACCTTCACGGAGATCCCTTCACTGGCTACCAGTTAAAGACAGAATCACCTTTAAAGCTCTCTGTCTAACGCATAGATGTATCCATGGGAATGCTCACCATTATCTATGCAAAAAATTAAAAGTTCACAATCCCAATCATATTCTACGATCCACCAATCAAAATCGGCTTCAGATACCGAAAGCCAGATACAAGTCCAAAGGAGACAGGAGATTCGCTGTCCAAGGTCCCAGACTATGGAACGCCTTACCAGCCAGCATTCGGCTGGAGGAGAACTACTTAGTCTTCAGGAGAAAGATTAAGACTCATCTCTTTTGATCTCAAAGGAGACAGGAACAACAAGCGCCCAGAGGCGATTTACTTCGCATGTGCTGCGCTATATAAAAGTTCTTCATTCATTCATTCATTGGACAATATATCTAGTATCGCAGGTAACAAAATCCTTCATCTGATATGTAGTGGATGTTACTGTAGAAGTAAAGCAACGTATCTTTCTACTTGTAAGGGTGTTAAGAAAGCACACATTACACCTTCTACAAGCATGAAACCCCTAATCTCGGGGAAGAATGAGGGTTTGGTTGGAGGGTCTGATACGTTTGGAGCAAGTTTGTTCCTAAGTGACATGGCCCCCCTGAAGACAATACCTGCCTTATCGGGGAGAGCTGGACCCAAAAGGGGATCAAAGGACGTTCCAGTGGCGATTCAGAACGTTTTTAATTTGCTTGTGCTGTACTGAATACTGGGTTGTAAACACCCATTTAAACTTAGTGTCCGGGGTACGTTTGGGTTTTTCTGAGATAATAGAAACCCTATCAAGTTTGGAAACCCGGTCTATGTCATTATCAATGACAGCAGGAGTGTACCCTTTTTCAACAAATCTAAGTTTGAGGATTTCAGCTTGTGTATAGAAATCCGTTACATTCGTACAGTTCCTCCTGATTCGAAGCAATTGACTGTAGGGCACAGATTTAAGCCACGAGCTATGGTGGAAGCTATCTGTGGAAATGTACCCGTTCCGATCGGTTGGCTTAAAAAAAGTTTTAGTCACAAACCGATTGTCAGCCACTGATATTTCAAGGTCCAAAAAATTAATCTTGGTATGGCTCAACTCATAGGTTAGAACAATACCCATCTCGTTATCGTTCAGAGTGACCATGAAATCGTGGAGTGATTCCTCGTCGCCATGCCATAGGAGGAGGATGTCGTCTATGTACCGTGCCCACAGCATCACTTCAGGTCGCTGTAGGGCATAGACGACATCCTCCTCCCATTGGGCCATGTATAGATTTGCCAGGCTGGGGGCAAATTTGGCCCCCATGGCAACACCTCGTGTTTGGAGAAAGAATTGGTCATTATACCAGAAATAGTTACCCTGGGTGGATCCATTATAAACTGTTGTTGTATCCCAGGAATTAAGTCACTGGTGGATAGAAAACGTTCAACCGTTTTGAACCCTAATTTGTGTGGAATACACGTATATAAAGATGTTACGTCAGCAGTTACTAAAATACATCCACTTTGGTAGTCTACAGATTGGAGTCTATGTATAGTGTCGCCAGTATCTTTCAAAAAAGAAGGGACACAGCGTACTAGAGGTTGGAGATAGAAGTCGATATATCTTCCTATTCTAGAGGTCACTGAATTGATTCCACTTACGATTGGCTGACCTGGGGGTTTGGTAATGTTCTTGTGAATCTTAGGAAGATAATACATAACTGGAATAGTAGTAACTGTGCCCCGTATTCCAGTTATATATTACCTTCCTAAGATTCACAAGAACATTACCAAACCCCCAGGTCGGTCAATCGTAAGTGGAACCAATTCAGTGACCTCTAGAATAGGAAGATATAGCGACTTCTATCTCCAACCTCTAGTACGCTGTGTCCCTTCTTTTTTTAAAGATACTGGCGACACTATACGTAGACTCCAATCTGTAGACTACCAAAGTGGATGTATTTTAGTAACCGCTGACGTAACATCTTTATATACGTGTATTCCACACAAATTAGGATTCAAAGCGGTTGAACGTTTTCTATCCACCAGTGACTCAATTCCTGGGATACAACAGTTTATAATGGATCTACTCAAGTTTGCCACCCAGGGTAACTATTTCTGGTATAATGACCAATTCTAGAAAAATAAAGAGGGGTTGGGACTTTGCATGAGGCATGCGGTATGCACCACCACAGGCCTCCATCCCTGCTAGGGTGCAAAAATGGAGGGTTGGGACTTTAAATGAGATGCGATTAGCGATATGCGATTAAGTATATATATGGAAAAAAAAATGACCAATTCTTTCTCCAAACACGAGGTGTTGCCATGGGGGCCAAATTTGCCCCCAGCCTGGCAAATCTATACATGGCCCAATGGGAGGAGGATGTCGTCTATGCCCTACAGCGATCTGAAGTGATGCTGTGGGCACGGTGCATAGACGACACCCTCCTCCTATAGCATGGAGACGAGGAATCACTCCACGATTTCATGGTCACTCTCAATGATAACGAGATGGGTATTTTTCTAACCTATGAGTTGAGCCATACAAGATTCATTTTTTGGACCTTGAAATATCAGTGGCTGACAATCGGTTTGTGACTAAAACTTTTTTTAAGCCAACCGATCGAAACGGGTAAATTTCCACAGATAGTTGCCACCATAGCTCGTGGCTTAAATCCGTGCCCTACAGTCAACTGCTTCGAATCAGGAGGAACTGTACGAATGTAACAGATTTCTATACACAAGCTGAAAAACAGTGAATAAAAATCCAGTGACGTAAAATCAACTGTTTCCACCTGAATTCAGGGTTGGCCAGTGAATGGGGGAAGTACGGGTGCTGCAGAAGTGGCGGGGACCCAATCAGGATTGGCGAATGCAGCAGGAAGGGCACTATGGGCATGAGAGGCCTGTCTTTGTCTTCTTCTTGGTGGCAGCAGGACACTACTTGTGCTTGCCACCTCGCCAGCTTGAACTGCACTTATGGGACTCGCCACGTCACCAAGTGTTACTGCAGTGCTGGATATATGTCCAGGATGTACTAGGCCGCTGGTGCTTGCCAGTTCACCAGAAGGAATAGCGGCGCTAGTACTACTCTGCCCCATACGAGAGCCCTGCGGTTCTTGCACCTCAGCGACAGCAGAAGATTGGGGTCTGGTACGCCTGACACTAGCAGGGACCACAACTCTGTCGTCAGAGCTATCTGTCAGGGAGCCACTGTCGTCTACAGGATCATATGAGCTAGAATTTGACAGATGCGTGACCTTCTCATCACTATCTGACAGGCTCATAAACAAGTAGGCCTCTTCATCACTGTACATTCGATTTGCCATTTTGGGCTCTAAATTTAGGGGTACAGTGGTAAGATACACAGGAAAAAAAAAGCACCTGACCTGTTAGCGACAGTCAAACGCTACCAAAAAACTGTTAGCGATTGCAGAGATCAGGCCTGACTCTGTGAATGCTGCAGTTATGTGTTTTTGTGTTTTGTGTCAGTGATCGATCGATACTGCACTTGGTTGGGCTGGGCTGGACGAAGGTGCTAAACGCAGGTGCTAGCAGGTATCTGGGCTGATCCCGCTAACAATGCGTTTTTGGGAACCCTAAACGGGGGACGCTAGTATAGATCTGATCAGATCAGCTATCGATCAGTTCAGATACTATACCACTAAGGGGGGGTGTATGGTGTGTGCGTGGGTGTTAGCGCTACTGGCACTTATCTGACGCTGCCTGGGGCGACGCAGACCCTATCTGGCGCTAAAACCAAACTTTGATCACCCGCCGGGCAATCAGGGGGTTAAAACTTTATTGCAAAAAATATGGCGGATGCCTTGATGCTATAAAAAATAAACTAGCTAAACTGCGTCACCCGTGACACTTATACTGTGATCACTGGTGACAGGGGGTAATCAAGGGGTTAAACCTTTATTGGGGGGGGGTTAGGGGGGGGTTAGGGGGGGTCCCTAGACTTATTAGGGCCTAAGGCCGCGTACACACGATCGGATATATCCGATGAAAACGGTCCGCAGACCATTTCCATCGGATATGTCTGATCGGGAGTTTGATCCGATGGCGTGTACACACCATCGGATCAAATTCCCCGCCGCCGGACGGCGCGGTGACGTAGTGGTGACGCGGCGGTGACGTTGACGCCGCCGCGTCACCGCCACGTCACCGCACCAGGAAGTAAAACACTTCCGCGCATGCGCCGAATCCATTCGGCAGCGGCGCGGCGGTGGTGGGAGCCGACATGTCTGCTGGTAAGTGTACTAACAAGCAGACATGTCGGGCGGACAGATTCCCACCGGATAGATTTCAAAGCTTGCTTTGAAATCTGTCGGGTGGAGAAATCTGTCCGCTAGCCCATACACACGAGCGGAGATGTCTGCTGAAACGGTCCATCGGACCGTTTTCAGCGGACATATCCCCTCGTGTGTACGCGGCCTGAGACTAATTACCCTAACAATTATTTTAGTCACTAATGACACTTGTACACCGATCAAAAAAAACAAACTGATTGCTGTACTGGGTGACACAGTGACAGGCAGTGAAAGGGTTAATTTGGGGGGTGATCGGGGGGTTAAATGTGTACCTATGTGACCTGGTGTCAGTGTGCTGTTGTGCAACTTACTGTTAGATGCTCTCTCCTTCTCGGTCAGGAACGAAAAAACCGACACGAGGGAGAGAGCAGCATTTCCCCTAGCAATGTTTACAAAACATTGGCAGGGGAAAACAACCATTGGCTGAGGGTGATCAGCAGGTCCAGGCCAGATTTTATTGGCCTGGACCTGATGAGTGATCGGTTCTGTATCGAATCCGATCGTCGGGAACGGCGGGGGGGCGCGCGCGCCCCACAGCCGTTAATGTGTAGGACGTAGAGCTACTGCTCCCGCGTAGCAGTGCCACCGCCCGCAGTAATATGACGGCGGGCGATCGGCAACTAGTTAACCACTTAACTTCTTAGGGACCGCCGCATGTACATTTACGTCGGCAGAATGGCACAGACAGGCACATTGGCGTACCTGTACATCCCTGCCTAGACGTGGGTTGGATCGGACTGACCACCCCCCCCCACCCCGTTACTTGCGGCGGTCCCCGTGGCTGCAGGAGCTATCCGGCATGAGGGGGCTGCTGTTCGTTTTTGTCAGCCCCCTCCGGATCGCTCCCAGCCAATCCGCGTCCTCCCTGCAGTGCACTTCCTCTGCCTATGTAATGTAAACACAGGCAGAGGAAGTGATGTCAGCTCTCCTCTCGGCGGTATTTTCAATCCGCCGGGAGGAGAGAACACATCACAAGTAAGTCGCACCAACACTACACTGAAACCACACACATAGGCACATTAACCCCTTCCGATCAACCCTGATCATATATTTACTGATAACTGCATTTAGTGTCAGAGTGACAGTTACTTGACAGGCAGTTGGTGTTAGGTCCAGGGTAGCCCCGTACCCCCCCCCCCCTGATAAAGTTTTAACCACTTGATCGCCGCCCTAGTTAACCCTTTCACCCCCTTTTGCCAGCGTCACTAAGCGATCATTTTTCTGATCACTGTATTAGTGTCACTGTTGCCGCTAGGTAGCTATTTTTTTTTATTGTGTTTTTTTTATTACTAAAGACATGTGGCTGAATACATTTTGGCATAAATGTTTGACTAAAATTTAGTTTTTTCGATTTTTCTTATAACAAAAAGTAAAAAATATTTTTTTTTTTTCAAAAATGTCGCTCTATTGTTTATAGCGCAAAAAATAAAAATAAATCGCATAGGCAATCAAATCAAATACCATCAAAAGAAATCTCTATTTGTGGGAAAAAAAGGACGCAAATTTTGTTTGGGAGCCACGTCGCACGACCGCGCAATTGTCTGTGAAAGCGACGCAGTGCCGAATTGTAGCGTATTGGTCCAGGGCTTAAGTGGTTAAGGACCCACTCATGTACATATACGTCGGTATTTTAACCACTTAACTCCCACCGCACCCCAGAATGGCACATACAGATGGGCGTATATTTACATCCTTGCCTTCTAGCGGGTCGGGGGTCTGATCGGGACCCCCTCCGCTGCGGGCGGCTTACCTCTGGGAGTGATCCATCTCGAGGGGGCGGCTGTTAGTTTCTGTCTGCCCCCTCGTGATCGCTCCCAGCCAATCCCGTCGTGTCCGTCGTGTCACTTCCTCTACCCGTAAAATGTAAACACTGGCAGGGGAATTGATGCAGCGCTCCTCTTGGCGGTATTTTCAAACCGCTGAGGATAGAAGAGTCAAAGTAAGTCACACCTAACACTACACTGACACCACACACATAGGCACATTTAACCCCTTACAATCACCCCCCCCCCACCCCCCTGTCACAGTGTCACTGAATGCAGTGAACATATATGTACTGATCACTGCATTTAGTGTCAGTGTGTCAGTTAGTGTGACAGGCAGTTAGCGTTAGGTTCAAGGTAGCCCCGTTCCCCCCCTAATAAAGTTTTAACCCCTTAATCACCGCCCTAGTTAACCCTTTAACTCCATATTGCCAGCGTCACTAAGCGATCATTTTTCTGATCACTGTATTAGTGTCTCTGTTGCCGCTAGGTAACCAAATTTTTTTTATTGCGATTTTTTTTTACTAAAAACATGTGGCTGAATACATTTTGGCCTAAATGTTTGACTACAATTTAGTTTATTCAATTTTTCTTATAACAAAAAGTAAAAAAAAAATTTTTTTTCAAAAATGTTGCTCTATTTTTGTTTATAGCGCAAAAAATAAACTCGCAGAGGCAATCAAATACCATCAAAAGAAAGCTCTATTTGTGGGAAGAAAAGGACGCAAATTTTGTTTGGGAGCCACGCCGCAGGACCGCGCAATTGTCTGTTAAAGCGACGCAGTGCCGAATTGTAAAAACGCCTCTGGGCATTTTAGCAGCATATTGGTAAACAAAAACTGTTAGTCTTGTAAACACCAAATCTGAAAAACACCCAAGGCCCAAGTGGTTAAAGGGGTTGTAAAGGTACAAATTTTTTTCCCAAATAGCTTTCTTTACCTTAGTGCAGTCCTTCACTTACCTCATCCTTCGATTGGCAGAGAGTCAGGACGCCCACTAACACACAGCTCCTTTCTCTATCTGCAATGTAGAGAGCGTCCCGACTCTACTATAGTCCAAGGGAGGGGGCGAGCGAGACACTCCACACCAGGGAGAAAGCCTTGCATTACTGTGTGGAGTTACAGACAGAACTGGAAGCGAGGATTTCTCAGAAGAAATAAGGACATTTAAAAGCAAAATCGAAGGATGAGCTAAGTGAAGGAGGACTGCACTGAGGTAAAGCCATTTAGGAAACCACTTGACAACTGGGCACTTAAACCCCCTTAAGACCAATTTTCAGCTTTCGGTGCTCTCACATTTTGAAAGACAATTACTCATACAACATTGTACCCATATGAAATTTCTGTCCTTTTTATCCCTGTAACGTGATGAACCGTGACAACCAGAGACTTTGGAAGGATGAGAGATACTCCTGTGCCAGGGACACTAATAATTCCTGGGTCTAAGTCCATCCTGTGCCCTTGTAGGCGTAGGGTGGCTAAAAAAATCATAATTCATGTATTACATGAAATGGGACATTAATAATTCATGTTTGCAGGATGTCTTGAGATATCACAAGTTGTTGGCTATTCAATGTGGGCACACATGCTTTTGAAAGGTGTTAATTGCGTCTACTCCTAGACATTACATTGTCCATTGTATAAAGGTGTTAATTCAGGTCTGCTGCTAGACCTTTCAATTGTCTGATAACACGGTTTAAAGCCTATTGATGCCCAGGTGTCAAGACCCTTTAGGGACAGTACGTCTGTCTAGATATGTGGATTGAGGTCAAGGCATTGTGTAATTGTATTTTGGAATGTGATAGATCTTGTCAGTATCGGTGCCGAAATGTCTGCTAGAGAATTAGCCATAGTGTGTGAATAGGGGGGGTGGAGATTGCATTGTCCTGTGATTAACTGTAACATGCTGTACTAGATATATAAGCAAGCTAAGAAACCAATAAAGTGTTCATTCATTTGGAAACAAGTACAGAGCTTGTGTCTCATCTTGATTATGGGAAATGGAATGGATCATGTATGCAGGATTGTCGCAGTGTGTCGGATAAGCTTGTCGTGGGTGGATGGAAGGCCGTAAACGGTGGTGACCGTTACATTGGTGGCACAGCAGTGGGATGATTCCATCTTCAGAAGGACGGCTACAAGTGCACAGGACAATGGAGACAAAGTATGAACGGCTGAAGCTCTCGACCCTCAAGGACTTACTGGAGAGCCGGGGCAGACCGGCCAGCAACCGTAAGAAAAGGGACATTATCGCTGAACTTGTCGAAATGGATAGAGCTAAGAGGCCCAGCGTAACAGGCAGGACCCCCTGAGGAAGATTTTTTTGATCGGGCTGTTAAACGTGGACTGGCACAATATGGTCCTAATCCTCCACGGGAGATCATAGACCGGGTTATGGTGGCTGTAGATGCCACCTTGCGACAGCTAAGAAGAAGTGCTGCAGCAGCTGAAGTCACAGCAGCACCAACTGAAGAGAGAGGAAAGGTGCAGATACCAGTCTCCATGGAAGAGGAATTTCAAAGGAGGTTACAAGAGATGCGGATACAGCACAGAGGACCAGTATCAGAGGAGGTCCTACTGGGATGGTCGGATGGGATTCGTTGCCTACTCTGGAAGGAAGCGCTAGCTCTGGAGCAGCAAAACCAAGTACAGGTCCTGCCCTCCATCTATGCAAGGTACTGGCCGCAGTATGACCTACGAATGCTGTTGTTGGGGGAACAACAGAAGCAGGAGTGGACAGCTGAGTTAAGCAGGCTGATCCGGGCAGAGATGCAGCTGGACGAGAGCTACAGAGCCCTCCGGTGGTATGTGGCCCAAGAGTGCCCGTGGTCAGCGGATGACAGCCCCACAGAAGGCTATGACTATGATGGCCTGGGATTGTTGTATTGGAGGATGTCCTGTGATCCCGACTTTGGGGATAATCGGGAGTGGCGATTGGAGGACATAATGTAGCACAGAGAGGAAAAATTGAATATCTCGGGAGGCCACTGGTTACAGGAAGATTTGGAATTTCTGGCCATTCAGGAATGGGATTTGGAAATCGCCTACAGACAGCTGCTAGACTCGGCTCAGCAGCAGGGTGGGGCTCCCGTTGCCTGCGACTATGAGGAAAGGTCAGATGATAACTGTGAAATCCTGGCTGATGAATCGGCAGTGGAAAATATAGAGATTGCCATCCCTAAAGCCGAAGCGGATGGTGTGGAGTTCCAGGGAGTCGGGGCGGTTGGCCCCTCTCTCCAGCAACAAGCTGAGGTGGTAAAGCTTTTACCCCCAGCTGAATCACTGGCAACAGAGCAGAGTGCCCCAGGCCTCTGCTCCCAACTAGCAGGAGAGGTAGTCCCTGTGGTAGTGGATGGGACTGTGGTCTCCCCTCACAGCAACCCAACGGAAGAGCGGCAACAGAGCAGAGTGCCACAGGTCTCTGCCCTCAAGTGGCAGGAGAGGGAGTTCCAGTGATAGTGGATGGGACTGTGGTCTCCACTCACAGAAACCCAGCAGAAGAGCTGGCAACAGAGCAGAGTGCCCCGGGCCTCTGCTCTCCACTAACAGAAGAGGGGGTTCCTGGGGTAGTGGATGGGACTTCGGTCTCCACTGACACAACCCCAGAAAATGGTTGCGGCATTGAAACAGGAGGATGTCAGCTTTGCTTTGCAAGCACCGGGGGGTTTTCACCTAGCACCAGTGGATGGGACTTCAGTCTCCACTGGTATACCCCAGGAAGGGGGGGCAGTTGGCCCAGATCCCCAACAGCATGATGGACTGAGCCTAGCCACCCTGTCTTCTCTCCAGCAGCTGAAAGGGCTCCAGGAAGAAGGGCCAGTCCAGGCCTCTCCCCAGCGGCAGGCGTGTTCTCTGAGAGAGGCAGAGGTTGGCGGGGTGAGTAATGCTCAGTTTGGAGCAATTTATTTGGGGTACGGTATGGATACCAGCATTGGAGGACTGGAACTACTGACTGACTTCGGAGTCAACCCGCTTTGGGTTCCCTCCTGTGTCCGTCTCCCACCGAAAGGGGAGAGATGTAACGGATTGACCCGTGATGCCCAGAGACTTTTGAGGGATGGGGGATACTCCTGTGCCAGCGGCATTATTAACTCCTGGGTCTAAGTCCACTCTGTGCCCTTTTGGGCGTAGGGTGGCTAATAAAATTAAATTCATGTATTACATGAGATGGGACATTAATAATAATTCATGTTTGCAGGATATCTTGAGATATCACAAGTTGTTGGCTCTTCAATGAGGACACATTCTTTTGAAAGGTGTTAATTGCATCTTTTCTGGCAGACCTTTTCATTGTGTGATAAAACTGTTTAAAGCCTTGTGTTTACACTTAAAAGATTGGGTATTCAAAATCACACGTCTCTCTTCAGATGTATTGAATTAGCATGTCAATTATGTTAGTAAAGGAATGTATTGACGCCCAGGTGTTAAGACCCTTCACCGGAGACAGTACGTCTGTCTAGATATATGGGAATAGGGGGTGGGTGCGCTAGTAAATAAACATTGATAAACACAAAAATACATAAATATGAATAAATATTGTGTTGCTAGATGATCTAGCGTGAAAGTCCATAGGGGCCTTACATGTCAAATGCTGAAAAAATCAACATAGAAGGCACACACGTGATCAGGATACAAAATTAAAATGCAAATAAATACAAGTGTGAAAAAAATTGTTCAATGTATATTCCGTGAGTCCATATAAATCTTTAAGTGAATCAGATCAGGTTCAACTGTTCTTGTGATGAGTGGTCCACCTTCACCAATACAAATATTCAGCACCCAAGGTGAATGAGTGAAATGAATCCTTACCAGATGAAAATGACCCTTAATTTGTTACCAAAAGAAGGAGTCATTAACAGCTTGTGCAGTATTGCCTGCAAATATGACCGCAGCCTGGTACTGGATGTGCTTGTATTCAGATGAGTTCCAATGGTCACATGGAATAATAGGATGATGCCAACATAGTGTAAACCAGTTTAATAAATTAAAAGAATGTATAAAATGCCGATTGGCTGCTTACATTGGATGGTGCCCCAAACCCGGCACTGAGGCTAAGTCGCGTTGGGGAGAAAATTTGCTGGTCCCGGGCGCTAGACAGATGTCTCTGGCGTGCGTTCCATTCGGTTGAAGATCGGAACCAGCGGGACAGGAAGTGACGAGTAGAGCGTGGATACGTACCGCCTCGACGTACGTTTCGTTGTGAACGCCTTCAGGAAGCGTGTCATACCACGCTAGGATTGGTTGATATATACGCCTGTCAATTAGTAGGGCGGACGTGAGGTATACTCAGCCTCAGTGACGGGTTTGTTGCTATATCGAGTCCAGCATTACATCGAATACAGCTCTTGCGTTCATATAAGTTGCCAAAATGAAAACAAATTACAAACCCCATACACATAACGGTAAAGCCCAATGTTGTTATGGTGTGGGTATTTAAAATTAATTTAAATAAAATCTGCAACCCAGTAATCGACAAGCAATGTTAATGGTCAGATATACTATGGTAAATAGGCTCTGAGCAGGATTAACTAGATAGATATCCTGTGTTGATAGAGACCGGAGTAATCTAGGTAGTATAATTGCTAATAAAAATTAAATTTTAAAAGGTATAAAATATATGAAAAAATATATGTATAAAAAAGTATATATCAATGGTAGCAAATCTAAATGATGAATGAGTCTGTAGATTGCGATTAGTCCACAATCCCAAGTCCACTCATCATGTTCTAAAACTAGAATAAATGAGCCAATAATGATTGACTCATATATTGAGGTAATGGAATGATTAATTGTTAGTCAGGAAGCAATTCAAATCCAGCTCAATATTGAGGCCTTGCGGATGCATGACCCTAAGCCGATGGATCCACATTGTCTCATTCTGAGAGATGGCTAGTTTCATATTAGTTCCCCTCCAGTGGTTAGTGATTTTGTCTATGCCACAAAAGATGAGTTTACTAGGGTCACTATTGTGATACTCGGCAAAGTGTTTTGAAACACTGTGGTTTGGAAATCCATTAATAATATTGGCTACATGTTCATTGATCCTGATTCTATAGTTTCCTAGTGGTACGTCCCACATATTGTAACGAACATGGGCATTCCAATAAATACGTGACATGATGAGTGTCGCATGTAATTAAAGGTTTTATAGTGTATTCTTTTTGTGTGACATTAGATTTAAATTTGGTAATTTTTCTCGTTATTCTACTAGTGCTCTTACAGGATCTACATCTGGTGCAGTAGTGGAACCCTGACCCATCTAAAAAGGTTGGTGGTTTAGGTGGAGGATCTGGGACATTTGGAGCTATCATATTCCGTAGTCCCGGTGCTCTCCTGTAAACAAATTTGGGTTTGGGAGGTAAAATAGTGGCCAAATCGTTGTCTTTTAAAAGGATAGGCCAATGTTTACAAAAGATTTTCTCTATGTTTTTATATTGGCGGTGGAATCCAGAGAAAAATGCTAGATCACCAGAAAATGGAGTTTTCTTTTTTGGGATCAATAGATCTTTTCTATCCATATTGGTGACTTCCAGGACGTTTTTTTCTAATATTTGTGGGAGGTAGCCCTTTTCTTTGAACTTGTCTGTCAGAATTCCTGATTGGGATTGAAAATCAATGATATCATCACAGTTGCGGCGTAGTCGCATATATTGTCCTTTAGGAATAGTGCTTAACCATTTGGGGTGATGGCAACTATTCACAGGTACATAGGCATTCCTGTCTGTGCCCTTGAAAAAAGTTTGTGTACTAATCTTATTATCTTTTTTGACCAAAGTTAGGTCCAGATAATTAATAGAAACAAGACTAGATGTTGCTGAAAATTTGAGACCATACGGATTGTGATTCATACTATTTAAAAAGCAGTTCAGAGTATCCCACGGTCCTTCCCACAGAAGAATAATATCGTCTATGTATCTCCTGTAAAATACAAGAGATACAGGGTGGTTTTGGTAGATGGACTCCTCCTCCCATTTGTTCAATACCAGATTTGCCACACTGGGGGCATATCTGGCCCCCATTGCCACCCCTTTAACTTGATTGAAAAATTGTCTTAGTGCCCAGAAATAGTTGTTACCCATTGCTTGTTGCAGTCCATCAATTAAGAATTGGACCTGGACTTCTGGTAACCTTAAGTCGGCCCTGAGCGCCAGAGTAACGGCCTCTATAGCATCATCTTGTTTAATGTTAGTGTACAGGGACTCAACGTCCACTGTCACCAGCCAAGTGCCTTCTGAAATTACTAGGGACGACAGAGACTGAATAAGATCCCTACTGTCTTTTAGATATGATTTCCCCAATATAACCAATGGTTGCAAGAACATATCTAGATATTCTCCAATTCTGGAGTATAATGAACCAATCCCACTCACGATGGGTCTCCCTGGTGGGTTGGTCGCATTTTTATGCACTTTGGGAATGATGTACAACACTGGGGTTTTAGGAACTAGATAAAGTTCCTGAAGACGTTCACAACGAAACGTACGTCGAGGCGGTACGTATCCACGCTCTACTCGTCACTTCCTGTCCCGCTGGTTCCGATCTTCAACCGAATTGAACGCACGCCAGAGACATCTGTCTAGCGCCCGGGACCAGCAAATTTTCTCCCCAACGCGACTTAGCCTCCGTTGCCGGGTTTGGGGCACCATCCAATGTAAGCAGCCAATCGGCATTTTATACATTCTTTTAATTTATTAAACTGGTTTACACTATGTTGGCATCATCTTATTATTCCATGTGACCATTGGAACTCATCTGAATACAAGCACATCCAGTACCAGGCTGCGGTCGTATTTGCAGGCATTACTGCACAAGCTGTTAATGACGCCTTCTTTTGGTAACAAATTAAGGGTCATTTTCATCTGGTAAGGATTCATTTCACTCATTCACCTTGGGTGCTGAATATTTGTATTGGTGAAGGTGGACCACTCATCACAAGAACAGTTGAACCTGATCTGATTCACTTAAAGATTTATATGGACTCACGGAATATACATTGAACAATTTTTTTCACACTTGTATTTATTTGCATTTTAATTTTGTATCCTGATCACGTGTGTGCCTTCTATGTTGATTTTTTCAGCATTTGACATGTAAGGCCCCTATGGACTTTCACGCTAGATCATCTAGCAACACAATATTTATTCACATTTATGTATTTTTGTGTTTATCAATGTTTATTTACTAGCGCACCCACCCCCTATTCCTTTTTATCTAGCACTAGGACAATTTTTCAATCAAGTTAAAGGGGTGGCAATGGGGGCCAGATATGCCCCCAGTGTGGCAAATCTGGTATTGAACAAATGGGAGGAGGAGTCCATCTACCAAAACCACCCTGTATCTCTTGTATTTTACAGGAGATACATAGACGATATTATTCTTCTGTGGGAAGGACCGTGGGATACTCTGAACTGCTTTTTAAATAGTATGAATCACAATCCGTATGGTCTCAAATTTTCAGCAACATCTAGTCTTGTTTCTATTAATTATCTGGACCTAACTTTGGTCAAAAAAGATAATAAGATTAGTACACAAACTTTTTTCAAGGGCACAGACAGGAATGCCTATGTACCTGTGAATAGTTGCCATCACCCCAAATGGTTAAGCACTATTCCTAAAGGACAATATATGCGACTACGCCGCAACTGTGATGATATCATTGATTTTCAATCCCAATCAGGAATTCTGACAGACAAGTTCAAAGAAAAGGGCTACCTCCCACAAATATTAGAAAAAAACGTCCTGGAAGTCACCAATATGGATAGAAAAGATCTATTGATCCCAAAAAAGAAAACTCCATTTTCTGGTGATCTAGCATTTTTCTCTGGATTCCACCGCCAATATAAAAACATAGAGAAAATCTTTTGTAAACATTGGCCTATCCTTTTAAAAGACAACGATTTGGCCACTATTTTACCTCCCAAACCCAAACTTGTTTACAGGAGAGCACCGGGACTACGGAATATGATAGCTCCAAATGTCCCAGATCCTCCACCTAAACCACCAACCTTTTTAGATGGGTCAGGGTTCCACTACTGCACCAGATGTAGATCCTGTAAGAGCACTAGTAGAATAACGAGAAAAAATACCAAATTTAAATCTAATGTCACACAAAAAGAATACACTATAAAACCTTTAATTACATGCGACACTCATCATGTCACGTATTTATTGGAATGCCCATGTTCGTTACAATATGTGGGACGTACCACTAGGAAACGAAGAATCAGGATCAATGAACATGTAGCCAATATTATTAATGGATTTCCAAACCACAGTGTTTCAAAACACTTTGCCGAGTATCACAATAGTGACCCTAGTAAACTCATCTTTTGTGGCATAGACAAAATCACTAACCACTGGAGGGGAACTAATATGAAACTAGCCATCTCTCAGAATGAGACAATGTGGATCCATCGGCTTAGGGTCATGCATCCGCAAGGCCTCAATATTGAGCTGGATTTGAATTGCTTCCTGACTAACAATTAATCATTCCATTACCTCAATATATGAGTCAATCATTATTGGCTCATTTATTCTAGTTTTAGAACATGATGAGTGGACTTGGGATTGTGGACTAATCGCAATCTACAGACTCATTCATCATTTAGATTTGCTACCATTGATATATACTTTTTTATACATATATTTTTTCATATATTTTATACCTTTTAAAATTTAATTTTTATTAGCAATTATACTACCTAGATTACTCCGGTCTCTATCAACACAGGATATCTATCTAGTTAATCCTGCTCAGAGCCTATTTACCATAGTATATCTGACCATTAACATTGCTTGTCGATTACTGGGTTGCAGATTTTATTTAAATTAATTTTAAATACCCACACCATAACAACATTGGGCTTTACCGTTATGTGTTTGGGGTTTGTAATTTGTTTTCATTTTGGCAACTTATATGAACGCAAGAGCTGTATTCGATGTAATGCTGGACTCGATATAGCAACAAACCCGTCACTGAGGCTGAGTATACCTCACGTCCGGCCTACTAATTGACAGGCATATATATCAACCAATCCTAGCGTGGTATGACACGCTTCCTGAAGACGTTCACAACGAAACGTACGTCGAGGCGGTACGTATATCCACGCTCTACTCGTCACTTCCTGTCCCGCTGGTTCCGATCTTCAACCGAATGGAACGCACGCCAGAGACATCTGTCTAGCGCCCGGGACCAGCAAATTTTCTCCCCAACGCGACTTAGCCTCCGTTGCCGGGTTTGGGGCACCATCCAATGTAAGCAGCCAATCGGCATTTTATACATTCTTTTAATTTATTAAACTGGTTTACACTATGTTGGCATCATCTTATTATTCCATGTGACCATTGGAACTCATCTGAATACAAGCACATCCAGTACCAGGCTGCGGTCGTATTTGCAGGCATTACTGCACAAGCTGTTAATGACTCCTTCTTTTGGTAACAAATTAAGGGTCATTTTCATCTGGTAAGGATTCATTTCACTCATTCACCTTGGGTGCTGAATATTTGTATTGGTGAAGGTGGACCACTCATCACAAGAACAGTTGAACCTGATCTGATTCACTTAAAGATTTATATGGACTCACGGAATATACATTGAACAATTTTTTTCACACTTGTATTTATTTGCATTTTAATTTTGTATCCTGATCACGTGTGTGCCTTCTATGTTGATTTTTTCAGCATTTGACATGTAAGGCCCCTATGGACTTTCACGCTAGATCATCTAGCAACACAATATTTATTCACATTTATGTATTTTTGTGTTTATCAATGTTTATTTACTAGCGCACCCACCCCCTATTCCAATTTCAGGTAATCATTGATTATTTTAGGGTAGCAGCTCTTTAATTTAGTAACACAGAATTTTTTTGGCGCGAGATACCATTTGTACACATGTCTAGATATATGGGTTGAGGTCAAGACATTGTGCGATTGTATTTTGTTTGAATTCTATTGATAAAGGAATGTGATAGGTCTCATCAGTATTGGTGCCGAAATGTCTGCATAGTAACTAGCCATAGTGTGTGATGAGGGGGGGTGGAGATTGCATTGTCCTGTGATTAACTTTAATATGCTGTACTGGATATATAAGCAAGCTAAGAAACCAATAAAGTACTCATTCATTTTGAAACCAGAAAGAACGGAGCTTGTGTCTCTTTATTCTGGGAAATGGAATGGATCATGTATGCAGGATTGTCGCAATGTGTCGGATAAGCTTGTCGTGGGTTGATGGAAGGTCGTAAACGGTGGTGACCGTTACAGATGTGTTTTCATGCGTATGGCACAGACATCGCATGTGATCTGAACAGCAATGCGGTGCGAATCACAGGAATTTGGAGTGTACAGTGGTAAGTAGTACGTACAGGATGGTGTCAGGATAGTGGACAGTGTCAAATTATTTTTTTATTTTACAATTTAATTTTTTTTGTTCAAAAGTTTTTTTGGGACCAGTGGATTTTTATTTGTATTCATTTTTAAAATTGTATTTCTTTAATAATTTGTTTTACATTTTTTTTGTATTATTGATGGGAGGGTGGAGTTTTATTTTTAAAATATGTTTTTTCACAGTGCTTTTGGGAAAGGGGTGGGGGATGAGGCAGTGGTTGGTGTCGGTAAGGCAATGGTCAGTGGTCGGTGTCAGTGGTCAGTGGGGTTGGGAAGAAGACAGAGGGATGGGGGTTGTGAAGAGGACAGAGGGATGCCGTGGGAAGAAGACAGAGGGGGACGTTGTGGCGGTCAATAAGGCCCAGAGGATAGAAGATTAGGCACTTCCTAATGGCTCAGTCCCTGGGAATAGTAATGGATAATGACCAACAGGCCCTCTTACCAGACCCAGCGAAAATCGCAACAGTGATCCCTCTGGCTGGATGTTTGCTCACTCTGGGTTGCCCGGGGTGACTCTAATCAGAAGTGTAGCATGTCTGTATCCTGGCAGTGGCTTGGTCTTTCTACCTCTCTGGTGGTGTGGGTACAACGTGGCTCCATATCTGGTGGTGCAGTGTGGCTCTCTGGTGGTGCGGGCACAGGGGTACAGTGTGGCTCCCTCTCTGGTTTCCCTCAGCACAGTATTCTCCTCTTCTAACACCCCCTCCTTCCCCCCCCATCACAGCACTTGCTTGGTGTCTATGGACACACTGGGGCCGGAACTACAGTTCCCATGATGCCCCCAGAGTCTTCTGATAGGTCCTCTGCTTTGGCCAATCATTTGCCAGAGAACTCTATTTGCAGAGTTCTCTGGCAAATAGAGCAGCAGCAGCGCTGTGACAGGGAGAGGAGAGCTGCGGGCTGTCTGCATCTCCCCTGCCACCCCCTCTCATTCTGTAAGCCAAAGGGAGAAGAGAGCAGCTTCAATTGAATTTGCAGCGCCGCCGCCCAGCTTTCTACCTGCCGTTTCCCCTCCCCATGATTGGCCACAGCAGAATCACGGTCGTAGGGGGGGCCTGCATGCGGGAGGCGAGTGCCATTTTCGTGAGGGGGGGTGGTGGCCCCCCGTAAAGTGCCGCACTAGGCCTGGGCCTTGTCGGCCGAGGCCAGAATACATCCCTTGCACAACCAATCCTGTTACAATAGGTGTGTGTACAGGGTGGTACACCACAATCACCCCATGCAGTGCCAATTCCCTTTGTTGCACCACCGCTCAATAGCTCAGCATAAATGTTTACACCAACAGATTTGTCAGAAAGACTTTAATTTTCCATTCAGAATCATCCTTTTGTATAGCACACTATACTATAAAATTCTCCTCAAATGCAGGTCATTGCTTGCAACCAAGATTTTGTTACACTTGCACACACACAAGAGAAGTATTTCCCAACAAATCTATTCAAGACTATGTTGCAAAAACAAATGCACCCCAATAAAAAAAGTCTTAGGCCCCATGCACACGGGACGCCGGTGCAAACTCTACTAAACACACGTTTTAAAAAGGCTAAAACCAGCGTTTAAAACGCCCGTTTTGTCGCAGCATTTTACTGCGTTTATAAGCGTTTGGTTAACATACATAAGACCTTCCCTAAGCTCAAAAAACAGTATTTAACCATTTCAGCCATTTTGTGAGACCAACATGAGTAGCAGCTAAGAGCAGCAGTGTACTTGTATTTAGCATGTCACTTGCCACAAGCTGCGGATTGTCAACTTGCCACACTACCTGGCCACGTGACTTGCCACAAGTTGTGAATGTCCACTCACGTCACATTTCCACGTCACTTGCCACGTCACCTGCCACAAGTTGTGGATTGTCCACATCTCCTGCCACGTTGATTGGCCACAAGTTGTGGATTGTCCACTGGCCACAAGTTGTGGATTGTCCACTGGCCACAAGTTGTGGATTGTCCACTGGCCACAAGTTGTGGATTGTCCACTGGCCACAAGTTGTGGATTGTCCACTGGCCACAAGTTGTGGATTGTCCACTGGCCACAAGTTGTGGATTGTCCACTGGCCACAAGTTGTGGATTGTCCACTGGCCACAAGTTGTGGATTGTCCACTTGCCACAAGTTGTGGATTGTCCACTTGCCACAAGTTGTGGATTGTCCACTTGCCACAAGTTGTGGATTGTCCACTTGCCACGTCACCTGGCCACATGTGGATTGTCCACCTGCCACGTCACCTGGCCACAAGTTGTGGATTGTCCACTTGCCATGTCACCTGGCCATGTTACCTGCCACAAGTTGTGGATTATCCACAGGCCAAATCACCTGGCAACGTCACCTGCCACAAGTTGTGGATTGTCCACAATGCAATGCAAGCAATTACAGTTTGTTTTTTTAATGGTTTTTCCATCATTTGTCATCATTTGAGATTTCTAATGTAAAAAAATAGGTCACCTTTAAAAAATCCTATAAACGAAATAACGGCAAAACGCTGGTACAGCGTTTTGCTGCGTATAGCAGCGTTTTGCATCTGAAACGCGACTGCCTAAAAAAACGGCAATAAACAAGATTGTGTGCATGGACACAGAACATTGAATGTGTTCAGGGGCAGTTGAAAAAAAAAAAAAAAAAAAAAAAACTGTCCAAATGCCTCTGAACTCGAGTTTATCAGCGTCTCGTGTATGGGGCCTAAGGCCACTGTTGCATTTCAGAACAGGGTGAACGTGATTTAGTGGCAAAGTAGGTCTCCTGATCTGAATCCAATGGAACACCTATAAATGAAATATAATTAGGACTCCAATCCAACGTAGCTTTATTGTAAAAAAAAAAAAAAAAAAGGAAACAGCGTTTACTAAAGTTAGTGTGAAACACGTCAGCTGTCCTAGGTTCTGTTGCTGTGATTTGTAGTGCCCGTTTCCAGTTTTTTTTTACAATAAAGCTACGTTGGATTGGAGTGCGGTTGTCCTAATTATCTTTTGTTTCCAATTGCCATGTGCATTGTCAGCACCCTCGGTTTCTGAGAAAAAGATTTTAACCAAACGATACCTGCCTGGAGCAGCAATTTGTCTCTAGAGTTCTTGGATTTTGCAATGGAACACCTATGGGGAATTCTGAAGAGAAAAGGTTGGGCATCACTCTCCATCCAGCATCCAAAAAAAGATAATTCTTGATTGGAAAGGGATACTGTAGCTGTTGCAATATGTCACCAGCTGGTTCATTCCATGCCTAGAAGACTTGTTGCTGTCCTTACAAATCATGGCGGCTATACAATATACTAGCCAATGTTTTTGCTGTGGGGTGTATTCATTTTTGCATTAACCAATTCGCATAAAACTAAAGATTTTGTAATTCAAGTTATATTAACCCAGTGTTTCCCAATTCCAGTCCTCACGCCCCCCCAACAGGTCATGTTTTCAGGATTTCCCTCAGATGAAAAGGCTGTGGGAATTACTAAGGCAGTGAAACTGATCAAATCACCTGTGCAAAATAATGGAAATCCTGAAAATCTGACCTGTTGGGGGGGCGTGGGGACTGGAATTGAGAAACACTATATTAACCTTACCTTCATGCAATATGCTAAACCAGCCCTCAAAATTTACACTCGCCTGCTCACATTTTGCAAGTAAATTTTGAGGGCTGGGTGTGTGCTGCCTGGGAGCAGGGGGGCGAGCAAGGAGAGGAGAGTCACGTTGCCGTCACCGCCTGTTTTTTCAGAGTGCGGGGAACATAACAGCTTTCAATTCAATAGCTGCGTTCCCCCTCCACTCACCGTCATAAAGCCCCTCCCCTTGTCCGGGCACTTTTATAGACAGATCACCCATCCCAGGATTGGATGATCTGTCTATCAGTTTCCCGGACAAGGGGGAAGGCGCTGTATATGACGGCTCGCAGCAGGGAACACAACTATTGAATTGAAAGCCGTTATGTTCCCTGTGCTTTGAACAACCAGGCAGCACCGCCTTCTCCTCTCTTACCCAGCACAGTCTGGTTGCAATATGGGGACTCTGGCTGCAATATGGGGACTGACAAAGTTAATAATATTTATTTTTATAACTTAATTCTGCATAAATCATTTAAGTGTAATTTCATGAGTTAAATAAGGGCGTGTTTAGAGGCAAGATTAGGGGGCAGGACATGGTAGGGGTTGGGCGGGGCAACTGGTGGCAAGTACGCCTTGAGGCCTGGCTAGTAGTTCAGGACTTGAAATTTTGAGCCCTGAGCTAAACAAATGTTCTATAAAAAAAACTCAGTTTTGTCAATTTTGGAAATTGAGATAATCGATTAAAATTTCAAAAAAGGGGTGTACTCATTTATGCCGAGCACTGTACGCACACACGCATGTGAGCTTTGGGGGTGCACACCCTAATGCAATAGGCTGCACACACACCTATGCCTGTTAAATTTCTTGCTTCCAGACAATACAAGAGAACCATTTCAGGAGGGGGTGAAGCAGCCAAGTTTGGGACACACATTGCCCCATCCCCAACACACCCCAACTTTGTAGCACCAACAATCTCATCCACACATCTTTCACCACGTCAGAATATTGGGCAAAAGGATATCGGCAAGAAAATGGTTCCCCCTCATTACACACACAATAAAAGTTTTAACATAAGCCAGGCTGTAGCACCATCTAGTAGAAAAATAGGGCACCCACACATGGCATAAATAAAATTTTATTGTCCTCCGACATGACCAGAATAAATAAAAACAGATTGTCTTCTTGACATGACCACATTCTCAGAGCTCTTTGGCAAAAAAAAAAAAAAAGCAAAGCACACACATTTGCTATAAATAAATCTGGAAATGTTCCAACATGAACATTTTTAAGCAGGCCTTAAATTTCTCAATTATAATGAGGTCTGCAGAATCACCTGCCGCTTTCCATCTTTTATAACTTAAGCAAAGGTGGACCTCATTTGTCAAATTAATATTATTACAAACATCCAAGCTGATGTGGTCTAAAGATTTAGAAATCCGATACCTCTCAATAAGTTTTAGATACTGATAAATTGATGAAGATTCATTTGCAGACCTTTAAGCCACCTTTCTCAGCATGGGCAGATACAAGCTGGAAGAGGTTACTGAGGTTAACTTCTGGCTCCACAGGATCACGTAACAGACGTTCATTGAAGAGTATGGACAGGTTACTCTCCAGGATTGTTTTACTTCGGAAGCAAAGTTTCTGATTAAATAGATGACTCAGATCTTCCTCCACTACAGGGATTTGGCAGAGGGCTCCTCTTAAATGCTTCTTTGATGGCTTAAAGTTGAATTTGAGCTGTGGAGACATTGTAATGAGAAGAGATCACAATTGGCATAGTTGTTCGTTCCTAAATTAAGGGGTTATCAAACCATTCATATACATAGCTAGACTTAAAAGGAGTTGTAAACAACATTGTTTTGCTAAAATGACCGTTTACAGGGTATAGAGATAGTTAACCGATTCCTTTTAAAAACGATTAAAAATAGATAAGAATCAATCATAATGTACCTGTAGTTTCTAGTTTCGTTTTTGCATGTTTCCTGCCTCTCTGCTTTACAGAGCAGTGATGGTTTGGAAAAAAAAAAAAAACTGATTGGTGCTGTGGGGTTTTAGACACACCGTAAATCACACCTCCTTGGTTAGTGATCACAGAGAGAAAGCTCCCAGTACTGTGGTTATCAGGAAACAGACAACCAGCAAGTGTGGAGATCAGAGAAGAATTACAGCAACTTGAGAGCAAAAACGATCAATGAGGACATGAAAACAGCACTGCATTAAGGTAAAGGAAGCCATTAAGCTACCTGGGTCAGACAGACATTTTTATTGCAAGGCTGGTTTTAGAAAATTGAACCCTCATGGCATTCTGGGGTATTCAAGTCTGATACTGCTGGCCCCGACAACCCACTTCATAGGGTATCCTTTATGACATGTCCTCTCCCCTTCGTGACAGACTTATAGTAAAAGTTGGGGTATTTTGTACATTGAGTGCTTTGTCCTGGAGGAAAGGATTATGAATGTTTGCACAACTAATTATCGCAGTAGTACAAAAGATTAGAACTTCAGACCATTCAGGATTAGCAAGTGCTTTTACTTATCTAAACATTTTTGAAAAACTGTCAGTTAACAGACATGTGGCCACACATGTTCCAAATGCCAAAAGCGTAGCTAGAACCTTTAGGGCCCTAGTGCAAATAACCATGAAGGGCACCCCTGACCTACTGGTCACGGGCCCATTTACTCAGGTCCTGCAGCGGGACCCTTTCACATGTTCAGTGGGACAGCTTGCATCTGTCAAAAGTAAAATTTGGTCCCAATGAAAGACTGGAGCCACAGAAGGTAGTTACTTATGTAGGACTACTCTGGCTTTGACACCAGTAAAGTGAGTAAAATATAAAAATAAAAAAAAATATTATATAGAAGGTGCAACTCCTACAAATAGCAAAGTAAAAAAAAAAAAAAAAAAATCATTAAAGTTTCACCCACCACCAACTATACAATTTTAAAAAGACCTTGTGGTCTCTTGACACCTGAAAAATACTAGCATTGCATGATTTTTAGCCATTCTTAAAAAACACACCCCCACACCTACCTTTCAGTAGTATCACAGAATATAGCATAACCGCCAAACAATTACCAAATAAAAAAGGTGCTCCAGGGCAACACATAGCAGCTTACTGGCAGCACAAAAGAACAGGTAGGTGGTGCCATTGCATTGGCACAAAAATCAGAATCAGCAGAGATGAGCAACGCATGGCTGGTAAAGTGTGTGGACCAATCCCCCCCCCCCCCCCCCCCGACAGGAAAAACGGCAAGTGCCTGTGCATTGTTGAGTATTAGTGTCAGGAAGCTAGTTGTTGCCAATTGGACAGAGCATAATCCCCATTAGTAGGTACGATGACCGGCGGGGTTGGAGATGCGACCGTGTATATCTAGCAGTATATATGCGTTCCTTGATCATATGATAGAGGGCAAATGCTGCAGTGCAAAAATGTAAGCACATTGTTTCCCTGGATGACTGACTAGGTTCTGAATCTAGGGAAGCAACTGTCAACACTGAAAATCTTTATCCCAAAGGAGAGCTGAGAATGTACCTGGCAGGTGCCAGCATAGAGGTGGGTGGAGAGAAAGTTGTGCAGGCACCAGAGAAGAATAGGGAGAGAAAGCAGAATTGGTGCTAGTCTATTAAGGCCCTGTGAAGCCAGATGCTACACTTAAGAGTCCCTAAAGTGCAGTGTGCAAATTAGTGATACTTGCTAAAATGAATAAATAACCAATACAACAGAGTGCTATACAATCCAAAGTGCTACAGTGCCTGTGCAAATTATTATACATACATATTATGATGAACTCCAGAAAGCAATTAAGACCTCTAAATTAATTAGGTAAAGCCTCAGGCCCAGACGGGTTCTCGATATAGTATTATAAGAAATTTCTTCCAACCTTAGGCCCTTATATGGTGGAACTATTTAATAAAGTTTTGAAACATCCTTCCCCAAAGATACTTTAAAAGCACAAGTCACTGTAATTTTCAAGGAAGGAAAGTATCCCACTTGCTGCAGTAGCTATAGACCAAATAACTCTTGAACTGTGACCTTAAATTATTTACGAAGATAATTGCAACCATTCCAACCAGAGAAGCTTGTGATAATAAGAATAAAGTATTAAACCTTATTCATGTCGCACAGTAGACGCATACTTTGTGCGTTATGAGAAGTATAGATGCGGAAAAGGCATTTGATAGTTAATTGGACATTTTTAATGGCAGTCCTGCGCCATATAGGTCTGGGGGAACATATGATGCAATGAATATCCAAGATCTACTCACACCCAACAGCCCAGGTCAAAGTTAACAGTTTTATCAGACCCATTTTCCATCTCAAATGGGATGAGGCAGGGGTGTCCACTATCCGTTACTTTATTCTTTCCCTTGAGCCTTTTTTGTGTAGGATACGTCTGAACCCAGACATTACCGGAGTTGGTGTGGAAGAGGAGCAACATAAAATCTCAGCTTTTGCAGATATGCTCTTCTTCCTCACCAACCCTGTGGTTTTGCTGCCGAATCTTATGCGCAAATTTGAGACTTATGGTCAACTATCTAATCTACGGATTCATTTGAATAAATCAGAGGCAATGGGGGTAGGCGTACCCATCGAGAAGCTACAGACCTTAGACAAATTTCAGGCTCAAGTGGACAGATACAGCCTTAAATATATCCCCTCTAACACAAATCTTCGAACTTAACTTCCCCCACTATTGGTTAGAACACGTATTTTGTTAGAGACATGGAATCGGGGACTGCATTAGAGGTTTTCTAGATGCAATCTCTTAAAGATGAGTATTCTAACCAAGTATCTATTTCAAACTCTGCCGATCAAGATGCCATCTCAATACCATAAACAGGTTCATTCCCTGTTTATTAAATTTATATGGGCACATAAGAGACCACGCACTCCCAGACTCAAATTATCTCGACCTTAACATAGTGGAGGGATTGCATTTCCAGATGTACTTAAATATTACCAGGCGGTACACATATGGGGAGACTCAGACTGGAGCTGACATTCAATAGACAAACTCTGGGTTCGGATTGAACAAGAGAAAACTGATGTTCTATTGAAAGGAGCACTATGGTGTTATGATAAGCTATCGCCATGGACTCGCCTCTGATGTCTATCCTCGGGAATCCGTGATTCCCTCCAGGTTTGAGAGATTATCACTTCTCCAATCTTCGACAAACGAATCGCTTTCGAGCATCACAATTCCTAGCATCAGATGGTTGGTCATCCATAACGGCCCTAATGGAACCGGCAGGCCCCTTCCGTTTACCTTTTTGGAACGCTCTGCAGCTCCACCACTTTCTTTATACACTTAAGTCACCAGAGAGGTTTAGACAACAATTAACCATATTCGAAGAATACTGCATGAAGGAGGGGAATTTGACACAAACAAACACTCTAAAAAATGTACACTTTATTGATTTCCCATCCGCAGAGAAAGAAAGAAAAGAGAAAAAGACTAAGTTTGAAACTAGCCAAAGACAAAAAATATGATCGATCTCTCGCTGAAATCATCTATATGTACTAAGATTTAGTAGATGAAATAGTACCATCTTGTTAGTATTTTATAATTCAACTCCAGTCCTCAAGTACCCCCAAGAGATCATGTTTTCAGGATTTCCTTCAGATGAAATGGCTGTGGCGATTACCAAGGTAGTGATCAAATCACCTGTGCAAAATATTGGAAAACCTGAAAACCATAATTTGTTGGGGGTACTTGAGGACTGGAGTTGAGAAACCTTGCTCTACGCCAGGAAATTCCAGGATCACTGGGACAGTGGTGGAAGTCACCTGTATTTGTCAACCAGGAGCAAAAAGTTTTCCAAACTTAAGTCAATTTTCTTAGATACTCTTCTGAGCGGGAAGCCCATTACAATTACCAAAACACCCAAGGGTGGGAAGTAGGCCTGCCACCCTAAAAGACTTCCCAGAAAACACCATTACCAGCAAGTGTCTCTGGTCGTGCTCTCCAGTCATCTTCCAGGACGGCACAGGCCTATCTGGTTGGATGACTGCCTGCAAGACTTTTCTGCCAAATGCCAGGTTCTGAGGCAACAACAGTTCCACTCTGTAGGGTCAAGAAGGCTTGTCCATGGGGCTACTCTGCAGATTTGTTCTATTGATGCTCCAGCCTTCTCTGCCCAAGATACCGCAAGCGATCTTTTGGAGTGAGCTTCAAGGTGAACCTGACTGGCAATGGCCTGTCTGATCCACCTGGCTATCTGACCAGACGCTTGCCCTCCTTTCTTCTGAACATGGAATAAAACCAAGAGGTTAAAAAAAAAAAAAAAAATACCAACAACACGTAAGAGCCAGGTATGTCTATTATGTGTGTTTTTTTAGTTGGAGGACAGGGTTATTCTTAGACTGGATCCCCTGTACCTCAAAGTTGTCTCTCATTTCCACAGATCACAAAAGATCGTTCTCCCATCTTTCCAGAACCCAAAGAATGAACGGGAAAAACATTATCTGTTCGATGTCAGGCGGTGTCTGACATACCTGGAAATGGCAAGAGAATTTAGAAAGTCAAATCACCTCTTGGTTTTATTCGGTGTTCAGAAGAAAGGAGGGCAAGCGTCTGGTCAGATGATAGCCAGGTGGATCAGCTATCCTCCTAGCCAAAGAAATGGCTAGTAGTAAGGCCAACTTAAAATTATAATTTAACTGAAACTTGATCCGCTGGTTCGAAGGAGGCTTTAGACAATGCCTCCAACACCAGGGTTAGATCCCAAGGTGGGAAACCATTTTACCAGGGTCAATCTTTCCCTTGCTAACACATCTCTTGACCAGAGGATCCATCGCAAGCCTCTGTTCCAAAAATAAAGGCAGGGCTGCTACCTGGACCTTGAGGGTGTTTAACACCACACCCTGGTCCACTCCTGCCTGTAAAAAACACACAAAAAACAAACAAAAAAAAACTACTGGCACTGTTAGAGAAGACACTTTTTCTGGTAACACACACACACACACACACACACACACACCTTTCTTGTGACAGTCTTCCTGTTGGCCAGACGAGGCTCAATCACTCTGGACATCCTCTTCCTGAGGATCTGCCTTTCAAGAGCCAGGCTGTCAAACAGAAGAACCCTGGGTCAGGGTAACCGACTGGTCCTTGCAAGAGTAAATCCTTCATATTCAGGAGGTGCTGCAGGAGAGACACTGGCCACCTCTTCAGAAATGGAAACCAAGTCCTTCTCAGGCACCATGAGGCTACTAGCATCAGGCCGATTTCTGACTAGGCTAGTTTCGATAGGACCCAAGAGAATAATCCTGGGGGGATGCGCACGCTAGATTTAAATCTCAATCCTGGGCCAGCGCATTCACCACCTCCAATCCCTGATCCTGAGAGGAAGAAAATACTGCCTCACCTTTTTGTTTCTCCTGCAGGCAAAGAGGTCTATCTCCAGAATACCAAACAGCTGCATTGACTGAAAAAAATAAATCCATTTAGTTACCACTGCTTGATGGCTGGTCCGTCAACCGAGAAAATCTGCCTCTATTGGCAGTTTCTCTTATGTGGATCGCCAAGAATGTTGCCATAGTGACTGCCGCCATAGTGACTGCCGCCATAGTGTCTGAAAGGCTCTGAACCTCCCTCCCTAGAATCCTGTCCGTGAACACCCTTAGGGCCTGTCCCACCACCAGAAGTTCTTTTTGTTGGAAGAGGCTTTTGTATACACTGGGTCTCAAGCTCCCTGGTCCTGGAAGTCCTTCAGATGTGCTCCCCACCCTCAAGAACTTACCTCTTAGCAGCCTGGCTGGGAACCACTGCACCCAAGATCAACCCAATGCTAACCTGTTCGCATCGAGCCACCACTTTAATGGGTCTTTTACTTACGAGACACCTTCCCATCCACGGACTCCCTCCTGTCCCAAGGAAAGCAGGAAGAACTGATGTTTTCTGGAGTGAAGCTGTGCCCAAGGAACACAGATGCAGGAAGTCGTCAGCCCCAACACATTAATGATGTGCCTACGGTAACATTCTGATCTCTAATCAATTTGAAAATGCCCCTGTCAGCTTTGCAACATTTTCTTCTGGGAGAAGCAACATTTGAGCCCTAGAATCCACAAGATATCCCAAAAAGAACTTTTTGGGATGGCTCTAGGAAGCGCTTTTCTTGGTTGACAATCCCTCCGAAGGTTTCCAGGGTAAAAAAAACAAAAAACAAAAGAAAAAACAACCTTCTCCAAGTCAACCCTTAGTTGCTGCTGCGAATGGGCATAGACCAGAAGGTTATCTAGGTACAGGATCAGAGTTCCCCCCTGGAGGTGAAGGTGTTTTACTGGCTCTGCCAGTATCTTGGTAAAAAAAACCTTGGGCTTGCTGCCAGGCCTAAGGGGATGGTATTCTGAGAATACGGGGACATGGAGGCAAGCATCCCTGGGAGCATCCCAGCATGATGAAGACCCCTTTTGAAAAGGTGTTTTTTGGACACTGTAGATATACTCCACGTGGAACCTTTTGTACAGCAGAAACTTTTGTTTTTTGGAGATTTATGATCAGGCGAAACTTTCCTGAGGGTTTTTGGACCACAAAAACGTGGGAATAAAATCCCTGGCAAACCTGAGCCACTGGGACCGGGGCAATTACCTCCTGTAATGCCAATTTTCTGGTATCACCTTTAGTCCCTCGGCTCTTAGCTGATCGCTGGGCAGGGAAGTTCAAATAAAATTGGACGCAACCGATAAACCCTTCATAACAGTTCCCAAAGATCTGTTCCCATTGGGGTAGAAGGTGCAAGAGTTCTCTTTTTCTGCAGAACTTGAAAGCACTTAGTCCAGACCTGAACCAAAACAGGGAGCCCACAAATGGCAGATCACAGAGCTGGGATCTAAATGTGTGGTCTCCCTTCCAAGACTTGACCCAAATGGCCCTCCTAGCTGAATTCAGCAGGGCTGCAGACTTAGTGACTGTCCCAACTGTCTCCACAGTAATGTCTGCCAAGTACACTACCGCCATGCAGATAACATCGAGTGCAACACCTGCTTAGACTTGGCTTTCTCCTCAACGAAGGAGTTGCAACCTTAAAAACAACCGCCTGCAAAACTTTGCGGCCAAAGAAAGCATCCACAGATGCATGCACGACAACCTTGTAAAATTTAGTGAAGGTGGGAACGGACGACCAGGTCGTCGCCTTGCACACCGGCGAGACAGCCGCTTGATGTCGGAAGGCCCAGGAAGCACCTATTGCACTGGTTAAATGTGTTGTGACAAGAAAGGGAGGTGCCTGCCCCTGTAGGGCATAAGTCTGAATCACGATCTGTGATCCACAGAGAAATGGTGGCCAACTAGACCGCCAGGCCCTTCTTTGGACCAGTCACTGATACAAACAGTGAGTCTGATCCACCGCTTTATACTTGGAGGATCAAGTTAGGGGACTTGCAAGACAAGGCTGCCAATTCAGAAACCCTCCTGACTGATGCAATAGCCACCAGAAAGTGTCAAAAGGGTAATCTCTCTGATGTTCTCAAGGGGAGGTTTCTGAAGTGCCGAGAGCACCAGATTCAAATCCCACTGGGGTAGTGGTGAAGAACCAGAGGGGCCACATGTCAAAACCCTTGCACAAACATTCTCACCAGTGGATGAGCTGCCAAGGGTTGTTGAATGAAAACAGCCAAGGCTGAAATCTGCCCCTTATGGTGTTTAGGGCAAGTTTTTGATCCACCCCACGCTGTAAAAACAGCAGGATCCTGGAAACCGAATAAGCCCGTGGGCGCCACTCCATCTCCTCACACATGGAGATGTAGGCCTACCACGTGCAATGATAGATCTTTCGAGAAGATGACTTCTGTGACCTCAGCATGGTGGAAATTACAGAGTCAGACACACCTCAGTCCCTCAGTACCTGACTTTCAACAGCCATGTCGTTAAAACCAGCGACTAACGCAGGATGAATAGGACCTGCCACCAGGCATACAAGGTCGGTGTACCAAGGGAGCCGAGGCCAGTCTGGAGAAATTCGAATCACCGGGATCCCCTCGGTCTCCACTCTGCGAAGCAGACGAGGAAGAAGCTTCAGCAGGGGAAAGCATATCAGCCGATACTGTCCCCATGGAGCCAATGCGTCTGTCGTGTCCACCCAGGGATCCTTGGACCTGGCCACAAACCTCAATACCTTCTGATTGAGTCGAGAAGCCAGGAGATCCACGACTGGCATGCTTCATCTCTGGCAAAGTAGCTGAAACACATCCAGGTGTAGTGACCATTCTCCTTGGTCCAACATCTGGCGACTTAGGTAGTCTGCTTGCCAGTTTTCTACGCCCGGAACGTATACAGCCATCAGGGTCAGTACGCTCTGTTCTGCCACCGAAGGATGTGGGCGACCTCCAATGCTGCAGCGGAGCTTCTTGTTCCTCTATGATGGTTGACATACGCCACCACCATGACTTTGTCCAACTGGATCATGACTGGACTTCCCTAAAGCCTCAGAGACCATGTGGAGAGGCACAGTCTGATCGCCCGGAGTTCCAACACATTGATCAGCAGACAAAATTCCCCCTGCATCCAATCGACCCCATGTTGACTGATGTCTGTTGAAATCACCGTCCAGTAAAAAAGGAAAAAAAAAACTACTTCCTAGACCGAAGGGCCGGAGATCTCAGCCACCATACCGGGGAAGCCCTGACTAGTTGACTCACCCGGATTTGACAATCCAGAAACAACGTCCCATTTGGACAGGATTTCCTTCTGCAAAACACGTGTGAAATTGAGCATACGGTACCGCCTCGAAGGTGGCCACCATTATATCCAGAACTCGCATGCAGAAGCGCAGTGTGGACCACCTGCAGGATGCCAACAGCTTCACCGCTGTAACGGGAGTCACTTTTGGGCACAGATTGACTGAGGAAAAAATGGACATATCTTGAATTGGTTTAGCATGGAACAGTAAACCACAATATATTCCTTAACCACTTGCTTACTGGGCACATAAACCCCCTTCGTGCCCAGGCGAAATTTCAGCTTCCGGCACTGCGTCGCTTTAACTGACAATTGCGCGGTCGTGCGACGTGGCACCCAAACAAAATTGGCGTCCTTTTTTTCCCCACAAATAGAGTTTTCTTTTGGTGGTATTTGATCGCCCGTGCGGTTTTTATTTTTTGCGTTATAAACAAAAAAATAGCGACAATTTAAAAATATATATATATATTTTTTACTTGTTGCTATAATAAATATCCCAATTTTTTTTTTTTCTCAGTTAGGGCAGATACATATTAAGTGACTGCTTTGCGCAAAAGTTATAGTACCTACAAAATAGGGGACATAATGATTTTTTTTAATATTTTTTTTTTTTACTAGTAATGGCGGCGATCTGCGATTTTTATTGGGACTGCGATATTGCGGCGGACACATCTGACACTTTTGACACATTTTTGGCGCCATTCACATTTATACAGCGACCAGTGCTATAAATATGCACCAATTACTGAATAAATGTGACTGGCATTGAAGGGGTTAACACTAGGGGGTGAGGAAGGGGTTAAATGTATTGCCTGGGTGTGTTCTAACTGTGTGAGGGGGGGGGGGGTGACTGGGGGAGGTGATCGATGCTGTCTCCCTATGTAAAAGGGAAACAGCATCTGTCTCCTTTCCCTGACAGGACGTGGAGCTCCGTGTTTACACACACAGCTCCACATCCCTGCTCTGTCACAGTCGATCGTGTGTACCTGACGGACATCGCGGCCGCCGGGTACACATCGAATCCTCGGTGATGCGTCGGGACTGTTTTTCCCCGCCGCGCGCCACCCTGTGGCGCGCGCGGGGAATTACAAGTAAATCACGTCCAAAGACGTGACCCCCAGCGCCTCAGGTCCGCGCTGTTGAAGTATTCTGTCAATGGCGCGGACCGAAGTGGTTAATGTCTAGAAGAATATTACAAGTTGTGCCTTCTGAACAGGTCAATAGAGTGTTTCATTCAATGTGGGGGCACATACTTTTGAGGTGTTAATTGATTCGGGCTCCTAAGATATTTCATTGTCTATTGTGTGATGCTAATACTGTTGTGTGAATACTATTGATAATAGATGTGGAATGTGACTTGTCAGCTGTAGTAATTAACTCCTGTAGATTCGATGCCAGAACATCTGGGTAATTAGCTCATCTGAATGTCATTATCTAAAATGTGTATTGTGTGACGTTGTGGGTGGAGTGTCTTTGTCCCTTTGATTACTGCAGCATGCTTTTTGGTGTATATAACGAGCTGAGTTAACCATTAAAGAATTCATTCATTTTGGAACCAGATACAGCTTGTGTCTCATTTATTCTGGGGAATGGGTCGTGTCTGCTGGAGTGTCGGATGAGCTGTCGTGGGTTGGTGGAATGGAAGGTAAATTCTCACCACCGAGGAGTCCAGAATTAGGTCTAGGTACTCAAAGCACTGAGTTGGCACCAACACCTACTTCTGTAGGTTCAACACCCAATCAAACTCTTGAAGAGTGACTGGCGATCGCCACATCCTCCTCCAATTCTGAGCCTGAAGTGGCAACGGACAAGAGGTCAACCAAGTAGCCCACGATAGCAGATCCTTGCTGTCTCAGCAAGGCCAGAATCAGAGTGAGCACCTTTGGCCTGGCATCAGCACCAAGGGTTTTCACAAACGGGAGAGCCACAAACTGGTAGTGGTTGCCCCCGACCGCAAAGCACAGAAACCCGGTGCTTGGAATATATGGGGACATGCAAGTATGTGTCCTTGATGCCCAAGGACACCAGAAAATCCCCCGGATGGTGTGCGACCACAGAGCGAACTGATTGCATCCTGAATTTTCGTACCCTCACAAAGACATTGAGGGCCTTGAGATTCAGGATTTGACAGACCCCGTCCTTTCGGGACTACAAACAGATTGGAGTAGAATCCCTGAAATCTTTCCGGGAGCGGCAAAAAAAAAAAAAAAACACACGTATCCAGTTGTTGCGAGAACGGGAGAAATAAAAAAACTTTACCCCCCCTCAAGAAATAAGCTTTTCCTCAGAGGACGTCGGAAGGATGTCAGCCCGCATGGATCCTAAAAACTGGAGTTAGGCTTACCGGTAACTCTGTTTCTAGGAGTCTTCCAGGACAGCCTCTGAGACCTTGGGCTCCTCCCTCCGGGACAGGAAACACACACCCCCATCACTTTAAAAGTACGCCTCCAGAGTTCCCTCTTCAGTTATCCAAGAAATGCCGGAAGACTCTGGAAGACATAATATACTATCACAATGTTAGTTCCACAATTCCTGTAACCATATCAATACCGGGTGGGAAAAAACAAAAAAATTTCCGGCTGTCCTGGAAGACTCCTAGAAACAGAGTTACCGGTAAGCCTAACTCCGGTTTTTCTCTAGTCGTCTTCCAGGACAGCCTCTGAGATAAGAGCAAGAAACTTACCCCCCCCCCCTTTTTTTTTATAAAGGTGGGGTTACTGCTTGGAGAACTTTCCTTCCGAAGGTTTGTTCTTTTTGAGAGAGCAGGTTCAAGCGATAATGTCTTGCAAATGTAGAGAAAGAAGACCAAGTTGCCGCTTTACATATGTCCTCCGGGGAGGCTCCGGCCCTCTCTGCCCAGGATGTTGCCACTGCACGGGTTGAGTGCGCCTTAACCAGGGGAGGCCGTTTTCCCTCTGAATAATAAGCTTCGCTAATAGCCATTCTTAGCCATCTTGCAATAGATGATTTGGATGCCCTACAGCCCTTGCGGGCACCCGAAAAATTCACAAACAGAGAATCTGAACACCTGAACTCTTAATGTCTAAAGAACGCAAAGATTTCCGAATGGATAGTGCCTGAAAACACTGACCCTCCTGGCCGAAGTGATCGCTATTAACAAAACCGTCTTTAAAACAATATTTTTTAGAGAAGATTTCTCCAGGGGTTCGAATGGCGGTTTGCCAAGAGCTCCAAGGACTAGAGACAAGTCCCAGGGGGGACAAGATTTTACCTTGACCTAGTAAGGGCCCTGAAAAAATTCCTGACAAACAGATTTTGCTGAAGCGGAGTCTCCAGAAACAAGGTTAAAGCTGACGTTTGCACCTTTAGTGTGCTGACGGATAACCCCAGGTCTACCCCAGCTTGCAAAAATTCCAGCACTGCTGGTATGTCGGCCTGATCCTGCTCTCGATCGGCCAGCCAAGATCTGAATCTTTTCCAGACCTTGGCGTAAATCGCCCGAGTTACCGGCTTGCGACATTCTACTAATGTTTTGATCACCTTGTCCGAGAATCCATGCTTTTTTAGCATTTGTTCCTCAGATACCAAGCTGTAACATTCAAGCTTTCTACTTGTGGATGGAGGACCGGACCCAAGGAGATCAGCTCCTCTCTGATCGGAAGAAACCAAGGCGGGTAAAGGGACAGATTTCTCAGGCTGGTAAACCACGGCCTCTTGGGCCAAAATAGCGTGATTATAATGAGACAAAAACAAAGATTTAGAGCTGCGCCTTGTCACCCGGACTCGATACAATCAAAAAAAGAGTCCATATATCAGTCATGTGGAGATAAACAATCCTTCAGACATGAGAGAAGTAGTAGGTTGGCTCCAAGACAAATCTCCGCTGGTCTTTAATCAGGATGGACATATAATAAACACCACTGTGCTCGAACTTGGCTTTTCAATGTGGCCCACCACCAGAAGTATAAGCAGCTTACCAGAGGAATGGCTGTAATCAACAGTCGGCTGTGACCCAGCCGCGGCCTTTAGAGAACCAGGACGAATCCCAAATCCTAGGGCAGTGTTTACACCCCTGTATTTTTTAATTTTATGTTCTAATGTTAGTAACTGACCACACCGGTACTAATTGATTATTTAACTGTGACAAGTGCAATTTTTCTCTGTATTATATGTGATTATAATGAGGTCCGTGGGTTCCGAAAGGAACTTCTGGAGAACCTTGGGTATCAGCCTGATCGGAGGGAAGGCATATGCCAGAGTGAAGTGCCATGGATTGGCCAGAGCATCTATCCCCGCGGCTTGATCCTGAAGGTGGATTGAAAAGAACCTTGCTGTCTTCCTGTTTTTCCCCGAAGCAAAGAGGTCCATCTCCGGCAGTCCCCACTGAGCTGTTATTTCCCTGAACACTTCCCCGTTGAGGGACCACTCGTCCTGGTTTACCGTTTGTCGGCTGAGGAAATCGGCTAGAGTATTCTGGACCCCCTTTAGGTGGACCGCGGACAATGAGGCCAGGTTTCTTTCGGCCCAACCAAACATATTGTCTGATATGGCCTGAAGAGCGGGGCTCCTTGTGCCCCCCTGCTTGTTTATATATGCGATTGTTGTCGCATTGTCCGACCTCACTTGGAGGTGGAGCCCTACTACCCGTGACTGGAAAGCTTCTAAGGCTTTTAGCACTGCCAGGAGCCCTCTCTGGTTGGAGGATCGGCAGGCTTCTGTCTGGGACCAAGACCCCTGGGCCAAGTTCTCCTCCAAGTGGGCTCCCCAACCTGACGCACTGGCATCTGTTGTCAACACCAGGGGTGCCGATGTACTCCAAGGCAGACCCTTCACTAAATTGGGGTGAGAACGCCACCACCAGAGTGTCCTTCTGACCCTGGTAGGTATGGGCATGGGGAGATCCAAGTTCTCTCTCGTGCCGTCCCAGTGTCTCAGCATGAGGTTTTGTAGCCGACGCTGGTGGTGCCTCGCCCAAGGAACTGCAGGGAAACAGGCCGACATTAGTCCCAGTACCCTCATGACATCTCTGACCCGAACCAACAAGTTGGTCTGGAGCAGAGCTACTGCTAGTTGCACTTTTTGGATTTTTTCCTCTGGAAGAAGAATCTTTTCTTCCGAAGAGATCCTGTATCCCAGGTACAATACCTCCTGCGAGGGGGATAGCTGGGATTTTTCTAGATTCACTAGCCACCCCAGGGACTGCAGGAAACTCCTGGCCTCCTGAAGGTCCCTCTCCAACAGATGTTTGGAGGAGGAAATGAACAGGAGGTCATCCAAGTACGGAATAACCAGTATCCCTTTGACCCTTAGTGGGGCTAGTGCTTCCGCCAGTACTTTGGTAAATACTCTGGGGGAGGAAGACAGGCCGAATGGGAGAGCCCTGAACTGGTAGTGAATCGTCTGTGAGCCCCTCTTCACTGCTAGCCTTAGGAATTTCTGGAACTCCTGATGTATCGGGATGTGCAAATAAGCATCCCTGAGGTCCATGGTTGCCATAAAGCAACCTGGGAACAGGAAGTTGGTTATCGAAAAAATAGATTCCATCCTGAAGCGTTTGTACTTTATGTACCTGTTCAGTGGCCGGAGATTCAGAATAAGTCGGAATTTTCCCGAGGGTTTCTTTACACGAACACGTGTGAATATACCCCTCTGCCTTCTTCCTCCCTGGGTACCTGTACCAGGACCTTCTGGTCCAGCAGGTCCCCTAACAATACCCCCAGAGCCTCCGCCTTTTCCCGGTCTCTGGGTAGTTGGGTAACCAAAAAAACAGGGGGAGGGGGGGGTGCTGAACTCCAGCCTGTACCCGCTCTTTATTATGTCCAGTACAAACGGGCTTGGAGTGGATCTTTCCCACTGTGGAAGGAACCCCCCTAACCTTCCTCCCACTGGGACCCAGGCGTCACTGGGACTTGGGGGGGGGGGTTGAGGAGGATTGAATAAAATGCCTCCTCTCCCGCGCCCTTTATGGCCCGACCAGTGCTTCTTGGGGCGAGCTTCCTTCTCGTTTTGCTGCCTGAAACCCCAAAAAAACGCCTAGTTTCTGTTCGCTTCCTTTTTTCAGGAAAGGATTTCTTTTTATCCTGGGACCTCTCCAGCGCCTCCTGGAGGCCAGGCCCAAACAGGTGATCACCCGAAAAGGGGAGCCCACATAACTTGAGTTTTGAGGCTGAGTCCATGTCTTGAGCCATACAGCTCGTCTGGCTGCGTTGACCAGTGCTGCAGATCTAGCCGCTAGTCTCACCGACTCCGCTGAGGCATCTGCTAGGAAACCCACTGCTTTAAAAAGCAGGGGAAAAGATTTAAGAATTTGTTGCCTAGATGTTCCTGCTGAGATATGCGACTGCAGCTGCGAAAGCCAACATTCCAGGTTTCTAGCCACACACGTGGCTGCAAGAGCTGGCTTAAGTCCTATCGCGGACGTGTCCCACGCTCTTTTTAGCAGCACATCACTTCTTTTATCCATGGGGTCCTTCAATGGACCCATGTTGTCAAATGCCAAATCTGTCTTTGGACAGCCTGGCCAAGGGTGCGTCCAACTTTGGAGCCTTATTCCATGGGTACTCCGCGTCAGTCTCGAACGGAAATCTCCGTTTGATACTACCTGGAAAAAAAGGACGCCTCTCCGGCTGCTCCCATTCCAGCAAGATCGTGTCGATCAGGGACTTATGTACAGGGAATACCTGGGACTTCTGAGCACTACCCTGATACATTTGGTCGTGCTTTGAGAGTAGGACCGTTTCCTCTCGAATCTCCAAAGTGTCATAGATTGCCTTAAGCAAATCCCCCACATCCTCCAAGGACAGTCTATACCTAGCCCCCCTGGAGGAATCTTCCATCTCAGACCCTGACTCTGAGCCTGCCTGAGAGGGGGACCCAGATCCCGGAAAACTTCCCCTATCTTCCCCTTCCCGTACTGCCTCCGTTTCGGATAGCGACGGTGTACTACTTGCCCTGGGGAGAGAGGGGGGCCCCTGCAACCTGTCCATCATCCCTCTAAAGGACTGGAAGGTGGATGACAGTTCGCTTTTAACTGTGGAAAACAGCTTCTGACATTCTGCCATGGGATCACTGGGTATCTGGGTATCTTTAGTTAGGCTGCTGACACTCGGAGCATACAGGTTTCTTCCAGCTAGGAACCAATTTTGCCCCGCATACGGCACACTTCCTTTTGGGCGTTTGTACAGGAGGTCTGTCCTGGGATTTGACCTAACAAGAGAGAAGACCAGGCAGGTCATTAGTCTACCACCCAGATCCATAACACCACTGTGAAGGACCTATAGGGAAGTGCCCTGCCCTCCACCAAGGTTCCCCACCCCGGGAAGGAAAGTAAACAAGGATACCCTATGGTACCTGACCCCCCAGAGTAAGAACAGGCCTGCTCTCGCCCTCTTACCTGGGAGCCCGTTGCGCTGGAGTCTGTAGCCTGTGCTTCCTCCATACTGCAGTTCAGCTGCGGCCTCGCCGAGCGCTTTGAACTTCCCGCTCCGGTGTCTGTCCCCTGCGCCGCGCCGTTTACAGGAGACCGGAACCGAGTCTCCTCGGCGCCCTCTGATGACGTTGTTCCGCCGGAAGTCTCGCCTCACTTCCGGCCCCTGGAACGCAGACCGCCCCTCAGCCTGTACGCGGAAGCGCACGCTTCGTGGCCAAGCCTGCGTCTCCCGCCTGCCGACCACCGCTGATGCACTCGGCCCCTTTTTTGTCGCCGTGGGGGTTCCGCCAGCGTCTCTCGCCTTGGAAGCTCCCCCCTCTCCAGCTGTCTCAGGTACCGATGCGGGGGGTTGTCCGCCTATCACCAGAGGTCCAGCTCCTATGAGCGTCCGGCAGCGTCAGGTATGGCTGTCCTCCCTTCCCACGTAGGACAGGGGGTTGCCCAGACCAAAAGTCCTTAGGTACGGCCCTGAGCTTAGTTCCTGGTGCGTGCTCCTTCCCTTCCGGCAGGAAACACAAATAACTGAAGAGGGAACTCTGAAAGCGTACTTTTAAAGTGATGGGGGTGTGTGTTTCCTGTCCCGGAGGGAGGAGCCCAAGGTCTCAGAGGCTGTCCTGGAAGACGACTAGAGAAAAATTGCTTCATTAAGCCTCAGGTCTCTTAACCTGCGAGCTTATAAATGCATCTATAGCAGAAAGGCATAGAGTGGGACCTTGGTAGTTTTTCACCACAATAACCAAAATTTTCTAAGAGGAGCTAGGCCCTGCAGTGGCAGAAAGCCGTTTGTCTAGGGTCTCCTGGGTACCGCTGGGGAAATTCTGAAAGAGACCAACCAGTCATTCTTCCTATTACGGGGGGGGGGGGGGGGAGGAGATTGACGCACCTGCCTGATGGGTCCCATATCCCAAGGTAAGCACTCACTGAGCCCCAACTAGGACTTGCAGTCACCGCTGTTGCCATCCCTTCCACCTTTTTGGCACAGTTTCCTGCTTTACCACCGATACTGCTGGTAGAGCTAGCCACCTTTTTCTCCCCACCACCAAGCTGAGCATCTGTCAGAATAGCCAATTCATAGAGGAGCTCCAATCACGTCACTTCCGGTTACTGTAAAGATTCAGTAATTGGAGATTGACAAGTTGCTGTTCCGACACAACGGAAAGCATGTACACTCTGGTGCACAAAGTTTGTCGTTTTCACAGAACAGCAGCTGAGGAAAAAGTTGTTGCCACCTTGGAGGCAGCCATGTTTGTTTAGTATCGCGTGAACAATGTATGCTCAGAATATCGTGTACCGAAGTGCACACACACTTTCCAGTGTTGTGTCAATAGAGCAACTCTAATAAAATCTCCAATTACTGATGCTTTACAGCAGTGGTCATCAACCCCGTCCTCAGGGCCCACTAACAGGCCAGATTTTATGTATTACTTTGGGGAAATGCAGACTAGAATACTGCAAATCGCTGAGCAGCAAATGATATCACCTGTGATGCATTTTAGTTATCTTGCAAACCTGGCCTGTTAGTGGGCCCTAAGGACAGGGTTGATGACCACTGCTTTACAGTAACTGGAAGTGACATGATTGGAGCCCTCCATGCTGGAGATTTGTGTAATGACTTGTTCTAGGGTATCACAGAAAAAGCCATAAACCATGCACGACTGGCATTAAAATGGGTCCTGCTCCAGTGCAATTGGAAGCAAAATTCAGAGCATTTTTAGTGCAATGGCAGGTGAATGCTTGTCTGAGCTTCTGCTGCGATTCCCTTGTTTCCACCATTGCCATCAATAAGAGTTTTCTCCTGTGGGTACTCAAATGTAAGTCTAGAGAAACACACAGCAACCCAGGCGTCAACAATCTTGTAGAAAATTACTTGTGGCTAAAAAGGCAGGAGGGAGTATCTGAGTACAAGAACTCTAGGTAGAAATTTGTAATTGTGCAACTTGGTGGAAATTTTATCAAGTTGAAAGTTTAAACCATCACTAAGTGAATAAAGTCAAACAAAAAAAGTCACAATGTAGAGAAAACAAGTCTACAGTAATTGTCTGATAACCAACCCAAAAAAAACCTTTGATAAATACTTTCTTGTATTGGTACAGACTTTGACCATCATGGCAGGCAGACTCCCACTGGTCTTCAGTGACTGGAATAATAAGAATGGATCATGGTCCTGTATCCTGTTAACCTGCAGCTAAGAGGATATAGTGCCTGAAAGAATCAAAAAAGGTATTCATTGCATAGTCAGTCCAATATGTCACTTAGGTTGCTCAGCTAACAAGTGCAGGGCCAGATTAAAAACATCAGCGAGAGCAAGAGCGAGAGAGCGAGAGCGAGAGCAAGAGCGAGAGCGAGAGCAAGAGCGAGAGAGAGAGCAAGAGCGAGAGAGCGAGAGAGCAAGAGCAAGAGAGCAAGAGCGAGAGAGAGAGCAAGAGCGAGAGAGAGAGCAAGAGCGAGAGAGAGAGCAAGAGCGAGAGAGAGAGCAAGAGCGAGAGAGAGAGCAAGAGCGAGAGAGAGAGCAAGAGCGAGAGAGAGAGCAAGAGCGAGAGAGAGAGCAAGAGCGAGAGAGAGAGCAAGAGCGAGAGAGAGAGCAAGAGCGAGAGAGAGAGCAAGAGCGAGAGCGAGAGCAAGAGCGAGAGCGAGAGCAAGAGCGAGAGAGAGAGCAAGAGCGAGAGAGAGAGCAAGAGCGAGAGAGAGAGCAAGAGCGAGAGCGAGAGCGAGAGCGAGAGCAAGAGCAAGAGCAAGAGCAAGAGCGAGAGCGAGAGCGAGAGCGAGAGCGAGAGAGCAAGAGCGAGAGAGAGAGCAAGAGCGAGAGAGAGAGAAGAGCGAGAGAGAGAGAGCAAGAGCGAGAGAGAGAGAGCAAGAAAGAGAGCGCAAGGGCAAGAAAGAGCGCAAGGGCAAGAAAGAGCGCAAGGGCAAGAAAGAGCGCAAGGGCAAGAAAGAGCGCAAGGGCAAGAAAGAGCGCAAGGGCAAGAAAGAGCGCAAGGGCAAGAAAGAGCGCAAGGGCAAGAAAGAGCGCAAGGGCAAGAAAGAGCGCAAGGGCAAGAAAGAGCGCAAGGGCAAGAAAGAGAGCGCAAGGGCAAGAAAGAGAGCGCAAGGGCAAGAAAGAGAGCGCAAGGGCAAGAAAGAGAGCGCAAGGGCAAGAAAGAGAGCGCAAGGGCAAGAAAGAGAGCGCAAGGGCAAGAAAGAGAGCGCAAGGGCAAGAAAGAGAGCGCAAGGGCAAGAAAGAGAGCGCAAGGGCAAGAAAGAGAGCGCAAGGGCAAGAAAGAGAGCGCAAGGGCAAGAAAGAGAGCGCAAGGGCAAGAAAGAGAGCGCAAGGGCAAGAAAGAGAGCGCAAGGGCAAGAAAGAGAGCGCAAGGGCAAGAAAGAGAGCGCAAGAGCAAGAAAGAGAGCGCAAGAGCAAGAAAGAGCGCAAGAGCAAGAAAGAGAGCAAGAGCAAGAAAGAGAGCGCAAGAGAGATTGGCATGTCTCAGTCCCAAATTGTACATGCACAAAAAGGTAAACATCTGTTCACAAGACGTTAAACAAGGCACAGCCAAAAAAAAATTTTTACAAAAAAATTTTTTTTAACCACTTGTCATCTGCCCGCCGTCAAATGACGGCGGGCAGACGACTCCATTGTTCTGACATCACGTCATATGACGTGATGTCCCTTTAAAGCCACGGGCGGGCGCGCGTCGCCGGCGGCGCGCGCGCGCACCAGCCGCTCCGCAAGGATCCCGTGCGAGTGCCCGGCGGCAACGATCGCCGCCGGGCACACGCGATTGCTCTGTAAGTGAGCTGGGACGTGCAGCTCTGTATGTAAACACAGAGCTGCACGTCCCTGTCAGGGAGAGAGGTGACAGATTGTGTTCCTTGTACATAGGGACACAATCGGTCACCTCCCCCAGTCACCCCCCCCCTCCCCCTACAGTTAGAACACTCATAGGACACACATTTAACCCCTTCCCCGCCCCCTAGTGGTTAACCCCTTCACTGCCAGTCACATTTATACAGTAATCAATGCATATTTATAGCATTTTTCACTGTATAAATGTAAATGGTCCCAAAAATGTCAGAAAAGTGTCCGAAATGTCCGCCATAACGTCGCAGTCCCAATAAAAAAAAAAAAAAAAAAAAAAAAAAAAAAAAAAAAAAAAATCGCAGATCGCCGCCATTAATAGTAAAAAAAAAAAAAATAAAAATGCCATAAACTATCCCCTATTTTGTAAACGCTATAAATTTTGCGCAAACCAACCGATAAACGCTTATTGCATTTTTTTTTTACCAAAAATATGTAGAAGAATACGTATCGGCCTAAACTGAGGGAAAAAATATATTTTTTTTATATATTTTTTGGGGTTATTTATTATAGCAAAAAGGAAAAAATATTGCATTTTTTTAAAAATTGACACTCTTTTTGTTTATAGCGCAAAAAATAAAAACCGCAGAGGTGATCAAATACCACCAAAAGAAAGCTCTATTTGTGGGAAAAAAAGGACGCCAATTTTGTTTGGGAGCCACGTCGCACGACCGCGCAATTGTCAGTTAAAGCGACGCAGTGCGGGAAGCTTATATTTTGTCTGGGCAGGAAGGGGGTGTAGGTGCACAGTAGGCAAGTGGTTAAAACAGGGTAGTTATACATAGTTAATGATAAACGTACATAAATAACCATAAATCTAAAATTAAACTCCCATAAGGTGGAATTTAGAGTTGGATAGCTACAAGAAACTTCCACACATGTACAGTAATTTAGCAGATAAGATAGGTTAGCGGGGCTTTCAAGTTTAAATTGATAAAATAGGCCAGGCAGAGTCAGCTAATGGTACATATAGTCCAAGTGTTGTGGAGGGGGGGAACATACACCGTGAAGCACGGTTGAAAAAAAAATTGCGCAAGAACTGAAAAATCTAATAGGGAACCTCCATGAAATGGGTTTTCTTGCAAAACTTCACCTCTCAATCCCAATATTCTAGAAATAGTGCCATGCGTGATGACAAGCAAAGTGCATTAGCAAACAAGTACAAACTAGGTGACTAGCTAGTGATAGAATGCAATACTATAGGAATCCAGGTGAGTGCAATTGATGCATTGGATAGGACATAGGATCTATAGAGCAGGGATCCTCAAACTACGGCCCTCCAGCTGTTGTAGAACTACACATCCCATGAGGCATTGTAACACACTGACATTAACAGACATGACTGAGCATGATGGGAATTGTAGTTCCTGAACAACTGGAGGGCCGTAGTTTGAAGACCCATGCTTTAGAGGGAAAAAAAATGAGATGCCAAAAAACACATCATGAAAATACCAGTGTGGTGATAAAAAATAAATAAAAAAAAACAAAACATGCATCATAAAGTGGGTGTGAAGTAGGGGGCTTCCTAGAAAGTTAAACTTGCCCTACAAATCTTGATGACCAGTGACAGACCAACAGACATACCAGGTCCTGTCTGGAGGAATGGTGATCATGTAGGTGGGTGCACCTAACTAAATAGCCAGAGCACTGGCCACACCCCACCCCTCCAATGTCACTAGGATGGGAAACAGTCTTGAAGCTCAAGCAAAATACATGGGGCAGACAAGCCACCACTATCAAAGCATGGCCAATGGAGCATTAGGACAGCATGGTACAGCACGCAGCAGATGTGTCATTCTGTGCCTGTCAATGGAGAGAATATTGTGCACAGGGATGCTCGTCACACCATATGTGCGTAAATACCTATGCCAGTGTTCTGCCAAAATATCCAATTCAGCAAGATCTCCAATCATGTCCTTTTTGGTTACTGTAAAGCAGGGGTCTTCAAACTGCGGCCCGTGGAGGCCACCCGACCATGACAGACAATGTCGGTTACACAGCAGGTTGCAACAGCGATAACACTGATCTCCGTGACACAGCGGGAACAGTTGGGGGGCGCTGTGATAATTGTCCCGCCCGCCTCCTAGACTAGCTTGTGTGATAGAGCCAGTGTTCCGTCTATCACACAAGCTGGTCTAGGAGGAGGAGGGCGGGACATTTATCACAGCGCGCCAGAACTGTTGCCAACACTGTGCATTGTGACAGAGCGGGGCTGTGACACAGCGCGATCGTGACAGCAGTCTGGCACAATGAGGAGAAAGGCTGTGAGGGGCTTACAATGGTGAGTGAGGGAGGGGGGCTTGCGATGATGGGGGGGCTGATGATGTAATGATGATTGGTGGGGGGGCTGATGGTATGATGGTGGGGGGGGGGCTGATGATGTAATGATGGTGGGGGGGCTGATGCGATGATGGCGGGGCTGATGGCGGGGCTGATGATATAATTATGATGGTGGGGGGCTGATGATGTAATTATGATGGTGGGGGCTGATGTAATTATGATGGTGGGGGGCTGATGATGTAATGATGATGGGGTGGCTGATGAAATGATGATGCAAGGATGATGGTGGGGGGCCGATGAGGGGCTGATTATGTAATGATGAAGGTGGGGAGCTTGCAATGGTGAGGGGGGTTGCAATGAGGGGCTGATGGTGAGGGGGGCTTGCAATGATCTTGATCGGCTTGCAATTAAGGATTGTGAGAGGGGCTTATGATGAAGGGGAGGGTTGTAATGATCATAAAGGGCTTCCCATTTTGTTTTGTTTTTCACTTCAAAATAACATATGTGCAGTGTGCATAGGAATTATTTTTTTATAGTCCGGCCCTCCAACGGTCTGAGCGACAGTGAACCGCTCCCCCTGTTTAAAAAGTTTGAGGACCCCTGCTGTAAAGCATCAGTAATTGGAGATTTGAAAGTTCAAAAAAAACAAAGGAAGGGAGAGTTAGGAGATGGGAAGGGGCAAGGAAAATAGGTAAGGGGAAGTGGGAGAAAGAAAGTAAAAAACGGAGAGACAATAGGAAAGCACTTACATTTGCCACATCCGTATATAGTAGGGAAGGAAAAACAAATTGCCAAGAGTAGAAGTTGATGGTCGGACTTTGACGAGCATGTATAGCACGTGCTATTACCCTGGGGCGCGCACGTCAGCACTAGTTTCCTAATATTGTCTATGCCTTTGTGGACCAGATTGTCCATTGTTCACTGAACATTTAAGTAACTGATTCGGATTCATACCCTGCGGCTGGTTATTTACAGCTTGGAGTGCTACGCCCCAGTTTAGTACCAGTTCTGGGATTTTAGATTTGGTATTTTTGTCCTGTAGTCGCTTACCCGGCCTCCTTTCCCATCTGCTGCCATTTCTTTTCAAAATAATTAACTGGAAAGATCTTAACTCTGGAACATTCCTGTAGAGTTTTCATCTAGCTCATTAAACTGTATGATCGACTCACTGGATGTGTTCATCGTTAAAGCCATACATGACACAACAAAATAATATTTTCATACTACAAAAACATTCCTTCTGTATCGTCCTGAAGAAGCCCCACGGTGAAACGCGTAGGGGACGTCAAAGGATTTTCCAGTATTGCTTGTTATGTTTATGGTTATATTTTATGTAATTCTCTTTGCATTTATGTAAAACTTTACGCTTGTAATAAAATTTCTATTTTTTAACTTGCTTCCGATATGCCTCAAAGTCCGACCATCAATTTTTACTCTGGAGATTTGGAAGAGTTGCTGTTTGGACACAACACAGCAAGCATGTACACTGCTGTACATGAGGAGTTTGCAGTTTTGACAGAACAGCGGCTGAGGAAAAAGTGGTTGCTGACTTGGAGGCAGCCATGTTAGTATCGGACAGACTAACCATGTTCGCTCAGAATATCCTGTACTGGAGTTTATATGCTTGCCAGTGTCAAAACAGCAATTTGTGTAAATTGTCAATTACCAATGCTTTACAGCAGGGATCCTCAAACTACGGCCCTCCAGCTGTTGTAGAACTACACATCCCATGAGGCATTGTAAAGCTCTGACATTCACAGACATGACTAGGCATGATGGGAATTGTAGTTCCTGAACAGCTGGAGGGCCGTAGTTTGAAGACCCCTGCTTTACAGTAACCAGAAGCGACACGATTGGAGAGTGATGAATTGGCCATTTTGACAGACCACCAAAAAAAAGGTGCGAGCCAAGCCACACATCACACGCGTGCCGACTCCAAAACTGAGACAAAATGTGATGCCAAGCCCTCCAGCCCCCAGAATCAGAAGGGGGCATGGAGCCAGTCACCTAGGCATACCCTACAAAATTAAATTGCAGGGCATAAAAGAAGGCAAAGAATCAGAGTCCCATGTCAGATTGTCGTATTGCAAAGATGCTTGCAACGATTAGATGGATAAGATTAGATATCACCCTCTACCATAGGATTTTTGCTAGGGAAACAGTCAGTGCAGGTAAATTCAGGCAGACCTACGCTTTAGGCTAGGCCTGCTCGTTTTGATCCGGGGGCAGGAAGTGGTTAGTGTAGCAGTGGGTGTGGCCACATGTGCTCTACTTCTGAGGCACCTCCCATGCTTCCAGGGGGGAAAAATGTTTTTTGGAACTAAAAATTCTTCAGAGATTCTTCTAGGGGTTCAAATTGAGTTTTTGTGAACCCCCTTTAACACCAACGATGTATGACGAACACACAGGAATTACACCTTTTCCACACCATCATGTAGATTGTGCTGGTCACTTTTCTGCTAGAAAAAAGGGTGGTAATGAGCTTTTCTAACAGCCCCTTAGCCTTTAAGACAGGCATCCTCAAACTACGGCCCTCCAGCTGTTGCGGAACTACAAATCCCATGAGGCATTGTGAAACTCTGACATTCACAGACATGACTGAGCATGATGGGAAATGTAGTTCCTGAACAACTGGAGGGCCATAGTTTGAGGACCCATGCTTTAAGAGGACCTCTATAGAAACCAGGCCGTTAAATTTAGACAATCTGTCTCTGTATGGTACAGAGATCCTTGGACCAAGTCCTTTCTGCTCTGCAATTTCCAGTGGGGCATCGTGGCTAGGTTTAATAGCATCGTGAACCATGGCCTTTTTGGTCAGAAGGGGATGATCAACACACACACACACACACACACCTAAAGCCCACGCTGACAGAAAATAGCGGAGCTCTTCACAGGACTCAAATTACACAGAATATGAACAAAGTGTCGGTTTTTTAACACAACAAACAGACCTTACACCCAAATAGAGAAGATGCTTTATAAAGCTCTGCAACAGACGTCTGACCAAATAACAGAGAAATTGACTAAAAAGATTTGTGACTTACGCCAACGTACTGCAGACTTGGAATGCAGAATGTATGACATTGAAACCAATGTAGTTTCCCATGACAACGAAATTGAGCTACTCAAAAGATGAAAATCTGGACTTGCAAACGCATTTGGAAGACTACAAAAATATAGAGTACAGCGGTCAAACCGCCGCATAAGAGGTATACCTGAATCAATCACTGATCTCCAATCGATCACGACAGCGCTCTTTCAGGAATTGTCCCCTTCCATCCCTATTGAGACTGGAATTTGATAGAATTCACAGGGCATTAGCGCCAGGGCCGATCTGAGACGGGGTGCACTGCACCCAGGTGCCAGAGGGGAGGGGGCGCTAAAGTGTCCGGAGCACCGTTGTGCTTTGCCGCAGGTAAATCATGCTGAGCGGCGCCGATGTGTAATCCACTGTCCTAGAGGAGTCACAAGTGCCTGTCAACGAGGGCGCCGTGACCTCTTTCGTGACCTCTGGCCTGCCACCCACTGACCCCGCCCACTGGCCCACCCGCAGCAATGTCTACAGTAACATCTCCCGCCAATGCCCGGAGGACAAGGACAAGTGGGAGCTGCAAGCTGCCAGCAGAGCACCTCCTGGATCAAGGTACATGGCATCATACACGACAGACCTTGGCTCGGGCAGCTCCTGTTAGCCGAGCAGAGAAGCCGCCTCCTCCTGCATGCACAGCACAGTATAGACATAAAGGAGGAGGGGGAGGCGGCTTCTCTGCTCGGCTGACAGCAGCTGCCCGAGACGGATAAGAGCCGTGAGAGAAGGGTACCATTGGGCTGCACCGGTCCCAGATGTGCCGACTGGCAGGGGAGCAGCTTGCACCCCCCCCCCCCACCAAGAGGTACAAGGTCTGTGTACTGTAAAGGGGTCCAGAGGTACAAGGTCTGTGTACTGTAAAGGGGTCCAGAGGTACAAGGTCTGTGTACTGTAAAGGGGTCCAGAGGTACAAGGTCTGTGTACTGTAAAGGGGTCCAGAGGTACAAGGTCTGTGTACTGTAAAGGGGTCCAGAGGTACAAGGTCTGTGTACTGTAAAGGGGTCCAGAGGTACAAGGTCTGTGTACTGTAAAGGGGTCCAGAGGTACAAGGTCTGTGTACTGTAAAGGGGTCCAGAGGTACAAGGTCTGTGTACTGTAAAGGGGTCCAGAGGTACAAGGTCTGTGTACTGTAAAGGGGTCCAGAGGTACAAGGTCTGTGTACTGTAAAGGGGTCCAGACAGGGGCGGACTGACAACTCACGCGGCCCCCAGGCAATAAAAGATTATGGGGCCCCTGGGCTTAAAGATGGCCACCATGCCAGGAGACATGCAGAGATGGGGTAGCTAAAATCTTGGGATTTTCCCATCAAAAGCATGTCGGTGTCGGACATATCAGGGACAGATGTAAAAAGAAAAAAAATATTTTTTTTTGACATACTGTTCCTGGTTTTACTGAGCCTGGCATCCCTGATGGGGCCCCCTAGTGGCATGGGGCCCTCGGTCTGTCTAGAGGTGCAGAGTGCTGTGTAATGTAAGGGGGTCCAGAGGTGCAGTTGTGGAGAGGGGGTACACAGAATTGACAAAAAATATTAAAAGAATGCAGAAGTATGCAGGGGGCACAGTGGGGTGTTTTTACATTTTAATGCGGGGGTGCCAGATGTAGGATCTGCCCCGGGTGCCAAATGCTCTAGGTACGCTCCTGCAGACCTATCTTCAGATGCAGACAGGGCTAGGGATCTCCATCAATGTCAGTCCAGTCGGTTTGCTGCCTCTCTCTCTCGCTGCCCTCCCCCTCTCTCTCTCTCTCTCTCTCTCGCTGCCCTCCCCCTCTCTCTCTCTCGCTGGGGGCTCTCTCCTCCCTCCCCCCCCCTCTCTCTCTCTCTCTCTCCCGCTCGCTGCCCTCCCCTCCTCCTCTCGCTGCGCGCCTCCCCCCCCTCTCTCTCTCTCGCTGCCCTGCCCTCCCCCCCCCTCTCCCTCTCTCTGGCCCCCCCCCCCTCTCTCTCTGCTCTGCCCTCCCCCCCCCTCTCTCTCTCTGCCCTCCCCCCCCTCTCTCTCTCTCGCTGCCCTCCCCCCCCTCTCTCTCTCTGCCATTCTGTCTGCTCCCTCCCCCCCCTCTCCTCTCTCTCGCTGCCCTCCCCCCCCCTCCCTCTCTCGCTGCCCCCCCCTCCCCCCTCCGCCCCCCCCCCCCCCCCTCTCGCTGCCCTCCCCCCCCTCTCGCTGCCCTCCCCCCCCCCCTCTCTCTCTCTCGCTCGCGGCCACTCGCTGCCCTCCCCCCCCTCTCGCTGCCCCCTCCCCCCCCTCTCTCTCTCTCTCTCGCTGCCAAGCTCCCCCCCCCCTCTCTCTGCCCTCCCCCTCTCTCTCTCTCTCGCTGCCCTCCCCCCCCTCTCTCTCTCTCCTCGCTGCCCTCGCCTGCCCCCCCCTCTCTCTCTCTCTCTCGCTGCCCTCCCCCCCCCTCTCTCCCCCCTCTCTCTCGCTGCCCTCCCCCCCCCCTCTCTCTCTCTGCCCCCTCCCCCCCCCCTCTCTCTCTCTCTCTCTCTCTCTCTCTCTCGCTGCCCTCCCCCCCCTCTCTCTCGCTGCCCTCCCCCCCCCCTCTCTCTCTCTCGCGCTGCCCTCCCCCCCCCTCTCTCTCGCTGCCCCCCCCCCCTCTCTCGCTGCCCTCCCTCCCCCCCCCCCTCTCTCTCTCTCTCGCTGCCCCCCCCCCCCCCCCCCCCCCCCTCTCGCTCGCTGCCCTCCCCCCCCCTCTCTCTCTGCCCTCCCCCCCCCCCTCTCTCTCTCGCTCCTGCCCTCCCCCCCCCCTCTCTCTCGCTGCCCTCCCCCCCCTCTCTCTCTCTCCTCTGCCCTCCCCCCCCTCTCTCTCTCTCTCGCTGCCCTCCCCCCCCCCTCTCTCTCTCTCTCGCTGCCCTCCCCCCTCCCTCTCTCTCGTCGCTGCCCGCCCCCCCCTCTCTCTCTCGCTGCCCTCCCCCCCCTCCTCTCTCTCTCTCGCTCGCTGCCCTCCCCCCCTCTCTCTCTCTCTCGCGCTGCCCTCCCCCCCCCCTCTCTCTCGCTGCCCTCCCCCCCCCCCCCCCCCCCCCCTCTCTCTCTCTCTCGCTGCCCTCCCCCCCTCTCTCTCGCTGCCCTCCCCCCCCCCTCTCCTCTGCTGCCCCTCCCCCCCCTCTCTCTCGCTGCCCTCCCCCCCCCTCTCTCTCGCTGCCCTCCCCCCCCTCTCTCTCTCTCTCTCTCGCTGCCCTCCCCCCCCTCTCTCTCTCTCTCTCGCTGCCCTCCCCCCCCCCTCTCTCTCTCTCTCGCTGCCCTCCCCCCCCTCTCTCTCGCTGCCCTCCCCCCCCCCCCTCTCTCTCTCTCTCGCTGCCCCCCCCTCTCTCTCTCTCTCTCGCTGCCCCCCCCCCCTCTCTCTCTCTCTCTCTCTCGCTGCCCTCCCCCCCCCCCTCTCTCGCTGCCCCTCTCCCCCCCCTCTCTCGCTGCCCTCCCCCCCCCTCTTCTCGCTGCCCTCCCCCCCCCTCTCTCTCTCGCTGCCCTCCCCCCCCCCTCTCTCGCTGCCCTCCCCCCCCCTCTCTCGCTGCCCTCCCCCCCCCTCTCTCGCTGCCCTCCCCCCCCCTCTCTCGCTGCCCTCCCCCCCTCTCTCTCTGGCCCTCCCCCCCCTCTCTCTCTCTCTCTCTCTCTCTCTCTCTCTCTCGCTGCCCTCAGGAACCGTACTTACCGAGGCCGAGATGCTGAGGACGGCTCACCTTTACGACCCAGCGCAATCCGCCCTCTGGAATGGGAACAGAGGAGGGAAGGCACCGGTACCGGAGTGGGTAGTAGCTGAGCAGGGAGATCACTGATGACCGCTGAAGAGCAGGCAGCTACTGACTGGAACTCAGAGTTTGTAGACAAGGGCCGGAGCTGGAGACAATTCCGGCAAATAAGCCATAAGTCAAGGGTTGGAGAAGGCAGAGAAAGTCCAAAAGGTACAGGCCAGGGGTCAGGGGCAGGAGACAGCAGCAATCCAGGGTACGCAAGCCAAGAGGTCCGAAGTTCCAGGTCACAGCAGCAGGAAGAACACACAATAGCTGATGACAAACCAGCCACCTGTCCAGGGGGAAGTGCTGGTTTAAATAGGGCCATCAGGCCTCCGATTAGTTCCGGGTAAGAGGCCGCATGCGTGCGCGCCTCTGTACCGTTCTACCATGCATGGGCGCGAATCTGTCCAGAATGGAACTGGTACCCTGACACCATCCTCTCTCCCTCCCTCTGCCGGCTCAACCTCCCTCACTCAACCCTCTTAGGGGAGCATATCTGTTTGAATCGTTGCAATAGAAACATTTGTTAAGGAGGTTAGTAAGGTCACCACTCCCTTGTAGGGGCGCCAGAAATATTTCTGCACCCAGGTGCATGTGACCCTAGGATCAGCCCTGATTAGCACCATGCAAAACAGAAGGACCTCCGCTTGACATAATTATTCAATTCCATTTCTTCTGTACTAAGGATCAGCTTATGGCCACAGCCAGGATTAAAGAAACCCTAACTTTAAAAAGGACATTCTTATCAAATATTCACAGATTTATCACCAATAACAATAGCCAAACGGCGCGAGATGAAACCTCTACTTCAAAATCTCCAACATCACCACATCCCTTATCAATGGGGATTTCCATTCGCTGTTCGATTCACCAACCAAGGAACCAAACACACAAGTAGATCCACTGAAGTACTGCAGACCACACTGCAAAAACTCCAGCTATACAACAAATCCACAAGTCCTCTCCGGTGCACACTATTCAGCACTCCACAAAATTCATCAAAACCTGAAACTGACAGAAGCAGACAAGCTACATCCAGAAGCAGACAAGCTACATCCAAAACAGGTCGCTTCAACTCCCCAGAATTAGATCTTCAAGACTCCATGGACTGAATAATCTCTACATTATACCAAAAACCCCCTCAACTTCATGATTGAATTATCCAAACTCTAGTTTGGCCTATGTATTGGACTCAAAACAAATCAATCAGTTAACCTTTGTGATTAGAAAATCTTAAGTATAAGAGTATATGTTCACATATCCCTTATTTACATTTCATTCCTCCCTCTTTAATCCCTCTCCCTTTCCCTACCCCTTATTCCCCCTCCTCACTTAGCTCCCTAAACCCCCTCCCCTATTCCCTCTTTTAATTATCAATTTCTCCCTTCCCATTTGTAAACTACAAAACTAAACTATACGCCAAATGCTCCATCTACTTAAATAATTTCAATGAATACTTTATCTCTCACTAATCTGACTCCAAAAGTATACCCTACCTTTCCCACCTCTGATAACCCTAGGGCAATTAACCTAATACTTCTGAATAGAAGTATACGATAAAACACACACATTACTGAACTAAAATAGTAGCATCTACTTTTTAATTATTTTAGTCAGAGAAATATTCATTTTTTGCTCTCATACAAGTTTATATCCAACTATATTACCAAAAAGGTTTTCCAAGTTGAACTTTTTTATTTAGATTTTTGCTGTGAAGAACCTGGGAAGCATTCACTGCATCCCCTATTTTTCGGTCTTGGACTCTCCACTTCAGTTGTGGTGGTGGGGGGGGGGGGGGGGGGGGAGCTTCCCAGACAGACTTTGTGCCTCCACCTGGTACGCCAACATTTTATTTTATCGCATATTTAAACTACTACAGGTTGACTAAATATTGTATACTTCCCATTTACTCCTTTCAGATTCTGTTTCTATTTCTCTCTCTGTCCTTTTCCGGGGTAAGTCCAATGGTACAAGCTTATTATAACCTACTTAAGATTTATATATGGCTCCTTTAAATGTTCTTACATTGAATGTACAAGGTCTAAACATTCTTTTAAAGCGAACGGAAGTGTTCAGGTCGTTGTCTTCATCTAAAGCTCACATAGTGTGTCTCCATGAGAGACACTTTACTTTGCATTTGGCTGAGGCAGTAAAAACCTGGGGGCAACTTGAACCAAACACCAGGGTGTATTAATAGCTTTCCATTGATCTACACCCTTTCCCCCCCTTAGCAGAAACCAAGAATCCAGAAGGCCGTTACCTTATACTCACAAGTCATCTATGTGACATCCCAATTACAGTAGTCTTACTATGCGCCAAATAAGAGACTGACATTATATCTCTCCCATTTACTTCAGGTAATAGACACTCACAAACAAGGCACACTCTTGATATGTGGAGATTCAAACCAAACACTGTACTCTTACCTTGATAAATCACCAGCTACATCCAATTCTCAATCCAAATGCTTCCAAAGACTCCTACAATATTCATTACTAGATTCTCATTTTACTCCCACCCGCATAGATCATTCTCACGCATTGACCATATATAAATTTCTATGAGTATGTCCCCAGAATTAATAGCCTCATATATTAAACGGTATACTTGGACTGACCATTGTGCTATTATATCTACTTTTACCGCACCCCCTCGTTGGGTTCGCACCAGAACCTTCGAACAGACCGACTGTTCGCGCAAACATTTAGAACCCCATTGACGTCAATGGGAATTCAAAAGTGCCAATTTTAAATGCCCCAAATGCAAGTTATTGTCGGAAAACGTCTTTAAGAACACGGGTCTTGCCCCAGGGAACATTTATCAATGAGGGAAAAAGAAAAGTTTTAAAAAACTGTCTTTCTGGAGCAGCGATTTTAATGATGCTTAAAGTGAAAACAAAGAAAAAAAAAAAAAAGAAAAAAAAAATTCCCTTAAATATCATACCTGGTGGGTGTCTATAGTAGTGGCACATGTTTAGAACTGTCCCTGCACAAAATGAGATTACCATAAGAAAAAGGTAATTTAAAACTGCTTGTGGCTTTAATGTAATGTCTGGTCCCTGCAATATGGATGAACATCACCGATAATAGCATGGGTTTCCCCGTCCCCCTCCCCCCAGGTCATTACAAGCCCCTCTGGCTCTATATAATTTGAACAGCAGTATACAGGTGGTGCAAACAAGACAGGGACTGTAGGTTTGTTGTGAAGTAGAATCTGTTTGCAATTTTCAACTGGTACTTCTTTAAAGTGTAGCTTCAGCCATAGAATCTTTAAGCTTTTCTGAAAACAGAGAGGGGTTATCACCCCTGTAACATTTGTTTTTTGTGAAACAAGGATTGTGATAAAGCATCAGTGCACAGTAGACACCTTTTACAGAAGAGAATTTCCCTTCCTGGGGGTAGATTCCCTCTCACTTCCCTTTGTCTCCTTCATTTGCATGTAGGAGTCGTTTGTAAGTTGGATGTTTTAAAGTAGGGGCCTGCCGTATATACACTGCAGAAATTTGGGCCCTAGGTGTTGGTGTTGCGACAACACTGCAACCCCTCACAGTTAGTCTTGGTGGCCGCTGGAACGCCCTGCTGTGAAATATTCGATCAAGAATTGTAATTACACGTCCCTGTTGAACAGGGGCACAAAAATTGGGCCTTAGGCACTGGTGCCACAACACTGCAACCCCCACAGATACTCTAGTTGTAGTGCAGCAAATAGCCTGCTGCAAACTATTGCATCAAAAATTGTGTAAATTACACGCCCCTGTTACACAGGGGCAGAAAAATTGGGCCTGGTGGCAGTGCCAAGAACTGACAATGTTCTTACAAGCCATCAGCAAGATCATTGAGAAGGAGAAGGATATTCAGTCAGCAGAACAGGATAGTCACTCAGCATCAGCATAGGCAGTCTCCAAGGGATCTGACATTTAAAAAAATGTATTCAATTACATCAGCATCAGGTGCTTGGTAGCTGGTGGTTATTCAAGCCCGATTCATTTTTATGAAGGTCAGTTGATCGACAGTTGGTGGAGAGGCGCACCCTTTGATTAAGCACAAAGCCTCCAGCAGCACTGAATGTGCGTTCCTAAAGAACGCTGGATGCAGGACAAGCCAGTAGCTCAATTGCTTACTCTGCAATAGGGATGAGCCGAACACCCCTGGGTTCGGTTCGCACCAGAACCTGCGAACAGACCAAAAGTTTGTGTGAACTTTAGAACCCTGTTAAAAGTCTATGGGACTCGAACGTTTGAAATACTAATTTTACAGGCTAATATGCAAGTTATTGTCCTAAAAAGTGTTTAGGGACCGGTATCAATGCAAAAAAAGTTTTAAAAAAGACAGCCGTTTATTCAGGAGCAGTGATTTTAATAATGCTTAACGTGAAACAATAAAATTGAAATATTCCTTTAAATTTCGTACCTAGGGGGGTGTATAGTATGCCTGTAAAGTAGCGCTGGTTTCCTGTGCTTAGAACTGTCCCTGCACAAAATGTGATTTCTGAAGGAAAAAAGTAATTTAAAATCACTCACCTTAGGGTCTGGTATGAATATTAAGGGGAACCCTGCGTCAAATTAAAAAAAATTATGTGGGGTTCCCCCCAAATATCCATTCCAGACCCTTCAGGTCCGGTATGGATTTTAAGGGGAACTCCACCCCAAATTTAAAAAAAATACCGTGGACCCCCACACTTTTTTATGAATGTCTTTTCTCTGTATTGCCAGGAGCCGACAAATAGCCGCGAGTGATTTTAAATTACTTGTTTTCCCTTCAGAAATGACACTTTGTGCAGGGACAGTTCTAAGCATGGGAAACAAGCACTACTTTACAGGCACTTATACACCCCCCCCCCCCCACAGGTACGAAATTTAAAGGAATATTTCACTTTTATTGTTTCACTTTAAGGAATTAAAATCACTGCTGCCAAAAAAAATTGCAGTTTTTAAAAACTTTTTTTTGCATTGATACATGTCCCCTGGGGCAGGATCCAGGTCCCAAACACTTTTTATTACAATAACTTGCATATTAGCCTTTCAAATTAGCACTTTAGATTTCAAACGTTCGAGTCCCATAGACTTTAACAGGGTTCTAAAGTTCACACGAACTTGCTGCGAACACCCCAAATAGTTCGCTGTTCGGCGAACAGGCAATGTTCGAGTAGAACATGAGTTCTACTCGAACTCGAAGCTCATCCCTACTCTGCAAGCTCTGGCCAGTGATCCATCCTCAAGACCCAGTAAGCCAGAGGATTTTCGGTGGGGAAGGTGGCCAAGTCTGATCTTGCCCCTAGGTATTCCTGCACCATGTAAAACAGACGGCTGGCGATGGTTTGCTGGAACCGGTCTTCATACCTTGGTGCGGCGGACTAAAAAATT